>JADRCH010000015.1:13151717-13220303 GCA_019843965.1 Rhynchomys soricoides | reverse complement strand
TTTTTTTTTTTTTCTTTTTCTGCTGCTTTTAGAGATAGGAGAGAGAGGCCAGGAGAAAAACCAAAGTGTGTTAGTTACATTTTTGTTCCAGTGATATAATACCATAACCGAAAGTATGGATGTGCCTAGTCCTGCAGAGACTTGAGGTGCCAGGGTGGGTTGGTTCCCTGGGAGGGACCTCCCCCTTCTCAGAGGTGAAGGGGCAGGGTAGAAAGAGGAGGGGCCATGTCCATGTGAGGCGGGAACTGGGAGGAGAGGAGGGGGCTTCTATCAGAATGAAAAGTGAATAAATAAATTAATTAATCAAAAAAAAAAAAAAAAACAAAAGAAAGACAAAGGAGAGCTACCTTGGCTTACAATGTTGGACAGCTATGCATCCATAATGGCGACAGTAGCAGAGAGCTGGAAGAGTGCATCTCAACTTCACACCGGAAGCAGGGAGTGTGAAGTAGGGTGAGGCTATAGAAGTTCAAAGTCTGTGATGTACTTTCTCCAGCAAAGCTGCATCGTCTCCCCAAATAGTGCTGCCACCAACCAGGATTAAGTCTTCGGATGTGTGAGCCTGGGGGTCATTCTCATTCCAACCACCTCAGGAGGGTTGAGGAATGGCCGCAAAATTCCTTGAGCTGATAGACTCACACAGCAGGTAGTAGTAGAAACAAGCTTTAGCTTTGAGGACACAAGGTAGCAGTCTTTAAAAGTCCCAGGGGCAAAACATTGGAGGCTGGAATGGTAAGTGGTTGCTGCTACTGTCTTTTAAAGCATTTCTGTTTTAAAGTGCTGGGGTTGGGGTGGGGTTGGGTTGGAGGGGAGACTCTGGCCAGAGATTTCATCTACTAATGAAGTAGTGAGCGATAGCCCTGGATGTGTGTGCTCTTGGCAGTTTCACTGTGTGTCCAAACTTGGCAGTTTCCAACGTTTTTTAAATCAATGATCTTAAAGGCTATCTCATTTCTTAATACTGCATAGTAAAGCTGAGCGAAGAGCTAATCCATCTTCCATTTATCCGCCACACAAATATTTACCTATTGCCTGATTTTGCTTTGTTTTATTTCCCTCATGACCAGGACTTTGCCTTTAAAAGCTAATTGTCTAATTCACTTTCCCCTTTATATTCCGTTCTTGTATTTATTATATTTACTGGTGCTTACATAAGAGACATTTTATTGACTCTGTACCTATTCCATTTTCTCTCCGAAGGCATTTTATGACCTAGTCAGCCTTCTCGATAAAGAAGATATGGAAAGTTGTAAAATGCACACAAAGCCAGCTTTGTAATCAGTTCATTTTCAGAAAGCCATGCTCCCCAGGTGTAAGTCACCTCATTGCCTTAAGGTGTATTTCCTGATTTCTTCTGTTCCACCAAAATGTCTGAGGTGGAGACCTGCAGAGGTGAGTAACCATGTTCCCAGGGCAACCTGTTTAGTGTGTTCTATACTTCTGTAGATTTCTTTCCAACCCATACCTACTATGCTGAGCCTTAAGAGGATTGTGTGGCCAGGCTAGTTTGTTTCAGAATGCAGCTGCAGAGACATGGCTCTATGATCTAGAGGGACTATGACCATGCCAATCTTATTTTCCCTCAGCACAGCTGACATCACGAGATTTATTACCAGGCTTCCAAATTATCAATGTCCAGTTTTCCTTTTACAATTAAAATGTGTAATAACCATTTAAAATAAAGTGTGATCTTCTGATTTGTGATGCAGAGAAAACTGATGCCAGTGTTTTCTGAAATAACTCATACATTTTTAATCTGCCACTGAAGCCATTTCTATTAAATGTACTGTTAGGCATTCCACTTCTTTCTTTTAATAATGTTTTGTGAATATTTCCTTGTGTTATTTAAATCCTCTTTGAAAGGCCTTTGGATATATGTATCTGCGCATGCTCATATACATAATGCTTTCCAGTGTCCCCATCCATAATTTAAAATTGCACTTAGCTAGAAAACTGTGCAGGATTTCCATAGAACACCATTTTCCCATTTGTGAGAGAACTAGATTTTCTTAAAAAAACAAACAAACACACCCCCCAAAGCCACCACCACCACCACCACCACCACCACCAACATCATCAAGAATTTCAACTTTTTTATCTCCTTGGCTTAGGGATTCTTCTCAACAAATAACACCGAATAACACCCTCTTTCTGCAGTCTTTGCGTATGTAATGACTCGGAGGAGTCCACATACCGAGATTTTTCCTTTGTTCCACATGACTTCCATTTTCAAGAGATTGCTCACTCATTCTCCACACTGGAAAGAAGCAGGAACAAAATGCACCCTGCACAGTTGGGGACTTTAAGGAATCTTCCCAGACAGAGCACATCTATTTTCATTGTATTGGTCAAAACAAAGCCATAGGCTGAAACACTAGGGATGGAGTCTCTATCACTGAATAAAATTGATATTTGTTACTCATCAGCAACGATACAGAAGAGTGACAATCAGAGATGCACAGCTTATATAAGTACCAAAGGTTCATCTATAGCATTAGGTACAGTTTGACCCAACTAAGCATCATGACTCTGATTCCACTTTTTAGAGACTCTGCAGGTTTTTGTTTTTCATATATCCTTTTTAGTCCCAGCCTGAGTCTCTCCAAAACAGACGAGATAGCCTATAGCATTTCATCAAATAACATTTTATACCTCACTGTCCAATGATGGAGGGAGATATTCTTTCTAACACCTCTCCCAGAAAAGCAAAAATATTGCTTCCAAAATCTGGAGCTGAGGCTTTGTTTGTCATTGGTTCAAGCTAGATTAATCCCTTGCTGAGTCAAAGATTAGAACCAACTAGGTAGAATATGTTGATGACTTTTGTCATATAGAAGACTTGCAATGGGTGAGCTTCCCTAAAACATGTCTAGATATGGGATCTATTATCACTGCACAGGAAACGGTGAAAGGTGAAATTACCTGGAGATCAATGTTCACTGTGGCTCTTGAAGGAATTATCTGTTTTGTTTCACATAACGAGTTTCTATAACTATTTCTTTACTCGCTATCGAGTGGTCTCCATTATATTATTTCCCTCTCCAGTCACCTTGGCAACTCTAAGCAGCATGGATCTTCTGGTATTTGCTCTTCTATTTTGAAAGGGGTTAACATCTCTTGACTTTTATTCTATGTGGTGGAGACATTGAGGTCTTCTTCCACCTACGATCTGGTTGTTTTCATAATGTGAGGAGTTAAGCATTCTGTTCTGTCACTCCAAGTAAGTTTTGTCAGATATCCATAAGTTGGGTGGGCAAGTGGAAATTTGGGAAATGCCACTTAGTTGGCTATGCTGTCATATATACTGTTTTCTGAAAGCCCAGATATTTACATTCCCCTTGCAGGTAATCAGACGCAAGCCTGTTTATACCCCTAAAATTCAAGTACCTTGCTTTTTAAACACATGTGATCAAAGTATTCTTTTAAGTTTTTCAAGGTCTGAATCTGACAGAACTCTATATTTTCTTTCTTCTAGAGATCTTTCCACAGCCATCTAGCCTTAATGGTACCAGGTGCTCCCAAGACCAGCAACATCCCTGGGTGTCTTATGTCTAGAGATAGAACTAGGGTCAGTGGTGAACTTGGGATACAGAGCAAATGTAGAGCTTGTCAGCACACAAATGGCAATGAAAGCAAGCCTCCAGTGAAACAGACAGAGAGGACCAGGAAGAAAGGGAAGAGAGGAGAGCTTTTTTATGTAAGCGCTAGCTGAGGAAGAGTTGACAAGTGACACTCAACTTTTCAGATTTGGCATCAGACAAGTCCGAGGATAGCAGAGGTGGCATTGAACCTCACACTGAGAACAGGGGTTTCTTCTTCCACCATTCCTGAAGGATGGCACCCAGTTGGTGCTTTAGTGCCTACCCTGCTGGACAGCTCCAAATGCAGAGCTCACCTCTGGATGTGATTCTTATTCTCAGTGATGTCCCAGCCTATCTTCTTCCTTCTCAAATGTAAAAGTCCAGCCTGACTCTTTTGTTTCCAAATGCACATGTGTTCTCCTAAGACTCTCAAGCTGTTTAGTGACCAAAACACTGAATGCAATAAATCATGAATGTTATTTGGAATAGTTGGCACAATTAAGACTTTCTGTTCCATGCTTACTCACAGAAATACGACCAGGATTCTAGTCTTGGGTCCAATGTGGACTCTGCTTTTTCCCACCCCCATCAGCTCGATATCAAGTCCCTTTCTCATTGTGCATTTGCTCTTTGAACTTTGTAGGTTTCTAATAATATTTCTTGGAGCTGTTAGGAGACACTTCAGAAGGTATCTAAAGTGCTTGGTGTAGTAACCAGCAAATAGTATATGCTCAGTGAATGCATGCTAAGTAGTAATAAAATGCAGATAACAGTAACAATGGGTTCAACTCCCCGCCCCCATGTTTCCATTATGAATCTTCACACTGTGTTGAAATTCTCTGCCCAATCTTGTCTCTTCGGGTTGGCTATGAGTATTTGAGAAAAAGGACCTTATCTTCTTAGAATCATATCACCTAAGACTAACCACATGCCTCACCGTGTGGAAAACTAGGATGATGTTGGGGCTGGGAGACTGCTCATCAAGCCGGAGTGCTTGTTGTACCAGCAGGAGGGCTTGAGTTCAGAACCCAGCACTGAACCCAGCACTGAACCCAGCACTGATGTAAACAGCAGAGCATGGTATGCATGGGCTCGGAAACAAAGTGTCCTGGTGGGGCAGAGATTTGCTGGGGCCCAGCCATCTCCACTGCCAGCAACACTGCTTGAAAACATACCTGCTACTACTCCCTGCTGATGAGGTTGTTGGTGACTGGACCAAGGATCTGAAAAACTGATCCAACCCTGCAAGTCAAAGACAGTGCTGTAACCAACCAAGCCTGAGCCCTAATTCATAGCCTGCCTTTTGACAGTTCTGGCCACTGCCTATTCCCATTCTAAATACTGTTTTGAGCTTTGTCTCCGTTTCTTTAAACAAATTAGACCATCCCAGAGATCCTCTGGGATCAAAGGCCATTTTTTTGAGTGTTCATTTTTCTTTTTGTTCCTCTTCAGGACCGTCTTTCTTTCTTTCTTTCTTTCTTTCTTTCTTTCTTTCTTTTTTTTTTTTGTAGGAAAAAAGCCCTGCAGGGTTTTGAAATGGGACTAACTGCCCTGTGGGATGGGGCTATGCGTATCACCCCAAATCTGCATTTGTCCCATTAAATATATTACCTAAGTAAGATTTATGCCAAATATACTTATATGCGACCCCCAAAGTGTTCACAATGCACAGGTTGAGAACCTCCATTCTAGAGGAAAAAGGGAAAGGGCATTGTGACATTGACACAGAGAAAATGGTTTAAAACACATCGAGGTTTGGGTTAGCAAAACACCTGCATGTCTGGGCTACCTTGATCATTGTTCATCAAAGTAAAGCACTGGAGTGACCATGCAAGAGACAAATATTGTGCAAATTATCCATCACAGCAGCAAGTTACTTGATGCTTTAGGATGTGTGGTCACCTCACAATTCTTCAGATTTCTAATTTAATAATTACTGATTTACTAGCTTTCACTGTGTTAATCAATGTTTCTGCAGGGCTGCCATCCTTTCTGAATTGGGGGCATGTGGAGGTAGAGAGACTTAGGCCTGTCTTCAACTTCCAAAATCTGTCTGTCTTCTTGGACTCATTCATCTTCAAACCCATATGGTCCTATTATCCTGAGGGAAGGCAACAGGCCATTAGGAAGACCACCTAAACTCAAGAGACTTTCTGGTGAAAGGGTTGGTCAGTTTAAACTGTTCGGTCAAATACGGTGGTTCCTGCAATCCCAGCACAATGGAGGTTAAAGCATGAAGACCTCAAGTTCCAGCCTGGATCCTGTCTCAAAACTAAACAAACAATCAAGCAACAGGACAAAACAGCTGGGAACTAGCCCAGGATGTGTGAGACTTTGGTTTCAGTCCTCAAACTGGATACAAACTATCTAGCACAAATCCTGATTTCATCTGAGTTGGTTTCTGCACAATAGTAGGTTAATGATTTTAAAGACTGTCTTGGAAGATTTCTTTGCTCTCAGAAGTTAATCATTGCCAATAGTTCTTCTGTTGGGCAGGTTTCCAGGCAGACTTGGTGGTACTTGAAGATGAATTCTATACTCTAAGGTTTTGGGGCCCCTCCCCCATCTGAGCCATAAAGGCTCTGTCTTTTCCAAACTGTCCTAGTACTGTGGTCTCTTTTAACATTTGCACTATTTCATTCTTGTGATTGGAGGCTTTGATGAGACGTGTTGAAAGCAGATGAATTTTGCTCTGTCATAGGCCCTCACAGATACTTCAGATCCCTAAGTGGTACCCACGCCTGGACTTTTGGAAACTCTTAACACTGCTGTCAGTTTGTACCCTGCTTTCTATGTGAGAGCACTGAGGCAGGTTCCAGTCTAGTTACGTGGTCAAGGTCACAGGTGGTCAGAGATGGGAGAATGTGCTAACTTCAGGCAGGATGGCAAAGTGGACTAACAAGGAGGGGCTGATCCCTTAAGGAGTCATCAGACAACTGAAAGCACTAACTCTGCAGAACTTGTGATCCAATTCCCAAAATGCCCCGTATTCTCTTGAAGGCCCCTCCCAGACAGACCTTGCTGTGGGCCAGGCTGTGTCAGGAATGGGAAGGAGGAAGTAGGCTGCACAAAGGAAGGATTGCCCCTGGCACGGACACCTCAGAGTATTCTCAAGTTTACTGTTTCTGAATAGAGGAAGTGGACACTGAAAGAGGTGAACTGACTTGCCCAAGGTCATCGTTGAGTGTGCAGTGAGGGTTTACACCCTGTCCCCAGCGAATGGGTACGGTTTTGGTCAGAGAGAGCACATCCTGGCCAGCCCAGGAGTGTGAGATCAGGGTAGCCTCTGTGCCCACTCCCCAGTGAGCCCCTCTGCACCGGTGGCACTCCGCGTGCCCTGTGGGGGCGGCAGCGAGCCGGACCGCAGGGATACCCAAGCTGGGGGCTGTGGAGCCTGCCGAGCCCGGCTTGGTTAGAAGCAGGAGGATGCTCTGCGTGCCCAGGTGAGCCCAGGCTGGGGTCTCCAGCCCAGGCCGGTGCCACGGGCCCGCCTTCTTGCCTTTTCCCGAGCGCGGGGGCTGGAGCAGGCATCCAGGGGGCGGCGGCGAGGGCGCAGGCAGTGGAGGGGTGCGCTGCTCAGCGCGGCAGCAGCGGCAGAAGCAGGGCTCTGCGCTAAAGGTGGCTTCAGTGATCTGCCAGGGTGCCGCTCTCCCTAGCCCTCCGCAGCCGCGTGGTACTGGGAGTGCGCCAGGAGATCAGAAACCCAGGAGTCCACGTGTGCAGGTGGGAATGCCGAGAGGGGGCGGGGCGGGATGCCCGGGTTGGAGGGGGCTTCAGGGTTCTGTACTTCCGATACCCACCAGCCTTTGTCGCACGGATGGGCTGTGTGTCAGTGTGGGTGGGTGGACTGTCTGTCTGGGTAGGACTTGTCCGCAGCGTGGGACCACTGAAGGTTGAAAGGCTGCCCTGCACTTGTGTAGGTAAGTACTTGTGAAACTGCATGTGTGTTCATTGACTGTATGAGGTTGTGTGTGAAAAAAAGGAGGGGGGAGAGGAGAGGAGGGGGAGAGGGACGGAGGGAAGGGGAGAGAGAGAGAGAGAGAGAGAGAGAGAGAGAGAGAGAGAGAGAGAAGCTATGTTGTATATCTGTCCTTATTGGTGTGTAATTCGATGTGTGATACAGTCTCCATAGACTGTAGATGATTGTGTGTGACTGAGTGTGCCCTCTATGTGTAACGAGATATTTGCCTCTTGTGTGTATAAGCAGCAGGCGTGTGTAGTGGCATGAGTGTGTGGATGCTCTGTGCTGCATGATGATGTCTCAGTCCCTGGTAGTACTAGGGGCCATCCTGCTGTTGCCTTTCGTGGAATCCAGTCTCAACTGAAGATGCTTCTTGTCCAGGCTTGCACCTTGCGCGTGGCGCACGGCTGGCTGCTTTGGAAAGAGGTGGCTGTTGATTCAGGGGAATGCTAATTGGCAAAGGTGAGGAAATCATAGCAAGTGCTTGGCTTCTTAGAGTTGAGTATTAGGAGAGAAATCTTGGCGATTGATTTCCCATTGGACCCATGACAGCAACACGAAGTATTTCTTAAGGAACAGATTTGACATGAAAGTGTCTCCCAATAAGGGGGACACTGGTGCAAGTTTGCCTTCTTGGTCTTCATATGGCTGGGATAGAATTTTGGGGGTCATAAAGCTGTAGGTGACCCTGGCTTATAGCTGCTGATAAATGTTTGTCTGGTCCTCAGAGATTTCAGCGTCAGTGACCAAGGGATGAGAGGTTTCTCACTGTTGCCTGGGAGCACAGCTAGAGAAGGAAAACAACATTGGTGATGGATGTGGTACCCGAGGAAAGAGTCAGAGAAAGGACAAGACCCACAGAGTCCGGCCAAGCAGTCCCCATCCAGGAAATACCTTCGTATAGAAAAAAGATCACACAAAATAACTGGTGTTCCAGGATTTCCAAATCATCAAATGTTCCATTTGTTTTCTTTGTGCATCCTCACTCTCTTCTCCCTGTTGTGTTTACATCATTTCCTCTTCTGGGCAATAGCTTTGGTATAATTCTTTTTATGTGGTAGAGTCACCGTTGGCATTTAAACTCTAGGGGACCTAGAGCACAGTGAAGTTACCCCCTGTTTCAGGGAACCTCTAATCCCTCTGTTATAAGCAGGCAGGGGTCCCAGAACACTGGGAAGATAACACCTGTGGTTTCCCCCCAAGTATTCCAAGTTTTGCTTCTAAATGTTATTCCTTGGGCCATCAAACCAAATGTGTTTTCTCTGTACTCTGGATTCACCAACATCATCCCTGCTCCACTCAGCCTCTCTCTTACTTCCCCACCATCACAGACTGAAGGCGGCACCTGGAGTTGTCAAAAGCAGCACACCATCCCAGCCTGTACCCCTGTTCTCCCACGTGGCTGATGCATCATTCCCCAAGTCATCCAAACAGGGGACTGACGTCACCTTTCATTTCTCCTCCCCCTTCATCAGGAGTTGCCAAAGCTTAATCAGTTGGCAGTTTGTCCATCTTCCTGGAGCCAGGCTTTTCTTTTTTATCCTCACCAGTGCCACCTTTGTCAGGTGAAACCCAAGTTAGGGAATTTCCAGAGTTGGTGACATACACAGACTATGATCATAGGGAAAATGAAAGATAAAAGAATCAATGCAAGGAAGAGGGGACCTTTGTGACCACCAGTGTCTGGCTACAACACTCTATCAGTTCTTGATGAGTGTCACATTGTGTGACTTAGCTCAGGTCTCTACCCCTGTCCGGCTTAGTTTCTTTACTTGTAAAAGTGGAAACAGGATTTCTATGAGAGTCTTGTCACTAGACCAATCCAAAGGATTCTCTCAGCACTGACACACTCCAACTGTCACTGTTTTAGCAAGAATAATTTTTACCTAATGCCTCATGTGAACCTTTAGAAAATGTAGTAAGCTTTGTTTAAAAAGAATATTGTTTGAAGATGTGGGTAAAGTGGAAAAGTGAGATGTCCTGCTGACTTAAGTTTGAGGTAGAGGATTAGCTTCAACACCATCAGAGTCAGGGGTTTTACAGGTCACTCAGTTCACATCTTCTTTCTGAAGGGCCAGAGTCTCCTCTTTACTGAGATAATGTCATGCTACGTTATAACTCATGTCTTCTCAGGTCTCAACAGCACTGGCATCTGAAAGAGATGATCCTTGCCGTCCTGCGCAGTGTAGGACATTTAACAACACCCCTAGCATCCATTAGTAGCATCCCAATGTTTCAACAACCAAAACCATACCCACACATCGCTAACTGTGCCGATGGAGGCACACAGTATTCCCCTACCCTAGTTGAGATGCTGTAATTCACACACAAGCCTGGTAGCCTTGCACAGCAACATTTTACAACCAAACACTTGCTATGTTGCTGACTGCCATCCTACCCTGTCTCGTTAGCTACCCTTGTGTACTCCCCTTTTGGATCTTCACTGCCTTATTTCTCTGCCTGCAAGTACTCAAGATGTGCTGAAGGCTGAGGTGCATTTCAGAGGCATTAATAGTCTTAATAACACACATTAACCAAGCCCTTGATATGCACCAGGCATAGTTCTAAATGCTTTATGTGGATGGCTGCATTTAATCTTCATTAAGAATCTTAGGAAAGGGAGGAGGAGGAGGAGGAGGAGGAGGAGGAGGAGGAGGAGTAAGAGGAGGAGGAGGAGGAGGAAGGATGAAGGAGGGAGAGAGAAAGAGGGGGGGAGATCTATTGCTCTCATTGCCCTCACTTTAGACATGCAGTGACTCGGGCTTACAGAGGTAATATATACTTGTCCTATTCTCTCAGCTATTGAGTGTTGGTGCTGATGCTGGCTGGCATGATGTCTTGCTACAGTCCATTGTTGGGACCTTCACACTGCGCTGCCTTGCAGAGATGAGATTTTGTGTTACAGGCTAGATTAGGAGGAACTAAAAGATCCCTTAGCCTAGTAGGACAACCAAGTCTGCCTCTGGGAAGGAGGCTAATGACTCTCTGTTGTAAATTGTGTTTGGTCGACCTATGTCATTCTTCATTTAAAAAGAAAAGTACAGTCTCTTATTCAGAATTAGCTCAAAGGTGTGTGTATAGTGAGAGAAGGGTGGCTGAGTGGGGCCCTGGAGGAGAGACTGTGAATGGAAATGGAAGGAGGTGAAGGGACCAAATAGTGACCAAGGCATTTCAGTTCCTACAGCTCCACCACTGTCTGTCTTTGCAGTCGAAGTTAAGGTTATCAGCTCCCTCCTTAGTCTTCTTAGCCTGCTCTTTGAGCACTCCACTCTGTAGGCTATTGAGGCAGAGATAAAAATAAAATGTACAAGGCTCCTCAACATGGCAATCCATAGGACTGGCCTACAGTATTGTCAGAGTAAGGGTGACTCCTGTGGCAATTAGGACAAGCTTGGGAATCCAAGGTTAACTACGAAGGTTGACTGTTTCTTTTAAGGCTGCCCGTTGGACTCACAGATTCATCAGCTTTGACTCTGTACATCTGTGGTTTGGCAGAGAAAGTGGCCTTCAGTCTGCGATGAGCAATAGAAGTATCCACTGGGCTTGTTAGAACCTACATCACTGGGCAGCCGCCCCATGGTTTGTTCTGGGTTAGAGAATTTTCACTTCAACTGGCTGTCTACGTGCTGTTGCTGCTTCTCTAGAAACCACAATTGGCATTAAGACTTAGATAATTAAAACAAAGCCTTAATATAGCCTTTTCTTGGGAAGATGACATTTTAAAAACAAGCATTGTATTAATGAGGAGGAAGTGGTGGAGCAAAATCCCAAAATAGTAAGAGTGATGAACTTATCTCTCATGGAGCACTGCCTCCGATGATCTTTCCATGTCCTGGTCTACACCTACCCCTGCCTCAATTTGGATGACAAAATGTCCCATTCACAGGGTAATCCAGTCCCCAAATCTTTTACTACATTGTATGATGCCAAGAACCTCATGGGACTCCTCTGAGAGACTAAGAGGGAACATCCTTCACCTACCTCTCCTGTGTTTCTTGTGAAGTTGTATTGTATATCCTTTTCTTTCAGATCTACATTAGAATGGTGGAAAAACTTGGCATATTTACATGTAACTGATGAAAACTTTAAATACAGATCAGAAAGTTTCTTTAAAAATCAAAATGTAAACTCAGTCAACTCCCACATTCCTCCTGAGCGCCAAAGTCTGTTTTTGCTTTTGTATGATCACATCCAAACTATGGACCTTTAAGAAAGAACTTTTTTAAAAAATGGTTTATTTGCTGGATATAGCGGCACAGGCCGTTAATCCCAGTACTGGGGAGGCAGAGGCAGGTGTATCTCTGTGAAATTGAGGCCAGCCTGGTCTACAGAGTGAGTTCCAGGACAGTCAGAGCTACTTAGAAAAACTGTCTCAACAACAACAACAACAGAAATGATCTGCTTATTTTTATTTTACCCATATGAGTGTTTGTCAGCATGTACATCTGTGTACCATGTGGATGCCTAATGCATGACAGACCAGAAGAGGGCGCTGGGTTCCTTGACACAGGAATTACAGAAGGTTGTAAGCAACTATGTGGGGAACCAAGCCTGGGTCCCCTGCAAGAGCAGTAGACACTCTTAACTGCTGAGCCATTTCTCCAGCCCCAAGAAAGAGCTTGGTATTTTGAAAGTTAAGTAGAATAATGTTTATTGGGTATCAATCATATGCTATCAAAGTCTAAGTAGATTGTTTTATACCTGGTCTTTTATTTTGGGTTTTTTTTTCAGCTCTTGAGAGAAGTACAGATTCCATGATTTACAGATTTGGAAAACACAATCTAGAGCTTTAAAGAATTCCTGTGTCTGGAGTCTAGCTGTTCTTTTGCCCCTGCATAGTAACTGTTAACAATGGTTTATTTAAACAAAGGTTGGAATCTATTGCAAGGACACTGGGGATCTTCTTAAATACTTGAGGAACCAGAGTCCAGGGCAGAAGGGTGAAAGATCACTTCCAGAGATCTCATGATGTGTTCTTTGTTGCCTTCACTAATGGGATACCTTTTAAAGTCTGTGCCAATCAGAATTCTCCAGAAATAGGCTCCTATTGGATCACTCACCTGTGAACACAAAGTCAAGGTCAAGGCTAAGCATAGATGGCAGGGACTCGTACTAGTAGTTTTGGTAGATTTTTTTTTTCTTTTTTTTCCAGTGACAAGTGATCTTTTGAAAAGTCAAGAAACCATTGCCTATTCTCACACAGCTAGTGTGGCGAAGACAGAATTTAAAGTCAGATTTAGCTACAGGGCTGTGCATTTTTTTTTCCTAAAGGGATGTCTGATGGGGAAGAAACATCAATGTGGCATAAAATAAGCACAGCCATGATTCTCCACAAGACCCTGTTCACCATTCCTTGCACAGAATCCTGATCATCCCATCTGTGCATCTCCTGGAATTCTGACACACCTCTGCCCTCTGTTTTCCGTACCATTTGGCCTGTACTCTCATTCTGTTCATGTTTGTCACACCTCTGACACACAGATCCCAGGTGGAAGCTATCAGCTTGTCCCAGCCATCCTTCTATATAGTAAATAATTAAGGCTAATACATATCTTGCACTGGCTGTGAATTTTGTTGACAACTCTAATACCATTTAACTTTTCTAATAGGCATTGGTTTATTTCCCAATATTTTATCTTGAAAATTCATGGCTAAGTGTAAAGTTGAAGGAATTACGTAATGAACACTGGTAGGTTAAAAACCCAGTAGCTTTTGAATTAATATTTTGTTAAAGTTGCTTTACCTTAATACTATCACCCATTGGTACATTTCTTAATGATTAAAAACTTGCTCCCCCCCCATTTTATAATGGGGAGTTTGAAATCAAGGTAAGAGCATGGCTTACCCCAGGTCAATATGGAAGAGTCAATGCAGTTGGTGTTGGACTTTGGTTATCTAACTCTGAGAAGCACTTTCCTATCTGCCAAGTAGTTGTATCCCCTCTGAGAAGAAAGAGGAAAAGATGAACTCAAGGCCAGCATGAAGGTCAACCAGGTCACAAGCACCCACAATGGACACTACTCTGATCCTTAAGACATGGCTCATCTTTCCAATGGGTAGTGTCCATTACTCCTTTCCTACTGCACAGCCCACTGGAGATACTTTCATAGAACTAATGGACTCATTTCTTCTCAATGTATCAAATTTCCTATGAAAAGGGCAGGCTGGGAAATTACTATGTTAGATAATTCTTTACAGTGTTCCAAGAACTCTTCCATGTGATTTTATTTTTTTTTTTTAAATTCGAAACAGTAGATCTGCAAGAGATGGGCTGAGTATCCTAAAGCCGACACCCAGCAGCTGAAGACCAGTGACTTACAGGGACAAAGCAAGGAACTCAATGTGATAGGATGCTAAGAACCTCACTTGAGCTGAGGTTTAAAATGTATCCTCTCTCAAACACTAGGAGATGCTGAAGCGGCAGGGATGGGTGTTTGAAGATGTTCACATGTACTAAGTGAAGCTAAGCTGGGACACTTGAGTGTGGGACTCATTAAGATGTTCATCCTTTTATGGGATGGGTTAGTAGGTAAAGATCTGGGCTTTAGAGTCACCTTCCAGTATTGCTTTGGACAGTACCCATTGTATAGGCCTCAGTTTACCCATTTTTGAAGTAAAGATAATTGTGGTTCTGCCCCATAGTGTAGTATGAAGACAAACTAGATGTTGCATAGAAAGGTTTGGTCCTAGGCTCACGTAGAACAGTTTCTTACTGCGTTAAATGCACGTCTGTGAAATCTGTTGGTACAGTTTCATTTTCCCGTTTTTTTTTGTGGGTCAGGGGACATGCTTTTGGGAGGAGAGTATAGACAGAAACATTTTAGAGGTGACATTTTGTGGGCGACATCTTATCAGGGAAAGGCTGGGATTTTGCTCACGCATTTCCAGGTAAGAATTTGTAAATAGCTTCTGTCCATGGAGATTGCATTGGCAAATTTAATTGGATGTGATCATTTGCATATTATATCTGAAATATAGAATTCTGCGTAAACTATCTTCTAATCCAGGTGTTTTAGAAGCAATGGAAGGATGAGGCAGAAGAGTTAATTATTCTGTAGAGCCCTTGTTCTTTGGATATTCAGCAACTCTTGGGACCTGGGCCATGAGGAGAAGGATTCAGGACAGATGCTCTCTATCCACGTAGCCTTTCCTAAATTGTCCCACAATTATTTGATAATTTAGGGACCCCTGGGTTTTTGGAACCCATGGCTTTGGGAGAGTTTACAGGTCCCTTCATGCTTGAGAACCACCAACTTTAAAGCCTTAATTTAGGTGTAATGGAAACTTTGACTTCTGTTGCTCCTTAATTTAGGTGTAATGAAAACTTTGACTTCTGTTGCTCCCATTTTTGGGTCTCTGACACCAACAATAAAAGAAACATTAGCATTCTGACACTTAGATTCCTTGCAGGCAGGAGGGATGGTTTCTGTAATCACATCTCAGGATAGGAGGCAAAAGTCATTAGGTGCATTGCCTCCATTTTGAAGAATCACAAGAGGAAATAGTCTCTGATGATTGACATGTACCTTGTTAAGGGAGCAGAATTCCCTCGGAACCTGGTGTCTAAGTGTATATTTGTGCATTAGTCATGAGAGGTTGATATTACTCTTGTCCCTATGATATGGGTAGGGAGAGTTAAGTCATTTGCCAAGGTCATACAAACAGCTGAGAGGACCAGAACATGTTTCAGGACTGGAGTTTGAATTAGGGGTTGGCAAAGTCTCTGGTCTTTTTGTGTATCTGTGTGAACTGCAATCTAAGAATCACTGTACACTTCAAATTGTTAGGAATAGTCAGGTGAAAATTTTATGAAATTCAAATTTCCATGTTGACTTATTAGAGCACAGCCACACAATTTCATTTCTACAATGTCCGTAGCTGCTTTCATACTACCTCCAGAGTTTGATAGATAGGAGTGCATCATTATGCTCTGAAAAAAACCCCAATACCTTGGTGACCCTTTACAGAAGGGCACAGTACGTGGCTCCCCTGTTTCAAACAACTCTGCTCATGTGCATCAAATTCCAGTCATCTCAATTCTGTCCATTTGTGAATCTTGCCGACACCCATACCATCTGGAACATTATCTGCACAGCATTTTCCTTTAAGTTAATTAATTTTTCTTAAATAAACATATCCTCAAAGAATCAAAACCATAAGTGGAAGTCAATGGCACTTTCAAGAAATAGAAGGCACCATAAAAACAGTGCAGTGCACACACGAAGTGTGGCAGAGCACAGCTAAATAGCAAATGTCTAAATAGCATTGTCTAAATGGCGGGTAATGTCTACCTTCTTCCTATATTCTTGCTGATGCCTTCACTGTTTTCCTGTAGAAGGCAGTGCCACCCCTGCATTGTTTGTCATGATCGATCCTTAACCTGTTAGATTCCCTTTGTTCACAGACATCATTTGGAGGTGCCTGGGAATCCTTGTAACCGGGTGTGGGAGTACGGATGTCCCAGTTACCACCCACTCTTTCAAACAGCTCTGAGACATATGATGTCCTGCTTTTCAAAAGGTTCCCTACAGGGTTTTGTTTCAGTGTCTGAGTACCATATTTCTCTTTTCCTTCCCGTCTCCTCCTCTTCCCTCCCCTCCCCTTCCATGTCTTTTCCTTCCTTCCTTCCTTCCTTTCTTTTTAATAATCATCATTCCTTCCCAAAGTACCTTGACTTTCTATAATAATTATGTGCACTTTATCTTCACATGAGGCTTGTTCTTTTTTTTACTATGAAGAAGATTAGTGAATAGTGAGAAGATTCTTTTACTTTTCGAGGATGATATATATCCTGAAATAGCAGAAAGATTCTCAAAGATAAATTGGCACATATCTGAGTCCTTCTCATCAACATAAAAAACCAGTGGTTAAAATGGAAAATGAGGGACTCAGGAGATGGCTTTGTGGTTAGGAGAGTTTGCTGCTCTTCCAGAGGATGAAGGTTTGATTGTCAGCTCCACTCACATAGATGGTTTACAACTCAAGCTCCAGGGGATCTGATACTCTTTCTGGACTCTGAGAGCACCTGTTTTACACACACACACACGTAATTATAAAATAAAACTTTGTGAAACAGAAAATGAAAACAGAACGCGCTTTCCACCATCCAATGTTTTAGCACTTAGCCCCGGAGTCCTCTGGTTCTCATCGTATTCTTTCTCACGTGGTAGGAGAACCATGTCTGGCCAGCACGCCACCTTGGTTCTAAATGGAGAAGCTCTGGAGTGGCAGCATCAACAGTACCTATGAATTTGTTATAAATACAGACTCTCTAAACCCATCCAATCAGAAACTTGAGGGGCACTTTGTTTTAACAAGCCCGCAGGTGATTCTCATGCATGAAAACCACAGCCCTACCACAAACAGCCTCTTATTTTGTTCTGTTCTCATTGCGTGCTTGGATTTCATCAGAAATTCAAAATCATCTCTGACTTGCTTTCCCCCCCCCCCCCCCTCAGACGTGACTGACTGATAGTTTTCATGCCTTCTTTTCTGCCTCTGTTGAGGTGGACTCTTGCCAAGCCATACAGGTCCATAAATGGAAAGCTCTGGTGATTCGAGGGATCTACCTAAGAGCAAGTCTCAAGCTACTCTCTAGACTTCTATGCCTCCCTCTCTGGTGCCCCAGATACAAGGCTAATTCCTTCTCTAATGATGATGTCATGCTGCTCACTTAACAGATGCTTGCTGATCGTGTCCCCGTCTCTTCATAGACTCCGGTCAAAGGAGATATCGATCAATCGATAACAAAATCTGTTTTATGTTCCTCTCATTCTCTTTTCCATCCTGAAATGCTAAGATCCATCCTTAATTGGACCTGGTTTGTCTCTGGTAAGCCTTCTGTACTTAGCATATGCTTTGACAGTCAGAATCCCCACCTTGTAAAAAGTTTGTTTACTACAAACATTCTAGGGCCTTTCCTAGTTAGGAACAGACACAAAGAAGTTCACGCCCCTTCTTCATTTTTCCTATAAACCGTTCTGTGGTCCTCACTGCTTAAAATGCAGTTTCTAGCAGTGATCCTAAACTTTCCACTGAATAACATTTTATTTAGCCAAGAAGAATATTTCCTTTCATTATTTTTGAAAAAATACTTTATTAAAGAGTGTTTTGCATTCATACACACATATGCAGGCTCATGTGTCCCAGCATACTGATATCCCAAGAATGACTGAATTGGCTCCTGTGCAGATTTATAGTTAAGGAAATGAGATTGTTCTTAGGACTATCTTAGATGACTTAGCTCAAGTAGCATTTTGGCTACCAACCCTAGTAGATTCAGCTTGTGGAATATGGGTACTTTTTTTTTTGGCTGTTTGTGTTGTATACAGTTGTATCTGTATACTGAAACTTAAATGCTTAAATAAACACATAGTAAAGATTTGGGAAGGAGACATTTTCAGAGAGAAAATTTCTAACATGAATATATCAATTGACAGAGGCTAGAAAGCCTACAAAAACAGCTCCCTACAAATTCCAAGTTTTTTTTTTTTTTTTCTGGGAAAGAAGTACAGGTAAATAACTAGGGAGAACAATTTTTCTTATTTAGTGAGAATTTGCACAATTGCATTTTCAGATGATTCTGTATCTTTTTTTTAAAGCACACTTTTCACTTTAAGAGAGTTGGGGCTGGTGGACAGCATAGAATATATGACTGCTTTGAGGTTGCCTGATATGTGATGCAGGTAAGATGGAGTACACTGGTGCTTACGGCTGCTGACAGGCTAGACTATTCAGGTGAAGAGGTCAACAATACACATTTGAATGGTTCACTCTTATAAATACCTGCTCTTATTTATTTGTTTGTTTGTTTGCTTGCTTGTTTGTTTTGCTCTACTTTCGAGATGGGTGGAGTATATTTGATACAGTATGTGGGTTTCCTTTAACTTTTGAAATTTGTAATTCTTTGACATTTTTCTCTGCTCATCTTACCTAGTAATCTGTGTCTTTTCATTCTACATCTGGGGAAATGCCTTCCTCTCTGGCACCCCAGATACAGGGCTAATTCCTTCTCTAATGATGATGTCATGCTGCTCACTTAACAGATACTTGTTGATCATGTCCCAGTCTCTTCATAGACTCTGGTCAAAGGGGATATTGATCAAGTGATAACAAAATCTGGGAAAATGAGCCCTTGATTGATGCACAAACTTGCTTACAAGGAACAATGAGTAAGTAAGAGGGTAGGGCTGAGAACACACAGCCCATAACTCCTTTGGCCAGGGTTCCTGATAGCATGCCAGGCTCCCAGACTTAATTTGGCTATTAAGATACATAATGTTTTACTTATTCCTGACATTTGTCCAAAACAAAGATATCAAGTATGATCTTTGATGTAGAAATACAACCCGTGTAGGCATATTCTATAAAGAAATGTGGTCCCTCTAAGCATAGTTATGCATGAATATCCATCTGTGCAACCAAATCCAAGGAAAGCAAACAGGGCACAGCAAAGCAAGCTGAGGTTATGACTTAGCTCCAGGTGAGCAGGTGTTGGCAACACACCAAACTACATCGATCTTCCGTTCCAATAGGTGGGGACCATTACAGGTGAGTCCAGTGTGCATATTTCTTGTAATAGAGATGCAACCACACACTTTCTGTTAACCTTTAACAGCAGTTTTCTAGCAGTATTTCAGACCATTTTGAGGCATGTTCACCTTGTGGGTTTTCACACCCCTAGTCATGTAAGTGCTTAGAAGCCAGAGAACTGAGCATTCATGTCAGCAGCATGGAGGGCTGTAAAGATGAATATTTCTTCTTCCCCTTTTACTCTGTGTGGAACAGTGTTGTGTGTGAATGTGTCCATCAAAGAAAATAGGCTCTGAAGGCTCCGTGTTCTGTGCTCCCGTCATTTTCTCTTACAACATGTGCAATGTTGGAGTCATTCCAGTGTCTGAGCTTGTTGTGGTCCTGAGAGAGCACTGAGACAGTCGTTGTCCATCGTATGATAGAAAATGTTCTTAGCTTTCCATTCATCTCTCCCCCAAACTTACTAGGCTCCTTGTCTGGTTGAAATCATCTCAAAGTGTTTCTTGGACTGAGACTCATATGGAGAGTACCGTCTCTTCTCTCCTAGACTGAATAATAGAATGCCACGTAACTGTCATTAACACACCCTCTACTTGAGAATAGGGGTAGAGTCGAGAATGAATCTTACTGCACCCTCAGGGATCATTGAGGAAGAGGGGCCAGAAAGATCCTAAGGGCTAGAGGAACCGGAAGTTTCCTTACAGCTCCTAGAAACTCTAGAGAAGCTATACCTGTATAGTCTCATCAACATGGCTATGCAAGAGAAACATTGAGTTCCAGAATTCATAGCTGTGCAAGCTATTCCCAGGTGTGTCAAGTGTTAGCTATGCAGCTTTGCAAGGGAACCAAACTCTCTGACCCTCAGTTTCCTCATCCATGGGATAAAGGTTCAGAGATGGAAGGAAGAAAAGAAACTGTCTGGCATTTGTAGCTATGTAGTTAGTGGCAGCTAATTAAAATGAAATTTAGTAGGACTCACCCACTTAAAAACCATTTTTATTTTATGTGTATGAGTAGTTGCCTACAAACTTGTCTATGTACTCTGTGTGTGATAGTGCCTGTGGGACTCAGAAGGTGGCACTGGATCCCTAGGATTACCAGTATTGCAGACAATTATCAGTTGGTGTGTGGGTGCTGGGAGCAGAACACAAGTCCTGTGGAAGAGCAGTTGTACCCTGAATCATCTCTTCACCCTGGCTTTGGCTATTTCTTACTTATAATGTTATGTTCAAGGATGTTTGTGTAAAATCCCTCCCCACCCAGTGAGAAAGTTACAGACTGCCAAAACTCTATTTCCTCATCTGCAAAATGAATTAATTGCTTAATTTGACTGGCATATGTACAGAGAGACTACAATGTGCTGGGCAGTTTTGTAGGCATCGAGGATATTAGAGGGGTTAAGATAATGGCTCTATTGAAGCTTATGCTGAAGTGACAGAAGCAGAACATAAATAAACAGGCTAGAATTGACTGGAATAAATGCATGTGTCAAAACAATGCAACGTAGAAGTAGGGATTTTCAGAAAATGAGATCTGAGATCTTAGGCACTAAGAGAAGATTTCCTGGGGAAGTGACATTTGAGGTGAGAGAATAATTTTCATTGACTATAGGGAGAAGGAGAAAAAAGCAAAGTTCTCTGGGAGGGGTCTATTTCTGATGTTCAAGAGGAATGACATGACTGTGAGCAAGTGGGCAGTAAGCTGTGATCACGGATCAAGCTGAGTTTGGAAAGATGCTCAAGCCAGATCATGTGTGTATGGGCTTATACGCTATGATGTACACTTTGGGGCTTATTGTGAGTGGCTCCTGTCATGGTTGTGCATTTTCTTCCTTAATGCTCACCAAGGCATCTAAAGGCTCAGGTTGAGTTTTGTGGTTCTTCTATGTGGATACATGAACTTAGAGATTTTTCTTGGTAAGATTCAATTTGAAAAGGCACAGTCGGATTTATAGGCTAGCAGAGCTGGAAGCTAACACAGAGATGCTCTCCTATAATCTCTCCCATTCTCTAGAAGCGAATGATGATGCCTGGAAGGAAAAGGAGCTTGCTCGGGGTGACCTGGAGAGGCAGCTGGGCTCTGCCCCTGCATCCTCTAACTGACTATGTGGTGGAAGAAATGGGTTGCAAACCTTAAAGATTCTCTTGCATGGGGGTTAACAGAGCCAACTCAGCTAAGTGAAGTGAGGAGCAATGAAGAGAGGCATGTAAGGGCTTCTGCAGGTCTACATGAAAGGAACTCCAAGTAATTAGAAATTTACTTTTCTCTCAATGGATGCTAAGATTACTTAGCCTAGAATCCCTGAGTGAGCCTTAAAGTTCTGAATTCCTAGGTTCAAGATTCCTAGACACTGGGGCTAGGGAGATGCTCAGCCACTAAAAATACTTGCTGCACAAGGCTTCAGATCCTTGGTACCCATGTAAAGGCCAGTCTTGGTCTGTAAGCTCAGTGCTGGTGTCAGGGCAGAGACAGGTGGATCCCAGATGTTTCCTGGTAGCTGACTTGGTGATCATCTAGATCAGTGACAGACTCCTAAGAAACAAGGTACAAAGTGATAGAGGGGGCTATAAAATATCAACCTCTGGCCTCCACATGCATGTATGTAGAGCCTGCACTCATACACAGAGATAGGCAGGCAGGTAGGTAGGTAGGAAAAAAGATAGGTATAGGTAGGTAGATAGGTAGATGGATGGTTGGATGGATAGCTGGATGATACATACACACATACATGCATGCATACATACATAGAAAGAGTTTGATTCCTGGACTCCCTAGAAAGTGTTTTTTCGTTTTTTTAATCTGCTTGCACACATTTTCTGTTTCTTGGCAGAGAATAAGTATTTACTAGATTTTCAAATATCAAACTAAATTTGTGTTGTTTGAAAAAAAAAAAAAAACCTGAAAAATTCTATGTTAGGCCGTGACTGTTTTACTACTGGCAGCATAGTTACCTGTTCTCACTAGCCAGCATCTTAAAGCAGACCAAAGAAATAAACTATGTTTCTGGGAAAGTGAAGAGAAACAAATACGCAGATTAACATAGGGTGAAGAAAAGTAGCTGCATGTATTTGTAACAGATCATTGGTGGAACAGAATGTTTCTATGGCACTCAGCAAAACATGCCTCGCACATCCAACCTCGGTGTGCTAGGAGCTCTTTGATAGAATATTGGTTATTAGATCGTTCTACAAAATGAAAATTTCCAATTAGTAGGAGGTAGTACTTAGTTGGCATTTTCTTCCTATAACAAAGACCTTTAGTTTTCTGTTACCCTCTTGCCTCACATCTCATTTTCTTGCAGGATCCTGTGGGCACTGAAATCCAACCTACTCATGCCCAATTCCTGTAATGGATGAACTTGATGCTAATGTGAGGTATGCTGCATTTCTGGATTCTTTGTGTTGCTGGACGTGGGAGTTTGTGACAGACAGCCTCTGCAAATCTGTCATAGTGGAATTGCAAAGCTAAAATGGATTTTTTTAGCCGTTGTATATATAATCATGAGTGTGGTATACTGCTTGATTATTAATGCTTTATTACTATGCTTAAATGATAAAAACCCAGCTGGTAATGTTTCTATCTGTATGAACCAGTAGATCCCACTTAAAGATGCATATTCATTTCTGTAATAAGAAAAGTTATACATTTGAACAGAAGCAATGAGATTGAAGATTATCTATCTGTATCTAAACTTCAGATGTAAATCCAAGTAGTTTTGTCTAGAAGGTCCTAGTCTGCCCACTTCTGTTTTCAGCCAGGGATCAGATCATGGTTCTAGGATACTAGATGTTTTTGCATATGGTGTGGAGGTATACTAACCTAAATAGTTGTTCTTGCAATTTTCTGTAAACCTTTGGGATGGGATGTGATACCTAGAGGGTTGCTCTGATTTATTTGGCCTTACCAAACAGAGCAGAGAAAGTTGTATTTAAGGAAGATTAAGTAGTCTGTCTTTGTAGTCCTTAAGGCTGAGGATTTATCCACCAGTAATTATAGCTGGAAGACATCTTAGAGTCATGTCCCCTGTGAAATCAGAGGAGACATTTTGCTTTTCTACTTGAGACCCATGGGAACGTATGTTCTAGGTATTAATTATGTGTCTGTGTTCTGGTTGTATGGCATAGAAACTGTGACAGCTGGCTTGACAGGAGTACTAGCTTGGTCTGACTTGAGTGGCAAAGTTGCGCTATCATTTCACTAGAGGATCCCTGAAGGACAGAATGTGTCTCACAGTACAATGCAGAATCCCTGGCATGTGATAAGTTTTGAATAACGAGTTGTTGATCATGTAGCCATCAACGTACAATGCATATTTCAAATAGCATTGCATTCTAGTACACTAGATACAGAAAGGCATTATTTATCAATAAAATATTTTACACTCTTAATAGAAGACATTGTAGATTTTGCTACTTACCAAATAGCAAATACCTTGGTACAGCTGTAACACTCCACATAGGTTTGAAAACCTACTGACATGTGTTTTACTTTCCTCTCAAAGCTTGTGAAATTATTTATGCAGAGAAAACATAGTGGATTCTAGAGAACTCAGCTTTCATTTTGTTAACCAAAAAACCAAAGTGAGCAATCCTGATGGTACAACTTTGCAAAACAGTCTTTACGTTCTAACTATTGGATCAAATGGGGTCAGCTGGTTAAAATGCACCTCTGGGGGTGATAATTCAGACATTATGACCCCTTATGTTGTTAGCTTTTAGACATTTATTTATAGCAGTGTTAGCTTTCAATGGTGGAATATGATTCGATTACGTGAGCATTAGCTGTTCTCCTGGGATACTGTGGAAAAATGGTGTGGGATTCAAGATGATGTCAAATCCCAGAATGTTGTCTGTGGACCGTTCTGTCAGTCCATTTTCTAGCTGGATCCTATCAACATATGTTCATCCTTGCCCACTCCCCCTCTCTACCCACAATATTAATAACAGGCAAATGTCATGGACTTTCTATTCATTTCCTTCTTAGTACAGCCTCTGAGTGTCTGTAACAACAACAAAAAAGGATATCTGAGTTCACATTTGCCAAATTGTGATGCATTTGTCATTAGTAATAGACAACAAATTTAGGTGGTATGCCAACAACATTTTATTATCATGGGGAGTAATATTATTTCATCACTTATCAAGTGAAATAAATTTCCTTTTTTATATAAATATAGTCAAAATTGAAAGTGAGTTTTTATAAAGAAAAATGAAATCTAGAAATATGTATTAATAAGTTAACAGAAGCAATCACAGTGGTTCTGTACTAATGATGGTGTTCTAGAATATTCTAGGTGTAGCTAGGTAGAATAAATTTTACCATTTTGAGAAAAGAGACTAGAGGGTCTTCTTTTCACTTGCTGTGTTCACAAGGGAGGTAAACACATAATGAGGCAGGAACTGAAAACTCTAGGTTCCGGGAGAGAGAGAGAGAGAGAGAGAGAGAGAGAGAGAGAGAGAGAGAGAGATTCTTTTAATTGTTCTGTAGACAGAGGAAAACCAATGAGGGAAGAAAGAAAGTCAGAAGAAAAAGAACATTAGGAGAACTGGTTTGGATTGGATAAGAAGAGATTTAACAAATAGTCTAGCAGCTATAACAGATATTAATATTAGTTAAATATATGTTAGTGAATATGTATATGTTCACTAATGTGACACACACACACACACACACACACACACACACACACACAGAGTGGTATGTGTGCTGACCTCTCCCAGGACACAGCTGTTCAATGTTCAGTGAATTTTAACTTGTAGATTGGGTGTTGAACATTTGCATTGTTGGATGCAGGAAATCATCATGAGCTATAATGTTGATTCATATCACTGCATTTAATATTTAAGCAATGCTTGGAACTATAAATCATCTCTGTTCATTTATGCTCAGGGTCATAAACTTTTTTGTCTTCTACTATCCTATAAATATTTTGTCAATGAGTATATGGTGTGTGTGTGTGTGTGTGTGTGTGTAGTTAGAGAGATAGCTGACATGACATTTCTGTCTGGGTAAAGACAAATATGGTTCAGAAAAAAGAAAGAATATTTAATAATGGACATCCATATTGGGGTAAATTTCAGAAATAATTTTCACTTTCATGAGCGATAAGATCGAGAAACTCTAATCAACTCTCCCAAAACATGAAGAGAAGAAGTAATCTTTGAATTTTGAGCTATAATAAAATGTTTTTAGAGTGTCAAACCATATTGACCATTTCAGCTTTCGTTCATGTATCTCCACTGAATTTGCTTCTATGGCTTGGTCCTTGCAACTATCTATCTGCCAGAGTTCCTGGCTAGACACATCAGGAGCTAATCCTGGCAAACATCATCAGAGGTAATTTGGGACCAGCTATTGTGAAGCTTAAAAAGTTAAGACCAAAATGTTAGAGGGCCACATTTAAAAATGGACAAAGATGTCAGGAATGGTAGAAGAACCGGGATAGTGAGGTACACAGTGGGCCATGCTCTTTGTTCATTAGAAGAAGAATAAGAAAAGAAACACTGGACCTTGCTTACAGAGCTACAAACTACAGTGCAAACACTTTCTCCTACACCAAGAGCAAGGATGGTAGGACAGCCCAAGTCATGATGAAGCATCACAGTTAATCTGGATGTATTTGGGAAGTGACCTTAGATAAGTTCTTTCTATGATAATTAGTGTCTCACAAGCTTCACAGTGAGCTGACAGGTTGACAGATTCTTCTAAACAATCTGACACACACAGAATTCTAGGGGTGTTGGCCCCTATGTTTCTTTTGGAGGCTCTGGAGTAGATGGTTATGTTCTTTTCTGGGGAGGGTTGGAGGAAAAGGAAACAATTATCTCTAGTTTTGCAGCAGCTGCTCTTCCCAGGTCTCCTTATTGTCAAGGAGAGTAACCTACTGGTTCTCCATTCTCTGTAAGATGAGGAAGCTACTCAATGTATCTGTAAAGGCTTGCTCCTTCACTTCAGAGATGGCCTGATGTGGGCTTATATTTTCAAAACCTACCTTATTTAGGTATTTACCTTATTAAACTCTTCAACCTCCCTTCTAGCCCACTGACCAGAGGTAGGGGAAAAGAAGGTTAATAGGAAAAGTTAATTGTGGGCCTATTTAGAAGTAGTTCCTTGGGGGCGATTCAACTCTTCCTTGACCGGATACCAGCAGTCCAATTCAACAGCAAATACCAAACACAAATCAGTAGCAGAAGCATTATCCAGCAGAAACAGCAAGGCGCCACCTGACTCCAAATAAGTCAGTGTCCAGAATCAGCCGGAATACCATGAGACGTTCTTTGGCTCATTTCTCTCTATGAAGTTAAGGCCAATGAAGACCAACAAAGTGTTGCATGCTGTAGAAATGCAAGGATATCCTCTCATTGTTTGTGGGGTTCTATTTATATTTTTTTCTGAAAATATAAATCATTCACCTTCTCAAGTGTCTGTTTTCAGCAAAACATCACATGACCTCTCACAAGACAGCTTCCAGTAAAACATCACGTGACACAACTGAGTTGTTAAAGAAACCACTTCAGCCTGAACTTACAGTTTGTACAACTGCATACACTTCCACTGATATATGGTTTTCCTTGCCTCAGGTC
Organism: Rhynchomys soricoides; assembly: GCA_019843965.1. Classification (NCBI taxonomy): domain Eukaryota; kingdom Metazoa; phylum Chordata; class Mammalia; order Rodentia; family Muridae; genus Rhynchomys; species Rhynchomys soricoides. The sequence goes on along the minus strand of JADRCH010000015.1, from coordinate 13,193,646 downwards.
ACCCTGAAAGCAAGCTACATTTCTATTCCTTTCTTTCTGTTGCTTATTACAGACAAAAGGTGTCTACTTTTGATGAGTTTTCCTGTGGATATTTAGTTCCAGAAAGTAGAGGGTTCAGAGCAGCATTGAGTAAGTAGAAGAAATCCTTAAGATAATGACCCCAGACTGTTTGAGAGCAGCCTTCCTTTGTATTTAGCTTCCTTGTGTTGGTAGCTTCTTGCCACCCTGGATTCATCTTTTTGCCTGCTGGGCTCTCTGAAGTTCCCTCTCTGCTGCCCCTGAAGTCTCTGGTGTTTCTTCCTTCTTCAATAAAAGCATCCTCATCTGGGATTCTGTTTCTTCTCTGCAAAATGGCTCAGTATTCTCTTATTAATGTTTCATATTAGCAAGCAACAAAGCATCTTATATAGTTAAAAATAATAAATGGTAGCAATCCCCTTCTTTTCTATGATTCTAAAAACCTGAGAGCCAAATTTACACTTAGTAAAAACAAGGCTGGATAAGTGTCCAGGCTCTAATGTACATTTCTCCCAACTCCTTTGAGTCTCTTTGGCTTCATTTGCTTTCTTGATAATGCATCCACATCTTCATAAACTGATTTTAAAAAATTAGAAAGACCAAAAGTTGAACACTTTAGAAATAAAACACATAATATCAACATGTCTTGCTGTATACAACATATGACATTGATGTAACAAAGGTAAGTGATGTGTTTGAATTACTCACTCAGTTTCCATAATGTCCTGGTGTGCTCAGTTACAATTCGTTACTTTAAGACATTGCTTTAGCTATTAGTGTAACTACAAAAATGTATTGAAATTATTCAAACTTACAAAAGAAAAAAGGGTAACAATTGTTTCCCTAGGGATGCTGGTTTTGGACTGGATTATTAGCACTGGTGACAATACATCTTAGGTTTGACAAAGATCTGGGGATGAAGTAGAATTTTTAATGCTATTTCTGAGTCTTGAAGTAATTCACAGATATAAATTGTTCTCCCTAAAGACTTAGCAATATGGAATCAATTTGGAACTAGGGTTAATTCGTGTTTGTAACCTGGCAATTGGAATTGGGAACAGGTGCAATCTTAAGGCTGGGAAATGTTTTACAGGAAATCTCTCCTCAGGCTCTGAAATTGTGATATTCATTAGCATATAAGGAGAAAGTGAGTGGGTATGGTTTCAAAGGAGTTATTTTTATGTTGCTTTAGAGATGTAAATGGTAATCATACTCAACTTTACAGCCCAGCTGACAAAGTGGTGATTTTCCCATTAATTCTTTTGATTAAATCAGGGGCACAGTGAATTTGAACTGAAACTCACCCTTCATTGAATATCTTTGTGCCTAATAAGAGTCCTAGGGGTCCTCAAGAAAGATATACCACAGGTTACCAGCAGGGCAATAAAATGCATGTCAGCTTATTGGTTGTAGCCTTCCGTTAGCACATCTCGGCTCATAGGGAGCATTATATAGTTTCACATGCTTCTACTTCAGCACCAAACCCAGCGGAGTACCACAGCAGCAGGAGCCGTGTGGTTTATGGAAACAACCCACATATGGGTTCCAGTCTTGCCTTTTCCTGTGACTGGTGCATGACTCTGGATAGATTATTTTAGTTTCTCGAGCCATCAGTTTGGACATTTAAAACTGTAGCTGCTGAATAGCCAGTTTCTTTCTGCCTGTCAGGGTGTACCTTAATTCTGACGAAACAGAAAATCATTTTAAACATCTTTTTAAAGTTTTATACATGTATATTGTGTTTACATCATTACCTCACTTCTCTTTCCTTCCTCCGTCCCCTTGCATATCTCCCACTCCATTTTAAATTCATGATTTCTTTTCTTTAATTATCATTGTTACATATTTATGAATAAATACAGAAATATACCCCACTGAGTCCACTTAGTGTTCCTCATATGTGTATACTTTTAAGCCTGACTACTTGGTACCCAAGAAACCGAGTAATGGCTTATCCCCCAGGAAGCTCTATTTTACCTCTCTCAGCAGTCATTAATTGCCTATGGCTCTCCATATAAAAGTGGGGTTTGCGAGATTTCCTCCATCCATGTTGGCATATCAACTGGTGTCATTACTTGGGTCTTGATTAGGGAGCCATATTGTTCAGATTTCATAGATGCAGCTTTCCTGTTATATAAAAAAAGACATGGTCTCACAGGGACATCTGGTTCTCTTGCTCTTAAAATCCTTTACTTCCTCTTCCATGATGTTCTCTGAGTCTGAGGCATGGGGGTGTGTTGTAGATAAGAAAAATCCACATCACTTCAAATCACCACTCACAATCATCCTTCTGCTCTGCCTTTCACTCGACTGCAGAACTGGCTCCTAGTCTCTTGGTGTCTTACCCCTCCCTAGATTCTTTTGAAAGAACCTGCTAGCACTTATCAATCTTTAATCGGATTCCTATATTCCAGTAATATGTTTCTAGAAGGTTATGACCTTCCATAGATCAATAGCTGCAAAGAGTTTGGGGAGGTAGGGGCAATACCTAATTTTTTCTAAAACTTTACAATATCTATATTATCCTCATCTTTTACCCAGTAAAACTCATCTCTGTACATAATCAGATTAAAGTATGGTCTGGAGCAAATGGTTCCATATGTTACAGATGGGTGAGCTTATTTTGTCCTTCTTTGTAAGAATGAGATTCAAGAAACACATAATGTAAAGCATCATACTGTGTCTCACAAAACATCATTGACACTGTTATACTTTTGTGCATAATATGCATAGATGCATATTTATTATAAGATAATAAAATTCTGTGAAAGAATAATGAAAAGGAGATTATAAATGTTTGTCTGGTTGTTGCATATACTGTGCACATGCACCTAACTATCATGTGGTATAATTAAAATAGATTTAAACTTTACACACATGGCATGTGGTTTACCCAAGACTAAAATTCAAGTATTTTCTTCCCAAACCACTGCTTACTTCAGATTACCTACAATTATTAAAAGACAAACTATCTCCTAATGTGTGTATAAATTTAGATTCAAATGTTGCATAACCATAGCTAAATCTGAAAAGAGGGTCCCAGAGAATAAAAGCATAATATAAAATCATTTGCCCTTGATGCTTTGAACATTTGATATGAACAGCTTGTTGTGATTGAGTCATACTGCGAAGCAGGTGACTTGTATAAACTCACTTCTGAAAATACTGGAAGGTCTTTATTAATAGATATTGATACAGTATAATAGATAATTATACACGGTGCACCTCAGTCTGAAAGGGATCTTCATTTTCATCAAAGTCACATTCCTAAAAAGAGCAAGGTCAGTATTTTCACGTATCTTTGCTTGAGGATGAAAAAGGATATGTCTTGATGTATAAAGTCATTGTGAAATTTTATAGCGTTTGCGTTTGTGTGTGTATGCGTGCATATGTGTGTATACATGTGTGCGTGCATGTGCATGTGTGTGCATGTGCCCATGTGCTTTAGGTCAGGGATAACTTTAGGACTTGTTTCTCTCCTTCTACCACATGAGTTCTGGGGATTGAATTTAGTCTTTAATCTTTAGAGTTTCCCAGTGATGTTATGCTGGGGAAGGTCTACCATTTGGCACTTTGTACTTGATTCCAACACCAAAGGCCTAGTAGATATGTTTGGCTTCTGGGATTTTGCAAAGTGATTAAAACTCTCTTGGGAGCTGGGGGCAAATTTCCTGAGTAGTTTTGGTTCCCTCTTGTTTGAAAGAAGTCATTTTGAACTTTTCTATTTAAGGTTCTACACAGTGTGCAGGTGGCCAAAGGGTCTTCGGTCTGCTGGCTTGCCCCGCCGGCTTTTAACTTGATCACTTCAATTTGGGAAATGGCAGTCAGAACTATCTCTAAGCTTACAGATCTGTATTATGATGTATGTTTTCACCTTGATACTCAGTTCTATTGGCATTTAACAAATAAGGTTTTGTTTAGTATAAGACCTTTTTCCCCCCTTCAACTGGAACGAGTTTCCTAATAAATGACTGGTAAGTGATTAGCTCTCTATCAGTCAGCTAGTGATGTTTAAGCCATGTTCTATTTGCATTTCTGAAGAACTTAAGAAGGAACCTTCCCCTTTCTCATCTGCCCACTCTCTTGCTCTTTAGCTTATAATGTCCTTATGCATCTCAGTGCTTGTGAAAACTTTTATACAAAGTGCTCATCTTTGATTGCTCAGTGCTATTGTTCCGTCGAGCATAATAGGTACAGGTGTGTAGTTATTGTAAGCCCTCTAAGTGCTCTCTGTGAAAACCAAGACTGACATTTTCCAGTCTCTCGTCTCCTAACTGCCACCCTTGCTCATATATACAATCATCCCCCCCCCAAAAAAGTGTGAAAAGATTTATAAAATCATAATGTTTTTATTGTACTTTTTATTTATTTTCTTTCTTTTTCTTTACTTTCTTTATTTAGTGTGTGTGTGTGTGTGTGTGTGTGTGTGTGTTTGTGTGTGCACACACATATATGCCATGGACACAAGAGGTCAGATGACAGCTTGGAGGAATAGGTTTTTCTTTTAATCGCGGGGGACCCAAGGATTGATCTCAGGTCTTCAGCCTTGGTAGCAAGTGCTCTTACACACTGAGGTATATTGCCAACTCTTAGTGAGAGTATAATGAAACCACCAAACTATACCACTCTATGGGTAGAAAGAAAGGTTTATTGAGGATCAAACTTCCAAGACTGCCCTTACCCCAGGGTCTGGGTCAGCATAAAGAGGAGAACAATGGAGGGAAGACAGCAGATTGTATGTCAGGAGAATGGTGTCTTTGAGCTGATACAGGCTGTTTAAATTGATTGGAACTAGATACCCTTGGCCAGGGGAGTTGATCTTTGGCACAGATTAAGTTAGGGAGCATACTGGCTGGTTTGGGGTCAACTTGACACAAGCTGGAGTTATCACAGAGAAAGGAACTTCAGGTGAGGAAATGCCTCCATGAGATCCAGCTGTAAGGCATTTTCTCAATTAGTGATCAAGGTTGGGAGGGCCCCTTGTGGGTGGTGCCATCCCTGGGCTGGTAGTCTTGTGTTCTATAAGAAAGCCAGCTGAGCAAGCCAGGGGAAGCAAGCCAGTAAGTAACAACCTCCCCTTCCCCCCCCCCCCAAGGCCTCTGCATCAGCTCCTGCTTCCTGCCCTGTGTGAGTTCTAGTCCTGACTTCCTTTGGTGATGAACAGCAATGTGGAAATGTAAGCTGAATAAACCCTTTCCTCCCCAACTTGCTTCTTGGTCATGATGTTTGTGCAGGAATAGAAACCCTAACTAAGACAGGGAGGTTTCTGGTGAATAGAAACTACCTTAAGAGATATTCTTTTCTAGTAAACAGAAATCTTGAGGATATTGGAGTCAACTGAGATGGAGAAACCAATGACACATTTGGTTAAAAAAAAAAATCTAATAGAGACTTGGTTGTATTGATATGAATTCCAGGAGTAAATGTTTCCGGCAAGATCCAGATTATACCAGCTATATGACGAATGCAGCTTTCCAGGTACCGAGAACAATGAGACTGTCCTTTAACGGAGCCATTTCTTTCCTGAGGTTTCAGAGATTGTTCCTGCTCCAACTTGCAACGACTGTGGATTTTTTTATAATTATGGGTATATATAAAAGTTAGGATCCTGACCCTTCTGATAGCTACTAACCCCTTATGAATGCTTATCAGAGCAAATTACCTACAGCAGGTCAGTAATGCCAGAATTACAGAAATTCTTCATTTCCACTTTCTGCCCCATGCAGTTGCAATTATCAAATCTAGTACTCTCCATAGTAAAAAATTGTTTCATGAATCATGAAGACATGTTAAAAATTGCACAAATATTTAGGAAATAAAAAGTGCGGTGAGTTACTGTGAGTTTTGGATAAGCTACCATAATTAAGGGCTTAAAAATCTTAATTTCTTAGTAGAGAGTATCCCTACCCTGAAAGGAATGTTTTGATAGTTTGCTCCAAGACTGAACTAAAATATGTCACTGCAGTATTGACAGAAGTTTTACAAAACAATAAAGTCACCCTATGAATCTTGAGAATCAGGAAAATTGTGGTTGATTTCTGTTTGTAACTTGAAACATGTTGAATATATATATATATATAGTTTTTTAAACAGGACTTAACGTTGTATCCCAGGCTAGCCTGAAAGTGGTGGCAACCTTTGGCTTCAGCCTCTTTACTACAAGACATGTTACATTCTGTGCTGATATTGCAGATGGACTGGATCAGTTAGTTTGAGAAAGAGGAATGGCAGTTAATCAGTTCTACTTACCTGAAAGATTTTATAGAGTGTTCAGCCCCCTTCTCTGGATAATCAGCCTGAAACCACAGAAATGGCTTCTTAACCTAAGCACTCAGGTGTGAGTAAATCAGGAAAAAAGAAAGGATAATCCACTTAAGAAAGAAGTCATTTTTAAGGTGCTCACTCTCTGTTCGTGCTTTCAGAGCTGAAGATATTTGCTGTTGGGTCACTCCTTGGTGTACCCTTCCTGGGTACTTTAATTGGTGCTGGACCACTGATGCTGCTAAGGAAGAGTAGGGGAGTGAAAAGTTATTTAATATATCTCATCTAGTCAAAAAATCTAAACACTTAGTCATATTTTTTAAATATCTGTAATTCATATTTTGACATGCTTCTATCCAATTATGTTGAACTGATGAGATTTTACTGGGGGGGGTTAGTAACCTTTTTAGACAAGCTTAATTTAGCTCCACCCCCCCCTAAAATTATATAACCTTAACTCTGCCACTTGCTTTCCACTCTTCTGTCTCTGCTTAGTTATGCTTCGTCATCTCATTTCTGACTCTGCTGACTACATGCCTCTCTCTCCACCATTCCACTAGCGGTCTGATGACTGGTTATCTTCCCTCTAGGGCTACCCTCTTCCTCATACTCAGTATGAACTCATTTGTTACCAACTGACTCCCCAGAGCTCTGTGTAAGCTCCCGATACCAGTTGTGTGTAGCTATTTATTTAACATGTGTACTTCCTCTACTGAACTTCATGTGCCCAGTAGTAAGCACCCGGCCTGACATCAAATATGCAGAAGTAGACACACTGCCTGGCATGCTAGAATATTGAAGGAACTTAACTAAGATTGGGTTTTATTTCACCTCTCAACTCTTTAGGCAACATCTCATTATCAAAAGCCTCATGAGAGAAAAGCTTGTTGTGCGTGTGGGCTGTTAATGCCAACGACTACCACCACCATGCACACACTGAATCTTAATTGCAACCATGGATTCTAGAGCTAAAGAGGTGGGCACATGGACAGAAACATGAGTTTTCTCGTTGAAACTGAAATGCCTCTCCTGTAGAATTATTTGTTGGCATTAGGAACTCTGGTGACAAGGTCATTGTGCCCTTTAGTTTTAGCCCTTTGTGGGATTGATTCCTTTGCCTGGGCTGCCACCTCACCCCTACATCTGCCATTACTAACAGAAACTGAGCATAGGATAGACCATGATCTGTGCTAATCTTTCACAAATGTTTTCTCGTTTGTTCTGTATGACAGCACTGTGAAGAAAAATGTTCTTACTTACTTGTATTTTATGGAGCCATACAGAATGACTAGGTTTGAATACAGATCCCAGACCTCTAAATATCATGCAATGACATACCACTATTGTATTTATAGATACTGGCATCATTCCAAGCCCTGAAACCACCATTACTCATTTTGATTCAACAATTGCTACTACTACTATGACTATTTATCTTATTATGTCTTGTTCTCTACTATCATGACTATGAGTTATTAAGTCTTTGCTTTTGCTATTGTACTAAGTGAGATCTTCAAGACAATATTTTGTTTCCCTGGGCTAGCAACACAAATAGCTGACTTTGAGAAAGAATGCTGTCTTAGGGTTTTACTGCTGTGAATAGATACCATGACCAAGGCAACTCTTATAAGGACAACATTTAATTGGGGCTGGTTACAGGTTCAGAGGTTCAGTACATTATCATCAAGGCAGGAACATGGCAGCATCCTGGAAGGCATGGTTCAGGAGGAACTGAGAGTTCTACCTCTTCATCTGAAGGCTGCTGGCAGAATATTGGCTTCCAGGCAGCTAGGATGAAGGTCTTAAATCCCACACCCAGTGACACACCTACTCCAACAGGACCACACCTTCTAATAGTGCCACTCCCTGGGCCAAGCATATACAAACTATCATGAATGCCTATGACATACAAATTGATGGCATGACCACAACATGACACGGTTAAGAGAAAAGTTTTTATTGTTGCTGTGAGAGAGAGAACAGCCCAAGGCATCTGTACTGGCTGGTTTTGTGTCAACTTGACACAAGCTGGAGTTATCACAGAGAAAGGAGTTTCAGTTGAGAAAATGCCTCCATAACATCCAGCAGTAAGGCATTTTCTCAATTAGTGATCAAGGGGGGAGGGTCCCTTGTGAGTGGTACCTTCCCTGGGCTGGTAGTCTTGGACTCTATAAGAAAGCCAGCTGAGCAAGCCAGGGGAAGCAAGCAAGCCAGTAAGAAACATCCCTCCATGGCCTCTGCATCAGCTCCTACTTCCTGACCTTCTTGAGTTTCAGTCCTGACTTCCTTTCATGATGAAAGAAAGCAGCATGGAAGAGTAAGCTGAATAAACCCTTTCCTCCCCAACTTGCTTCATGGTCATGATGTTTTGTGCAGGAATAGAAATCCTGACTAAGACAGCATTGGAAAGAGTCTAGAACAGAGAGAGAAATTAGTAGATTGGAATTGGCCAGAAGACTGGATCTGGCCATGAGAGAAGCAGGAGCAGAGTAGAGGGAGAGGGGAGTGGAACAGAGAGGGAGAGAATAGAAGAGCAGAGAGAAAGGGGGATGTGGGAGACAGAGGAAGACAAGGGAGTAATCAGAGCCAAAATATCAGGGTTATAAGGAAAACAAGTAACTGGGGAGAAAAGTCCATGGATCAGAAGGGCTTAGGGTAGGGCTTAGATATGATGAGCTACAGACTTTGAAGTATGTAGAAGTGTGGGATACTGAGGGAGCCTAGAGGCCCGCGTGCACTTTGGCTAATAAACACCATAGCCTTTTGTCCTTTATGCATTTTGGAATTTGGGGAAATGGAATTTCCTTCGTCCCTGACACATCTCAGATAGAAGAGGCAGTTGCCTGTGACTCGTAACCTCCTGAGGAGACTAGCCCCGTAAATAACTTGTTTCTCTTTGACTGGTTCATATTCTAGGAGTTCTCCCTCACTTTTGATCAGAAGGCTTGGTAGGTTTCAAACTCAGGACAAATGACAAAACTGGTATTCGGGTTTTCTCAGAGTCTCTTAGTCCCAACTTGTTACAGAGTCCTACTGGTTTGCATAGGCCAACCCCTAGGGGCCTAGGCAGCCCCTCTTGGTCAGCAGTTCCTCTCTTGCTCTTCTTCCCCTTCTCTCCTCACATGGCCTGGCTCAGTCTAGCCATGCACACTCTGGACTCTGCCAGATCTCTTTGTCTCTGCCCCTTTCTCTATTCTTCCTTTTACCCAGCCGTCTCCTCCACCATACTTAGGAGTAGTCATGTCCTCCTCTTCTTTGTTTTTTTTGTTTTGTTTTGTTTTGTTGTTGTTGTTGTTTTCATTCAAGTCAACTAGTTGCTATTCCTCTGTCTTCTTTTTGCATCTTCAGAGATGCCTGCAATCAGCCAGGGATCTATTCTGTTAGTCCAGGAACACCCTTAAGAAATTCCCATGGCAGCGTCCTTCAAAGTAGCTACCTTGATCAGTCTTGAGAATACCAGTTTGGTTGTTTCTTTTGTTGTTGTTGTTGTTTTTTTGTTTTGTTTTTTGTTTTTAAATTGATTTAGTAGCCCAGATAATTGGGTGAATTAGATTTAATAATCAACTAAATCTAGATTAATTGATATCTTCATGAAGCAAAGTAATAATAATGAGATTGTGTCAAGTTATGCAATGTCTCACTGGCCAGGCTTTATTTTGTAGACTAAGATCCCTGATTTTTTTTTTTTAATCCTTCTGCTCTTTTTCTGTGATATTCTTAAACAGATTAGGTTTTGTTTGGGTATGGTGCACACACCTTTAAGCTCAGCACTTGGGAGGCAGAGACAGGCGGCTCTCCATTAGTTCAAGGCCATCCTGGTTTGCATAGTGAGTTCCAGGCCAGCCAGACCGATGCAGTGAGACACTGTTCCAAAACAATACCAGCCAAAAGCACCCTAGGTTTTGTTTGTCCTGTTGCTATTCCTGCCTCTTCCCCCAGAATGGGCACTATCTGTGTCCCTGTGCAAGTTTCAATTACTATTTTTCTATAGGGGCTGATTGGGTTTAAGAAAAGCTCAAGGGTTGCCAGGATAGCTCAATAGGATAGAAGTGCCTGTTGTGAGATCGTGATGACCTGAGTTCATTTCCCTGATTCCATGGTGGAAGGAGAGAACTGACTCCTGAAAATTGTATTCTGACCTTCACACACAGGGATGCACATCCAACATTCTCCAACACATATGTCACCCACATATACATACACATAATAATAATCTTTCCTCCCTCCCTTCTTTGTTTCTTTCTTTTGAGAAGCCCAAATGGCCAATTCTTATGTAAGTAAAAACCTTTAGTCTATAAAAGCCAGAGTCATTCCTTTCTCAGAATGCTCCTGAAATGGACATCAGGTTTAAGGACGACTGATGCCTCTACTCTGTGGCCTTTTCCGGCCCCTGCTGGCTTCCTCTTCTCATCTGCATTGTGCTCTTGCCATTTTGTATCCCCCTTATTTATATCTTAGCCCCAATTTCCTGGCAAACATGCTATTTTGCTTTACAAATAAATTTTTCAGGATGGTTGAATACTACAAGAATTCTTTAGCAATCCACAATCTGACTATGGCTTAAAAAGAAGAATAAACTAACAGTTTGGTGAATAATAAGCTTCCACATTAATTTAATTTATGTCTTTGGTACCTCAAAGTTTACAATATTTGTGCAAATGAGCTGTTTTCTAATTCTTCAACATCCAGTAAAATAGGAAAGTGTTTCTTTCTTTTACCTATGTCTTTTTTTTCTTTTGCATGAAAAGCCACACAAAACTAAGATTGGAATGCAGACATTCTGATGTTCAGTCCAGTGTTTTCTTAGGCATGCGTCAGTAAATGAACATAGGTAGCATTAGTGTCAGACAATGATGGAGATGTCATAAGATGTGCAGCCTATTTAGAGAGCCATCCTGGTTTGATGATATTTATTCTAGAGAAAGATCTATGCAAAGCCTAATTGCAGTTTGGTAAGAAGTTTCTGGGATTTGAAGTTAATTTATTCCTTAGGATAGCGTTGATTAGGGGAAAGGTTACAGCATAATACAGTGCTGTTATAATTTGCAGTTAATATTAGTCATGTCAGAAAATGATAATATTCACCACATTAAAGGGTTATTTGCAAGGGTAAAAATTTTAAATTATTGTTATGATATATTTCTCAGTTTAATTTTTTAAAAGGACTTCCTTACAATGTCAGACTTGTCTATAATTCTTAGTTTGGGAGGAATAATGCCTGAAGCAACTGAGTTGGGAGAAATTATTATAAGAGGGAGTAACAAATCTAGCATACATTTGGATACTAGAAGCTAGAACACAAATTAGCATCTAGGTCTTGGGATCCTCACAGAAGCGAAGAGCCTGGAGCTGGGATACAATCCAGGAGAGTGGCAAGAATGAGTTGATGGTGAATGTTGCCAACCACTCAACATGAAGTATTCAATTGACCTTTGCATTTCCTTATTATAGATGGACCAGACCTCCAAGGCAAGTCCTAATAATGATAATCATGCCACATGGACAAGGGAACTGGGAATTTCAGAGCGAACTCATATCATCAGAGAAGGCTCCATAGGAAACTGCTCCTTGAGACATAGGAAACGTGTTATCTACCCATGGAGCATTTAAGTGTTTATGATTCTTTCAAGATAAACTGAATTCTAAGTAGGTTAAGCAACTATGGGAGTTTATTAGCTCGCCTCATTGAAAATTCACAGTTACAGTTCACTGGACCTTCTGGTCTAAAGCAAGGGCATTAGAATTAGTGTTTCCTTGCCATTCTGTTAGGTAAGGGCTGTCCATTTCATTGAATCTTGAAGTTCCCAGCTTATATCTTAACCACCTTCTAATAAAATACAAGTCTTTCCAATAGTTCCAATAAAGCCCCAGAATTAATCTCTTTGGGAACAGATTGTGCACACATAGTCACCTCTAAACTCATGTCGTTTGTATGATATTTCCATTTGAATTTCACAGGCTTATGAAATTGGCAAAACCATTGCCATTTGGAGCTGAAATGCAAAGAACGGGCTCAGCTCCTTTCAGACCATGTGGGATAAAAATAGGGCAAATGTGGTTCCTCTGAGGGGGAATTATTTTACCAAATTAAGAGGAAGCATGAATGCTCTGTAGTCTAAAGCAGTGTTTTTCAACCTGTGGGCCAAAAGCCCCTCTGGGTGTCAAATGACCCTTTCGCAGAGCTCACCTAAGACCAACAGAAAACACAGATCTACATTTAAATTCACAACAGTGACAAAAGTGCAATTATGAAGTAGCAACAAAAGTAATTTTATGACTGGGAGTCACCACAGCAAAAAGAATTGTATTGAAGTGTCACAGCATTAGGAAGGTTGAGAACCCCTGGTCTAAAGTGTCCAACACTGGGCCCCACATCCTTACACTACTAGCTTAAATAGTCAATGTGCTTTTGAACTTCTTGGATGTTCAATTCTGAAGAAAATCCTTTCTTCCCTTAAGTAAGATTTGCATTGGATCACTCTGAGTAATTGATGTGGTGGGTTACTACAGATTGAGCTAAGAGTCTGAAGCAGCAGCTTGGTAACATAAGCAGGTGCCAACAAGGGAGAGCTAGATATATTCCCTTCAAACTGGCAAGGCTGGAAGGATCGGGTGATGCTTATGATTTCCAAAAAGCAGATGTCCAAAGAAGAGAACAGAAAGACTGGGGTACAGTTGTGTTGCTTGTCAACTGACAACAGAGGTCTCCCGTCCCAAAAGCCTTTGTTTTTTTCCCTTTAAGTGTACATGGGCAGCTTTGAGATCTCAACTATGGGTAGAAGCTTATGCTGGAATCACTCCCTCAGTTGACTGGTTTTTTTCATGTTAGGAAATGGTTTCCTATAAAAGTTCCTATAAAAGTTCAAATATGCTTTTGAATTTCAAAGAACTTACTAACAAGCACTAATGACTATTTCTGGTTTAAACAAATGATTAGAGTTGACAGCAGAAATGTATGTTTCACTGTAACAAGCAATTCTGCTAATCCTCCTCATTTATGGATATTATTCTGACACATACAGATATGGTTGTGTGCGTATATGGTAAGTGAGTATTCATATGAAGAGGTGGTTGGTGACTGTTTTTCTAAGTGACTGTATATTCCTGAGTGGGTGTAGTTGTGTGGACATGGCAGCTGTTGAGTCTTGATGTAGTTTTTGTTCTGCTAGTCAAAAGCTAGACGCTGCATGAGATGCGGAAGATGGAGGACTAGGTCAAGTCTTCCTGAGCACTGTAATATCACTGAAACCTGGAGAGAACAGGACTTTGTGGAATCACTGTTTGGTAGAAATATAAGCAGACCACACAGATGCGATCCACAAATGTGATTTTAAATGGTCTAGCAACTATACTAAAAGATAAGTAAAAGGTAGTTGAAATTCATTTTAATGATTTATAACATGTAACTCAAGACAACCAGAATATTATTTATGCATGTGATATTGCTATCAATATAATTATTGAGGCAATTAATATTTTCTGTTACTTAGTTTTCAAAATTTAGTGTTTTCCATTTCTGGCAGAGCTGAACTCAGACTAGTCACATTTACATGTTCAATCACTACAAGTGGCTAGGGAGAACCATATCAGAAAGTGCAGTTCTAGAATCTAGGTCCTGGGGCCAGATAACTGCAATGTAGACTACCAACCCTCTTCCAAATTATCACCCAGACTCCAGCACTACTGAGGACATTGCCAGTCTATCACTTCCTTTCTGGTCCTATTATGTCTTCAAGATCTTTAACAAAAATATTTTTATTTGTTGTTACTGGGTAAGAGCATGTATGCCATGACAGCTGTGTGGATGGCAGAGATAGGAGCCTGGGGATGGGTTGCGCATTGCCAGGCAGACACAGCAAGCATTTTTACATCCACTGAGCCATATCAATCTCAGTGACCCTTCCCACGTTTTCAAGTGTCTGAGACGGCCTCTACCAACTGAACAATTACTTGGTGTGTAACTTCAAATCACCTTGCCAGCACAGACAGTTTTACCTATGAAAATTCTCCAATATTCCCCCACTCTCTATACCTGATCTGTCCCTGAGCCTGGTACAAGGTCTTACCTTGTCTAAAGTGACTATCAGCCCACAAAGACAAAGCTCCCTCCTGTTTTTTCTCCCTTTGTAGTACACTGGCATTCCTAGCTTATCGCATTCATTTTATCTGTTGCCTTCCTTCCACACTGGCTACTTCTAGTAGGTATTTTTAGCATGAAACAATTAAAAAATTTTTTTTGCATCCTTTTTAATGTTATCAGTTACCTCATTGCAGACTAATTAGGCTGTTTTCCAAACTCTATTTTTTTTTTTTTTGACTTGATATGGTTCATGCTTTTCTGTTTTCCTTTTGTGATCCTGTTAAATTACAACTCATTTCTTGCTTTGGCCTTTTTTTTTTAAATCCTCCTACAACTTTCACAGTCTTGGCTGGACAGACAAACCACACAAAGAAGTGTAGAGAACTCCCACTGTAATTGTGTAGTTTTGGGTTTGGGCTGGGGTTGTAAGAGCTCCTGTTGACTGATTTCCTTGAGACTTACTGCAGAATGCTATTGATAATAGTCCTGTCCTGTTTGTGTATAACATTTTGGTCTGTAGCAAAAGTCTGAATTGAGGTTTGAGTCCTAGCTTTATGCTACCATATTAACTTAACCATTGCAGAGGTTTTAGAAAGAATTTGTTTCCTTAGTCAAGGAGAGACACTTTTCATGCAATTAGCAATGCCTAAATAATAGCAACTTGAATTTTGTATTGAATCAACAAGATCTCTTAACCTTGAACTTCAAAGATTCTTGTGCTTTCCTTGAATGACAATGTAGATGGTTATAAAGCTCAGGATTATTGTTGATATGAAGAGTACTCTTCAATCAAGCAGGAGGCTGAAACTGTGAACATCCCAGAGGAAAATGAAGGTAAACCCAAAGCAATGAAGGGATGTATAAGAGCAGTGAGGGATGATGTAGCACCTTGGACTAGTAATAGCTGGGAGCTTTCATCACCTCTCAAAATCCACATTCAACTCTCTTTCACTGTGAATGTATGAGTGGAAAGAATTATTTTACGAGTGGTCTGCTTGTGGAAGTTTACAGGGTCTAAGAAATTTAGTGCAGGAACACAGTTACTGTCAACCTGTGTCCTTAGAATAAAAATGGAGAAATGCTTTCACTTACTGATGCTTCTTGCTGATTAAATCCAGATAGTGACTGGAGGGAAAAGATGCTGAGTGATAAGGTCCATATACCAAGCTGAGATGGAAAAAAAAGAGTGACTGAAGAACATGGAACTCACAGACTGATGGGACAGACAGGCGGCTTTGATTTCCCAGTTGATTTGCTCTGGGAAAGAAAACACCCTTTACTTTGAGGCTCATGTGTTTGGGGTGGGAAACATTGTTCCTAGGCTTCAGTGTGGGCATATTCTCTTTGCCTGTCTTCATCTTAAGAACATGACTAGTCACTCATGACTCATTCATGTGGATCATCACAGACTAGATTGGAGGCATTCCTTTTCTTTTAGACGTGTGTGTGCAGGTATATGTGCCAACACATGTAAGTATATGTATATATGAATATATGTGTACATGTGCACATAGGCTTTCCATCTTTTTTTAAAAAAATAGTTTTGTTATTTGAGAATTCATTAAAATGAATTTTTATCATATTCATTTCCTATCTACTGATTTTTGCCTTCCCACATAATTTTATGATCTCTTTCTTCTTTACTTTAAACCCAACAATTTCAATCTAATTCATGTTACCAAACTCTTCTTTGGTATGGGGCCTGCTGTAGAGTATGGTTGACTTACTAGGAATCACACTATGAAAGAAAACTCCCTCTACCTCTCCAAGGAACTATCAAACACTAATAGTTCCCCAGTAAGGGATAGGGTTAAATGTCCACTTTCAGCTCCTATGATGGAATGTTGTTTGAAGTCTATTTTGTCAGATATTAGAATAGATATGCCTGCTTGTTTCTAGTTCCATTGCTTATAATACCTCTTTCCATCCTTTTAGCCTAAAGTAGTGTTCATCATTGATGGTGAGGTGTGTTTCTTGGAGGCAACATAAAGATGGATCCTGTTTACTAATCCTGTCAGTTGCTCTGTGTGTTTTTTTATTTGAGTATTGCAAGTATTTGAGCTACTGTTGAAAACTGTTTTTTAATTTCTAATCTTGGTATTGTTTTTTTTTACCTCTTTTTGTTAACCATTCTGAGAGTATGTTTCTTTTTCTCTTGGGTTTTTTATTATTTTTCTTCCAAACAAAGTATTGTCTCTGGTATCTATAAAGCTGATTTAATGAGTGTGTTGTTTTGAATATGCTTGGCCCAGGCAGTGACACTATTAGGAGGTATGGCCTTGTTGGAGGAAGTGTGTCACTGTGAGGGTAGGCTTTGAGAGCTTTCTCCTAGCTGCCTGAGGATGCCAGTCTTCTCTTTGCCTTCTGATCAAGATATAGAACCCTTGGCTCATTTTCTAGCACCATGCCTGCCTGGACACAGTCACACTTCCTGTCATGATGACAATGGACTAAACCTCAGAACCTGTGAGCCGTCCCCAATTAAATATTGTCCTTTATAAGAGTTATCTTGTTCATGGTACCTGTTCACTGCAGTAAAACTCTACCTAAGACAATGACATATATTCCTTAAACTTGTTTTTAATCATGGAACATTTATTTCCTCCTTATTACTGATAGTTTTGCTGGGTATAGTAGTCTGTGCTGGCAACATTAGTCTTCCAGAACTTATAAAGCATCAGTCTAAGCCCTTCAGCTTTCAAACACCCCCTGGAAAACTCATCTGCTCTTCTGATGGACTAGCTTTTATGTTTGAATTGATCCTTCCATTTTGCCATTTTCAGTCTTCTTTCTTTGTTCTCTATACTGCATTTTATTTTGTATATGATGTGATGTGAGGAGTTTATTTTCTGGTCCTGTCTATTTGATTTTCTTTATACCTTTTGCCCCGTAGTAGTTATCTTTCTGTGGATTTGAAACAGTTTCCTCAATGATTTTGTTGAAAATATTGTCTGCACCTTTGACCTGTGGTTCTTCTCTTTATTCTATAACTAATATTCATTGGTTAGGTCTTTTTATGATGTCCCAGGTTCCTACATGTTTTATTCTTATTTTGATTTTTTTTGTGTGTGGGGTTTGTTTATCTTTAGATTTTGCATTTTCTTTGACCAAGTCATCTATTTCCCTTACCTTGTTTCCAAGACCTTATATTCTCTCGTACTTGAGCCAATCTATTGGCAAGGCTTTCCTCTAAGTTTCTTGTCTTATACAAGTTTGTCACTTTGTATATTATTTATATTTGGCATTTCTCAGATACTCCATGTTTTCAAATTTCTATTTTCACATATCAAATTGCTTTTTAGTTTCATTCACCTTTTTGTGTTTTCAAAATCTTAATTCTAGCATTTATTCATATCCTTTTGAAGTATTTGAACATATTTATAATTGTTATTTTTGAAGTAATTGTCTTGCATGTCAGCTAAGTGCTTTTCCTACAGAATATTTTGATGGGAATGCTAATTTCTGGAGGAGATATATTGTCTTGGTTGTTCATGCTGTTTGTATTTTTACAACAAAACAGAAAATGAGTAGCATTAGATCATTGCTAGTGGTTTGTGTGTGTGTGTGTGTGTGTGTGTGCGTGTGTGTATCAGATCACACCTTTGTTGTGTGGGTGTTTGAATCTTTGCTATTTCCCCAACTTGTCAGATTGTGAACCAACTGAATTATACTTCTTTACATTCTTGTATCCACTCTGTGCTGATGTGTGAATAGGTGTTGGAAGTATTCTCAGCTCAGTTGAGGGGTAGGTGCAACTTCTGGCCAAGAGTAAATTTTTTGTAGGCTTCTACTGCCTATGTTCATAAGTCTATGGAAGGCTTACTGGGTCCTGCAGATAGTCCTTAGGTGGTAGAGGCTGGGACCACAGTGTCTGCCCATAGATGGTATTCCATGGAAAAAGGGCACATGATTCTGCATCATCTTCATGTGGAAGGATAATGTGGAAGCCAGGCTAGGGTCTCCTTTTCTAGGTTCAATATCATAGGACACAATATGGGCTAAAGCAGTATGGTGGGTTGGGGTAGCTATCAGGCTGGGAGGAAAGAATGGGTCTGGGTATCTTACTAGATACTCTGAGTCTTCCTTCCTCATGTCTCAGAATGGTGTTTCAGTCAGAGTGGCTGACAGATTGTTTATGTAGACTGATTGGGTCAAGGGTTCCTTCCAGGAGTTCTGGATAAGACTCCACATAGTCCAGATCTGTGTGCATGTCCACCTTTTTAAAAACCAGGAGATCTCTCAGTGAACCCACAGATCACTAATTACCTACATTGACTGAAAAATGTGTTTCAGAAGACTTTCTGTCTCCCTCTCACATACTTGAGATACAAGTGAACACCAAAATGCCTGGATTTACAAGGGTGCTAGTGATCCAAACACACTCGTGTAACATGTTAACTGATTCATCTCTATAGCCCTCTTTCCAGACTATAGAAGCCTTGAGAAGCAGGTAGTAGCCCAAGAATTAAGCCAACAAGAGGACAGAGCTACTGTGAGGTGGATGGACAGAAGCCAGGTACCACTGAACTTATCTGATGCTATGGCTGCATGTAGCTATTCACTCCTACTGGAACCTTTAGTAGTGTAGTCAAACATTCGCTTCTGTTTAAGCCACTTTGATTTGGGGTTTGTAACATTTAAAAGCTGAGTCTACTTAGAGTTGTAAAAGGCCAGACAAGAGACTTGAATTAAGGTAATATTAGTATAAATGAAAAGGGAATGAGCAATTAGTTGAACTGGGAAATTAATAATGCGAGCTAGCTATGGTTGGCTTCAGAGGAAGACATAGTAAGATTAATAGAATTATCTTGCTATAGATAACTTACCCTATTGTTCATTTTTCCAAGTTTTATGGTAATAGATAATTATGACATTGACTATCATTAAATTTATAAAGCTAGCTACAATTATACATACAGGTAATATAATGAAAGGATAGTCTTATGTATATACATACAAATCTGGAATACTATGTGCAGAAATATTTATTTGTACTGCTTGTCACTGATAAGTGAGATCATGCATTGCCATTCATACATCTATCTGTATTGCACAAATTTTGTTTAGTGGCAATCCAACATTTTGTAATAAAAATAAAGACACAATATAGCCAACAATGCTGTCTTTTTCTTCCTAGTAACTGAAGAGAGCAAGTACTGATCACAACAGGAGACAGAAAATTCTCCTGGAATTAATCACCCGGGTGGGTGGCACAGCAGGGGAGTATGGGGAAAGCCTGCCTCTTGGGCTCAGAAAGGAGGCCATTCCCAGGGTGGGGGAGTACAGTCTGAACCAGGAAAATGGATGTCCTCCCTCCTATTTTCCTCTCTTGAGATAATGATCATTGTTATAATAGATTGTGTTAACTTCTCATCAAGGAGAATTAAAAAAAAAAGAATGCCAGAAAGGTTTAAAATGAAAGATTTTTCTTTTCTCAGGTAAATTCAGATGAATATGTGTCCAAGAATACTCACCCCTGTGGTTATGAAGACAGCTCTTGATAGCTGCTTGTATAGTACAGCTGACCAGAATCCCTTCATTGTGCTGGTACGAGGCTCTTGGTTGCTTAGCAACAGGAATAGAATTTCTATGTGTGCTTCTCAATAGCTATAAAATCCTGTTCCTTATTTTCTATATAAAAAAATAAACAGAAGAAAGAAGGGGAAAGGTCCATAAGAATCAAAGTGGAAAAAAAGATCCAACTGGCCTTCTAGATGCAAAGTACAGGATCTGTAACTTTAGCTAGGAAACAATTGTCAAAATAGCTTTTTCTCCCAGTGAGGAATTGATTGACAAGTGAAAGTTCCCAGGTCAGCATTTGATTGAGCAGTCTGGAAGAATGTTGTTTCCAGGAACGTAAGCATTTCTTTAGCAAGTGTCCCTCTATGTGCTCATGAGGAAGGGAAGCTGTCTCATTTTATCTTGGCTATTTCAACTATTTGTTTGAAGGACCTCTTATTAAGATTGATCCTAGACTCTCTGGCTCCCCTTTCATCTTCATGCAACTCACAATTTTATTTTATTTTATTTTATTTTTTGTTTTGTTTTGTTATGTTTTGTTTCAAGATAGAGTTTCTCTGTGTAGACCTGGCTGCCCTGGAACTTGCTCTGTAGCCCAAACTCAGAGATCTGCCTGTCTCTGCCTCCCAGGTGCTGGGATTAAAGGCGTGTGCCACCACTGCCCAGCACAACCTACAATTTGTATTTTCAAGTTCTGTAACTTTAAGGAGGGTGAATTCTGTCAGTTTCCTTAAACCAGAACCGTATGGAAGAGTTCCTAAGAGTAACACCTAAGTGAACTGCCATATACTCAACAATCCCCCTAAAGAGCAAAGGTACTTGCTTGTTTCTCTCTCTCTCTCTCTCTCTCTCTCTCTCTCTCTCTCTCTCTCTCTCTCTCTCTGTAAAGCCCCACACCCCATTGTTTTAGTGTTAGAACAAATCCCTCTTTACTTTCCTGAGAGCTGTGTGAGACAATTGGCTAGAGCTTGAAGGATACATGCTGTTTGAAAATTTTCAATATGTGATTGATTGGTTTACAAGGGAAGTCCCAGAGTCTGTATCCAGTGATGACAATGGAACTGGGCTGGAAGAAGATGCAATAGATACCAGATCTTTTCTCATCCTTATCTGGGAACCTGAGATCCTTCACTGAAGCGTGAACAAAATGGCCTGCAGCATGACAGTGTCTGCTCACCCGTCAGTTAATTGAGTATACAATGTACCGCCTTGGTAAAAATCTCTGCCTGCTCTCTCTAGCATCTTACTGATTTTTAGACCAGGAGAGTGCCCTACTTCTATCAGTCAATAAATCAGTCAATTAGCAATTACTCATTGTTATCCCATTTCTTCAACACCACACTGAAACAATGCATACTTGAACTGAATCTTAAGTGATATGGACACACTCCCTACATGACACATGACTCCACAATACAATGTACATTTTTAGTAGCTGTATTGTGCCACTTATGTGTATTCCAGGTCTAGTGTGTTCCTTTGTTTCCCCTTAAGTTGCATTTTCTTGCTTCTAAGGGCAGGGTCTTCCCTATCTCAGCACATGACTGTCATATAATCTCTATCAAACCTCAGGTTAGATATCACTTTCTAAGGGAAAGCCTGAGCTAACTGTCTTTACGCTGACATATTTCTTAAATATTTTACTGATACCTCTCATTTTAGTACTTATGAGATTTTATGGTAAGTTTTTCCTGCAAAGCATTATGATACTTAAAGATAAATGCTCTCAGATTTTACCCAGCTTCTTAAGGTAGCTTATGCTCAGCAAGTATTAACTCGGTAACTGCTGATGTAAACCAGACATTCATTATTGGTTCTAAGATAGCCTTATATACACAAATGGTTACAGATGCTGATTTTCCTCCAGTGTGTATTCTAACTTCTTTATCAAAAATCAGGTGGTAGTATGTACATGGACTTATGCCTCAGTCTTCAGTTCTATTTCATTGATCGTGGGTCTGACACCAGTACTGTGCTGTTGTTATTCCTCTACCTCTGTAGCATAACTTGAAATGGGGGTTGGTGACACCTCTAGTAGGTTTCTATTCATTTATTTAGAGTTCCACATTGTTTGGGTGTCCTGGGCCTTTCATGTTTCCATATTCATTTAAAAATATTTTTCTAATTTGTGCAAAGCATTGAGTTGGAATTGTGTTGAATCTAAGAATTGCTTGTGGTAGGCTGATCATTTTCACAATATTATTTCTGCTCATCCCTGAGCACGGAAGGTCTTCCCATCTGGAATCCTCTTCAAGTTTTTCTTCCATGTCTAAAAGTTTTCATTGTGAAAGTTTTTAAGAGTTATTCCTAGAGGCCTTTTGTGAATTAGATTGCTTCCCCAGTTTCTTTCTTGGCATGTTTGTCTTTGGTTTCTGGGAAGGCTGTTGATGTTTGTGTGTTGATTTTGTATCCTGCTATTATGTAGAATATATTTATCAGAATAGGTTGTAGGAGCTTTTGGTGGGCCCTCTATGAGTCTTTCATATATAGAATAATAAATTATTGGCAAATAAAGATATTCTACTTCTTCCCCTACCTGTTTTCCCTTTCTCTTCTGCACTTGTTCCATGGCTTTAATTAAGATTTAAACACTATATTGACGTGTATTATCTCCTTTAAGGTGTGGTTTGTTCTTAGGCTTCATAGGCTGCCTTAGGTGCAGCAGTAAGCTATCAAAATGAGTCACTCCAGGTTTTTGGTGTAGGTGCTTTGTGTTATAAACTCTCCTCCTAGGGCTGCCTTAATTGTATCCCATAAGTTTTGATGTGTTGTGCTTTTGTTTTTACTCAATTCTAGGAATTTAAAGTTTTCCTTCTTGATTTCTCTCTGGATCCACCTTTATCCAGCTATTTGCTGAGTTTTGTCGCATTTCTTCCATGAGTTTGTGTACTTTCTGTTATTTGCATTGCTGTTGACACCCAGATTGATTCTTTTGTGGTGAGATAATACCCAAGATGATATTTTAGTGTTCCTAAATTTGTTGAGACTTGCTTTGTGTCCTTATATATGCTTAGCTTTGGAGAAAGTTCTGTGGGTTTATGAGCTGAAAGTGTAATCTTTTATGTTTGAGTGTGATGGTTTGTATATGCTTGGCCCAGGGAGTGGTACTACTAGGAGATGTGGCCTTGTTGGAGTAGATGTGTCACTGTGAGCATGGGCTTAAGACCCTCATCCTAGCTGCATGGAAGTCAGCCTTCAATGAAGATGTTGAACTCTCAGCTCTGACTGCACCATTCCTGCCTGGATGCTGCCATGCTCCTACCTAGATGATAATGGACTGAACCTCTAAACCCTATAAGCCAACCCCAATTAAATGTTGTCCTTTGTAAGACTTGCCTTGGTCATGGTGTCTGCTCATGACAGTAAAACCTTAACTAAGACAAATGAAATATTCTGTAGTTGTCTGTTAGGCTCATTTTTTAAAAAAATGATGTTATGATGTCATTTTAGCACAGGAGTTTCTCTATTTGTTTTTTGTCTGCATGAGCTGTCTGTTGATAAGAATGGGGTACTGAAGTCACCCATTGTTGCTTTGTCAGTTCATTTTGTGATTTTAGATATACTATTTGTTTTATGAAATTCAATGCCTTGTGTTTGGTGCATAAATGCTTAGAATTACAACATCCTTTCAGTGAATTCTTACTTCAATAAATATGAAATCTTCTTCCCTATCTCTTCTGATTAATTTTGTTTTGAAATCTATTTTGTAGGATATCAGACACCTATGCCTGCTTCTTTCTTTGTTCCATTTGCTTGGTGGACCGTTTTCCGTCTTTCTACCCTAAGGTGTAATCTACCATTATTGGTTGGGGGTAGGCAGCAAAAAAGATGGATCCACCTTATTAATCCACTTTATTAGTAATCTTTTTGTTGTGGGAATTGAGACTATTAATATTGAGAGTTCTTACTGAATGTTTACTAATTCCTGGTATTTTGTCATGGTTGTATTCTTTTCTTAGATCTCTTTATGTTAACTGTTTTGGGACTATATATTCCCTGTGACTTCTTAGATATGTTTAATATTCTCTTCAGATCAAAATATACTTTCCTCTGTAGAGCTGGTTTTGTGGCCATAAATTCCTTAAATTTGCTTTTATATGAAAAGTTTTTCTTTCTTCTCTGATTTTGACTGATATTTTGTTGTGAATAGTTGTCTGGATTGGCATCTGTGGTTTGTTTCCTAGCTGAATAAGTAGTAGCTTGTCTGAGTTTTGAAGAGATAAAGGTGATGCCATCTCTAATGCCTTCCCCAGACACTGCAGTGTGAGCTTTGGTACCTGTGCCTGTGTTGTCTATGGGGCTAGAATTTCCTGAGTTGATACACAGTGCTGTTCTGGAGTTTTGTGGTTAGGTGTCTCGTACCCATGACTCTCCAACCTTCCTAAAGAGCCCAGAATGGATTAATTTCCTTCAGGGAACCTTCTTTATCAAGGGAGCTCAAAAATACATTTTGGAATTGTGAACAGAAGTTACAAATGCTAGCCGGTTCTCCCTACATGGTCACATCTGTTTTCTTATATTTTAAATTGTTCATATGAAAAAGAGCAAACATTGTTCTGTTATGCCAGGTGGGCTTTCTTGATGAGCTCTATCTTTTATGTATTTGCTTTTAATTTTTTTCTATCATAAGCAATTGGTTTTTATGAGCAGATTGGGAATAAATGCACGGGAAAGCTTGTTCTTTTATAACATTAATCCATGTATGAACCATGGACCATGAAAGCTCGTGTAGGCTTTTTGGAATTGAATTGCAATTGTTGTAAAGAGGTGCTGCAGTAGCTTCATGGAAGCTGTCAAGATCAGGATTTGGTCCAGCTTTGTCCCTGACTTTGTGTCTTACTCAGAGTTACTATTCTGTGATGAAACCAAATGACCAAAAGCAAGATAGGAATATATATTACATGTTTTATTTATTAATTTATTGTGTGTGCACTCATACACACACTGAGGGCAGAGGAAAATTCTAGATGCCCTGTTCTGTTTACTCTCTGCGTTACTCCTTTGATATAGTACCTTTCCTTAAACCTGGAGCTGGACACAGGTTACTGACACATCCTGTCATGCCTGGTGTTTTATGTAGGTGCTGGGATTTGAACTCTGATCCTGATGCTTGCACAGTGAACACTGTTACCTTCTGATCCATTCCTCAGCCCTATTATACTGTTAGGTGAAATGTTTCAAGTGAAGGTAATTCCCACACCATTTAAAAGTAGAATATTGTGTCCACTGGCACCACTATACTTGATCTGTTAAACATGAAGAGAAACAGAGTTAGCACCAGAAAAGATGGGGTAATCTTCCATGCTAAGAGATTTGCACTGGATTTTAAAGTCAGATTATTGATTTTTTTTATGGCATATAAAATATCTGGGGTGTCTGCAGTAGATTTTTAAAAATTTGAATATTTGAGAGATTGTTTATCTGGAAGTATTGTTAGGGTGGATTACAAAGAGATAAAAAACCAAGGCCGTACTGAATTACCAGTGACTGTGCATTTTAGTTTTGTGTTTGGGGCTTTACTTGGAAGCCCATGAGGGTTCAAAATAGAGTTTTAAGCAACTGAGTGATGTGATTGATTTCATTAGAATTTTAGAAACACTTGGCTGCAATCTAGATAACGATTTACAGGGTGGCAAGGTTTTAGTAGAGGCAAGAACCAGAAAGTTTATTTCAAGTATGAAATTTAAAAATTAAAATGGAAGCATGTCAGGTGGGGGAAGAGGACAGGATGAGGACAAAGAAGTCGAGGGATGCACATGGTAGCCTCAGACTTTGGAAACAAATAGTAAAGACAGTATGAGGAACCCAATGTGATGCTGCAGTTTGGATCAGCAGACTGGACCCAAATCAGGAAGCTTGGTGAAACATGAATAATAAAGATTCCCATTTTGTAATATATTTGAAGTTCAAATTTATGTTTATTCTTCTATTCTGGGAGCTTAGTACACAACAAAAGATTGGAATATTGCATGCAGCACATGTCCTGTTTAAAGAAAAATTTAAGACATGTTCAAAGGGATACTTGCTGAGCCTAATATTTTCATAAACATGAACTCTTTTTTAAAAATATTCTCAGCAAGGTATAAAATTCATAACCTAGGAATC
Organism: Rhynchomys soricoides; assembly: GCA_019843965.1. Classification (NCBI taxonomy): domain Eukaryota; kingdom Metazoa; phylum Chordata; class Mammalia; order Rodentia; family Muridae; genus Rhynchomys; species Rhynchomys soricoides. Next base: position 13,167,662 of record JADRCH010000015.1, on the reverse strand, counting down.
AAATACTACATTAATATGAAAGTTCAGAAAGTCAAGCAAATAGAGTCAGAAAGTGATGTGGTTTCCGGGGACTGAGGAGTGGTGTGGAATAATAAGATGCTAGCCACATGGAGGAAAATTTCAATTAGATCAGAGGTAAGTCATAACTGGAGATCTGGTGGGCAGCATGATGACTGTACTCAGCAAAAAATTATGGATCCTTGGGACTCATCTCCCACACTATGAGTGTAGTAAATATGCTAATTAGTTAGACTTAATCATTTCCTAGTACATATGCCAAGACACCATGTTAATTTCCACAAATATATATCATTTATTTGCATTATAACCTCAAGAAGGGGAAAGTAAAGCTTTAACATGACAAAATATCCCAAAGGAAGCCACAAAATACTGGCCAAACTGGAAAAGTTATTTGTAAACCTATAACCACCAAAGAACTAGTACCATGGGTATATGAGAGTCCATATAAACTTGTAAGATCATTTAAAAATTAAAACAGTCCAATCAAAAAATGATAAATATGATAATTCTTAAAGGAAGGAAATGGAATGACCAATAGGTAATTGGCTCTCAAAGAAAACATGGAAATGCCAACCCTTATACAATGAGGTACAATCTCACATCCACTACCCCATCAAAAAAGCCACTAAGTGTTGAAAGAATGTGCAGGAAAAGGCACTTACTCAGGAGGGAGTTAAATGGTCCAATTATTTTGAAGACTTTGGCAAACTTTCACTAAGTACTTTGCACAATTTGACATCTGTTTTGAGGAAGAGTTGAGTGTAGGAGTACATACCCAATAACTCAGCAACTCCCCCTCTGGACTTTTGTATAAGATTGTCATTGTAGCTTGCTTATGATAGCTAAACAGTGGAAACGAATTATGTGTCCCTAACAAGAAAGTGGATCAATAGACTGTGGTTTTAGTCCTGGCTAGGAGTCAATATTAACCAACCCAGTTCTGTCTGCGTATTACAGATATCTCCAGAGAATGGAGTAAAAACTCTGCCAAGGATGCTATCTATCAGTCTGGTGCCACTTGTTGCAAAAGACAACACAGCAGGTTTTATTCTTACATGTATGTGTAATAAAAGAACCTACACCTAAGTGACTTGAGTGTACCGGAAGGTGAGGGAGGGAAGACGCTTAGCCACACACAGTCTTCCCCAGTCCTCAGAGTCTCAGAACTTCAAAGTTTGTCCTCAGTTTACATTTCTCAGGCCTAGCTGTACTTTTTGGGATGTCTGCAATGTTTCCTAATTAGAAATTATTTCATAAGATTTTACAGAAGCATGTCACCAGTAATTCCTCATGCTGATAGCGACAAAAAGATATTGGTTGTGTAATGGCGGATTGATGGAGGCTTCGACTGGGAGACTTCAGTAGCAGAATTCGGACTAGACAGATTCTACTCTTCTGGCCTTGGAGTTTTCCTTTCTTTCTGCTTTCCCTGCTACTTTCCTACATGGTTGAAATTACAGTAAAGTTCCCAAAATCTCTCCAGAAAAGTTAAAGGAGGAAATACCGAAGATGGCCATCCCCTTGCTGAGGCCAGCAAGACTAGAAGAGGAAACACTAGCGGTGAGGGAACAGTCCAGAAACGAAGAGCTGGGAACTTTTAGAATGCAACCTTGATCCGGGCTGGGAGGTTGAATCTGGGTCACTGATGGTTACTTCTGGACTAGACTTCCCCAGGGTATTAGGTGGGAACACAGGGCCCAAGAGCAGCAACTAAAGAAGCTATGTGGCCTGAATTGCCCTTAGCTCTGCATTGTCACAGTTCTTTGAAGGCTTCTTTAAAGGAGTAGCTTGGATCCCACCTAAGCCTACCTGAAAAGAATAAACAGTGGTTAATTATGTAAAGTGTCAGGAAAGATACAGGTACAAATTAGTGAAGGGGAACTAAGATGAAGATCTGTCATTATGTGGGAGGAGCAGGCCTCCTACCTTTTGGGCTTCTGATGGAAGGAAATGTCTGAAGAAGATGGGCTCAGCTCAGGCAGAGCCCATCACCCTAGTTTCCTTCAAACCTCAGGATTTCAAAGAATCCCTGACTTGCATTAACTTACTCTGGTATTAGATGCCCAGGCCTATAGTCCAATCCTAGATGCAGGACTAGCTTACTCTGTGACCTTAAATACCTCCCCTCTAAGTTTTCCAGCCTCAAGTAAAGGCAGTGGGCACAAACTATTTTGAATTTATTCCAGCTCTGGTGTACTATTGCACTTAAGTATCTTCAAGGTCCTTATTCAATGCTACAGAATAATAGGTTTGGTTTATTTGCTCATTGTTAGTTATATAATAATCTACTGGTGGCTACTAGTATTTCAAGCCCTCCTACTCTTAACGCTAATACAAAGGTACCTTCTAAGAACCAAGGCAGTGACATAAGTTCTTGTAGCAGTCAGGTGTGACACAGTAGCCAGGAATGCTGGAGTGGAGAGGGCATAGGAGAGTTACACAGTGCATGCATCCTCCAGAAGGATAGGCATACTGGACTGCTGGTGAATGCTTTACATAAGAAATGAAAATGTCTCATGAGATTCTGCAGCCATCAGAATTAGCTTTCGGAGGATGAGGAATAGCAGGGAATGTGGAGTGAGAAAAGTAGGGGCATTCATGAGCTCACCTGTTATCTCTACCACCTGCCCCTGACTTTGTAGCGATTCAGACTATGATGGATCTCACTTCTATCCCCATCTCCAAACATATTGGTAGAATTCAGTTCTTTTTCTCCTGAGTCAAGTCTGGATCACCACTTTCCTTCTGTTCCTTCTGAGTGTACTTTAGTAGCTTGGTGCTGACATACCTCCTACATTTTGTATTCTGTGAAATTAACATTTACATGTTTCAGGATTCATTCATTTCATCCACTTAGTCTCAAAAAATAAAATAAAATAAAACCTGCCAAGCATAGATCACAAATATTCATCAACTTTTGTCTCGGGAGCCTAGAATTTTAGGGCTAATTGAATCACACAACATTCAGTTGACAAATATCAGGTGCCAGCTCTGGCTCCAAGAATTGCTGTGGCCTGTGGAATACAGCAAAGAACAAGGCAGGAAGGTCTTCTGACCTCCTGAAGAGCAGCAACAATTATGTGAGACCATAAAACATAATCTAATAGTTTGTATGAACTACAAAGGAAGAGGAGGCAGCATAAAAACAATGAAGAGCAATCATGACTGTCCAGTGCAAAACTCAGTAGCCAGGAACAGGATTGCCCAGCCTGAGGAAGCAAAATCAGGGTCAATAGAGGGGTGACAGCAGGTATTAGAAATGAGGTGAACACGAGGATAGAACTTGGAGAATGGCACACACTGTTAGCCTTAGGCATGATGAGAAATGCAGTTGTTAGATTCTGGGAAAGAAGGGGTCAGTTTTCTCTAAGAGTGTAGCGCAAGACTATTTCAGGCAGCACAACTGCCCTTGAAGGTGCTTTTGCTTCTTGTTTTAGTTTTTAAATGATACAAAGTTGGGTAGATAAAGAGGAGGAGTGGATCTGGCCAGGGTTAGGAGGGTGAATATGATCAACAATGTTTGAATGTTGAAGCTCTCAGCCCTGAAAACATATGCATGTGTAACATTATACTGACTGAACAGGTTATATTCAGAAATATGTACGTATATAAATACACATATAAATTAGTGATAAACGAGGTCGAGAGTTGAAGGACTGGGGGGAGGGGTTTATGAGAAGGTTTGAAGGGAAGAAAGCAAAGGGAGAGATGTAACTATCTTATAATCTCAAGAGCAAACTTAATACAAATTTAAAAAATGAATGAGCAAATGAATGTATGAATGAATGAAAACATTTGCCTAAAGGAGTAAATATTTCTTAAAAAATGAAAAAAAGGTGTATAAAATGGGCATCATAAAATATGTTCAACATCTTTATTAAAAAGGAAATGAAGTCAAAACCACCGTTAGAAGGCTGGCTTGATTTTAAAGAGAGCAAGCACTGGCGAGGTTGTAGAGAAACCAGACCGTGTGTGCTCTAACAATGAAGCGGCACAGCAGCTATGATGAAGAACAAGGAAAGTTGTAATAGTAAAGTAGGAGCCTTGTGGAGTTCAGTAATCTTGCTTCTGGGTGGACATCTCAAAGAACTGAAGTCACGAGCAGTAGGAGCACGTGCCTTTAGCACTCAGGAGGCAGAGGCAGGGAGATTTCTGAGTTTGAGGTCAGTCTGGTCTATAGAGTGAGTTCTAGGACAGCCAGGGATACACAGAAAAAACCCCATTACCTGCCAAAACAACAAAGAAACAAACAAAAAAGTTGGAATCAAGAGCTTGGAGGGGCTGTCTGCATTTGGAAATTTGGAACCAAGTCTGGAGGAATTGCAGGAGGTCATATATACATGCAACAGGATATTATTTAATTTTTTTTTTAAAAAAAGAAATGTTCTGCCATTGTTCAACAATATAGATGATCCTAAAGAACTGTTACATGAACTAAGTCTGTTACTGGGTAAGTTCTGTATGATTCCTTTATATGTGAAACATAAAATAGTCAACAGTACAGAAGTAGACACAGAACTGTTAGGGGGCATTGTTCTGTGAGTTTGAGTGAACACTCAAGACTTTTTGTGTATCTGCTGGACAAGTGGTAACTCCCACCAGTTAGCAGTGAAATCTACTGTTGAGTTTGTTAATGAGATAGATCTTGCTAGAAGAGAACATGGTGGTTTGGGGAGATGGTGAGTTTATTACCAGGACTTGTAGTGTCTAATATGAATATAAACATGTATCCACACCCACAGAATGTGAAAGGCTCCCAGGACCCAATGACCTTAGCTAAAATGCCCAACAGTGAGGAGATGGACCCTGAAGAGACCACCTCCAGTAGATAGACAGAGACCCCAGTGGGGGAGATGGGTCCACCCACCTACCTTCAAAAGTTTTGACCCAGAATTTTTCCTATTAAAGGAAATGCAGGAAGAAAAATAGAGCAGAGACTGAAAGAAAGGCCATCCAGTGACCGGCCCAACTTGGGATCCATCCCTTGCACATACACCAAATCCAGACACTATTACTGATGCCAGATTGTGCTTGCAGACAGGAGCCCAGCATGGCTGTCTTCTGAGAGGCTCTACCAGCAGCTGACTGAGACAGATGCAGATACTTATAGCCAACCATTGGACTGAGGTTGAGGACCCCTACAGAAGAGTTAGGGGAATGACTGAAGGAGCTGAAGGGGATAGCAAACCCATAGGAAGAACAACAATATTAACTAACCTGGACCCTTCAGAGCTCCCAAGGACTAAGAACCAAACAGCATACATGGGCTAGTCCATGGGCCCCAGCACATATGCAGCAAAGGACTACCTTGTCTGGTCTCAGTAGGAGAGGATGCACTTAATCCTGTAGAGACTTGATGCCCCAGGGTAGGGGGATGCTGGAGATGTGTGTGTGAGGTAGAGTGGGTGGATGAGGTGAAGGTGGGTGGGAGGGTGGGGGGAGTATTCTCTCAGAGGTAAAGGGGAGGGGGTGAAGAACTCTGGGAAGGGGAACCAGGAAGGGGGCAACATTTGGTATGTAAATAAATAAAATAACTTAATAAAAGAAAATTTAAAATTAATTTTAAGCATATAATAATGGGTACCATTGTGACATTTCACATATATTTATTACTGTACTTTATTCTTACTCTTATCTCCTATTACCTCTGATTTCCAGTCCTGCTCCTATAAAAGTATGGCCTTTTCTACACTCTCCTTTGTTCTTTATAACGACACAGAGACCTTTATATATATTTTTAATAAGGCTGGCACTAAGCTGGGCAGGTTCTGAGCTATTCTAACCAGACTATGATGGCTTAGCCTATTTCCCAACCATGTGGCCCTTTACCTGCCATCTTGGTTTTGCTCTGGCCTCCTTTTTTATTTGTGTCCTCATGGTAACTGCCCTGTGCCCACCTGAGACCCTCTACCTCTCTTTTAAGGCACAGAAGTCCCTCCTTATCCTCTCCCGTCCATCTCTAGGCTGACCAGCTCTTTATTGGCCAATCAAAAGATGACAGAGAACAATGTTATACAAAATATTGAGTCAGGGAAATGTTTCAGTATAATGACAATACCAAAATCCAGACTGCAGCTATATCTCTGGGTACAGGAATCAGCATTTGAATGCACAGTGCACAAAAACATCCCCCAATTGTCTTGTCCCTTCCTCCCTCCAAATGATATTCCTTCTGGTTTTAGGTCTTAGGTAGATTAGATAATAGACAAATAGACAGGCAGATATTTCAAGTTACTAAGTACAAGTAAAATAAGGTCACCACAGATACAAATTAAGAGTTAATCCGGAGAAGTCTAAGGAAAAAAAAAATTCCTGCAGGTTACATGTTCTGTGTAAAATCCAGCAAAAAATATTAGAATATGGAAGGAGAGAAGGTTGGCCATGTCCCCTAGGTGTAATTTAAAGAAAGAATGAGAACATATGAATACTTAATGTACTCTTCTAGTTGTCAGATTAACTTGGCAGTAACTGTTCGTTCTGAGTGATATGAAAACCCTCCTGTAGGCAGGAAGAGGACATCAGTTGGCTGATACCAAATGATCAGCCGAGAACATACACAGGTGGCATTATACAGACTGAGCAGGTTATATTTAGGAACAAAACTCTGTGTGTGTGTGTAACAGCGATTAATAAAAAACAAGCCATGAATAAGAAAGAGAAGAAGGAAGAGTATATAGTAGAATTTAGAGGAAAGGGAAGGGGGAACAATGTAATTGTATTTTAATTTATCACATCAGGCAAAGGTTTTCTCCTACTGGGCTGGCTTTAAGTCCAATTAGACACACGTTGGTTACTCTCAGGCTGTAAGTGCCACGATTGCACCTTTAAACATAGCTTACAGTTCTAGTCCTTGTGGTTTCTACAATTTATACTGGACAGGTTTATCAATTAATTTCCTTTCTTGGCAGTTTTCACAGATCCTTCTGGTACTGTGAGATGTAGTACTCAGGGAGAAGTCTTCCAGATTGGTTCCTGCTCAATTTATCCTACCACTCTGTTCATAAAAAAATGTACAGTCTTTAGCAATAGGGTTTTTACCTTCAATTTCTGGTAGGCAACAGTGTCAACAACCTAATATATTGGGGGTGGGTCTGTTGCCCTCATCTGACCAACAACTTGAAAGGGCATTTTCCATGATTGGCACCTATTTCTTTATTATCACATACGCGCACACACATACATGTGTAATAGTAAGTAAACAGATAATAATATGATCTCCCATGACCTCTTAAAACACTTTTAGGGTAATTTATACATCTTCGCTTGCTCTGTGTTTCTCTCCCTCTCCCTTCCAAATACCCAAGGTAAGTCTCCTTCTTCCATCCTGTCCTTCCCAGTTCCTCATTTATATCAGCAGTGTTCTACTACCCCACCCCCCCACCCCCAGAGCATTCCTGTCCACACCATGGTCCGTTTTTACTTTCCTAAAATCTAGGCTACACACTCACATCTAAAAGGTCCGAGCTAGATTCACTCCTAAGAGATGGATTATTTGTCTTCTGGATCTGGGTTACATCATGAAATCTAACAGTTTCTGGTCCCATCCATTAGTGGAAATTTTCATTTTTCTTTACAGCTGAATAGTAGTCACAGTGTATACATACTGCATTTTTACCATCTCTTTGTCAGTGGAATGACCTTCAGGCTGCATCTGTCCCCTAGCTGTTGTGAATGGAGCAAGAGTGAATCTGCTGAGCAAGCATCTGTGGAGTAGGATGTTGAGTCCTTTGAGCATATGCCCAGGGGCCATATAGCTGGGCCATGGAGTCGATTTTAGGTTTAGGTTTTTGAGTATTTTCCATCAACAGTGATCTCCAGAGTGGCTATATGAGTCTGCAGTCCCAACAATAGTGCTTGTTCTTAGCCACTCTGACTGGGGTAAAGGTGATATCTGAAAGTGGTTTTGATTTACGTTTCCCCAACTGCTAATGGCTTTTTCAAAACATTCTTTGAGAAATTTCTTGTTCATTTTAATTTTTTTGGAGAATGTTCTTTTCAGATCCATAGCCTTTTTGTAGGAAAAAAACTATGAATCACCTTTTTCTTGACTCTTTGTGTTTTGAGTTAATTTTATACTCAGTATATTTGTTACGTTCTTTTTATATGACAATATATTGATATTAATCCTCTATCAGAAGCATAGTAGACAAAGATTCTCTATCACTCTGTGGGCTTCCTCATTGCTTTGTAAGGTCCCACCTGTCATTGTTGGCCTTGATTTCTGGGCAAATAAAATCCTAGTCAGGAAGTCCGTCCTAAGTCTCGATCTTGTACAGTATTGTGCATTTTCTCTTCTGTCAGTTTTAGGATTCTCACTGAGATCTTTGGTTCATTTAGAGTTGATTTTTTTGTACAGGGTGATAGATATATGCTTAATGTTATTACCTCATGTAGAAGTCCAATTTTGCAAAAACTATCTGTTAAAGATGTTGCCTACTTGGCATCATTGTCAAATATGAGATGGCTGTAGTTACATGAATTTGTGTTTGGGTCTTCAGTTTTGTCCAGCTGACCCACTGACCCACATGACTGTATTTTTGTGCAGTACATACCTGTTTTTATCACTATAGTTCTGTAATATAGTTTGAAGTCTGTCTAGAATTATGTTTTTGGCTCGGGATTGCTTTGGATATCTAGAGGCTTTTGTGGGTCCATGTGAAATGTAAGATTTTCTTTCCCTATTTCTGTGAAAAATTTCATGGGTATTTTGATTGAGATTACATTAAATCTAAAAATTGGATTAGGTAGAATATTCATTTTTATAATATTAATTCTATCAATCAGTGAGCATAGGAAATCTTTCCATCTTCTAGCATTTTTGTGGCTGGTGAAACCAAAGATGCTAGAGGAGAATCTACTATTGTTTACTGCTCTAAAGGCAGTGGGACCTGTGAGAATGGAGCTGATAAGTGAGGCAGACTAAAGTCTCAGGAAATCAACTTCATTCAGAACAGTCAGCAATTTATACTCTGAGGGTTAAGAGGAATCACATGAGAAAAGCTTCCAGTCACAAGGTCAAGCCACATGACAGGCAAGCTGCATGTGGTAGGCAAGTCACACATGGCAAAAACATTTTTCTCCCATAGCAGCATATAAAAAAATAACACAACCAGTAGCAATGAATAATTTGAGGTAAACTCACTCTTACCTGCTACACCTGAGAGGAACACAAAACCAGAATCCAAGAACAAATTCCGTGTTTTTGAAGAAACTGAAGTCACAGACTCTTATTGTCTTGGTTTCTCTCACAAGCACTCGGAAATCCCCTCACATGATCCCATTCTTGGACCACGTTCCAATACATCTCTATCGCTTTCCTAAGCCAGTATAATTCTCAGCTACATTCTAAATTCTCATTCTTATGTCCACAGATAAGTATAGATAACCTTTATCCCCATTCCTCCCATCAAAGAAGCTCTGTTTGAAGCAGAAAGAGATCATTATAAAAATCTACAACTGGTATCTATGTACAGAACAGCTGGCCACAGGGTACCTACCCATCCCCAGATGATACAGCTACAATACCTACACCTAAGGATGAAGGAACATTGTGAAAAAGGAGGTAGAAAGATGGAATAACCAAAGCACAGTGCCATCTCCTGTGACACTGTGTCCTCTACACATAGAAAACTGCACCTGTGAACTTTCAACAATATGATTACCTAAACAAGACTGAAATACGACACTGCCAATTGACACATCAATGTGGCTGGGGAAGTCTCACAATGTCCCATTCCTAAGTGAAGAGCTGTAGATAATTAATGACTGATGAGAAAAAGAGAATTAATCTTCTCCAGGGATGAGCTCTTTAACATGTTTTCCAAGCCCAAGTGGTCAATGCTAATAGATAGATAGATAGATAGACAGATAGATAGGCGACACTAAGTGAATTCAGCAGGCTTTGTTAATAAATTTTTATGTATGCATACAAATTAATAATGATAAATAGTAATAATAATAATAATAAGAAGAAGAAGTAGAAGAATGAGTTTGAGGAGGATTGAGGGATACATGAGCAAAGTTTGAAAAAGAGGGGCAAATGATAGGAAAATTCTAGAAAATTACATGTGTGTCTCTCCGAGTAAAGAGTGCCTGGGATTTGAACAAATAGAACTTTAAATGCAGAAATTGGAGGACAGGACACCACTATAAGTTCTACATTGTTTTGAAGGACAGCTGATTTCCATAGCCTAGGACAATTAGCTGAGATGAGAAAGGACATCATGATTCTTCAGTAAAATGGCCATCCTTTGAACTTTGTGTAGGAATTCCACTAAAATGGCCCTTCCTTCTGAGGCATAGACCGCAGCTTCAAATTGTAACTGCAGTTTTTGAGGGCTTTCTGAGTACTCGCCACTTTGCATGCTTTTCATGATCTTCCTCCAGTAGTAATCAGATAGTTTCAAGAAGCAGACACCATGGTGTCTGTTCTCCCAAGAGAAGCCCCAAACCCAGAAAGCTTCAATAGCTTGCTTCAGAAAACACTAAGCATTGAACCCAGGGCAGTTCATCCCCAAAGGCTGTGCTCTGGTCACTCGATACTCTTCTTCATGGGAGGGAAATACATTATTCTTAAAGAGAGAGATTTATATACACAAAATTTCATCTTATCCAGTGAAAGTATGTGTATTATCACATAATGTAAGACACATGCATGAACACATCTCTCTCTCCGTTCCTCTCCCCATCTCTCTCTGTGTATACCTAATTACCAGGAACAGCAGACATCTATGCAGAAGCTTGGAATCAGGTGTTGGATGCTGTGCCCAGTGAAGTTTAGGTCTCTTTGAAATGCTTGCATTATTATAAATGATTGTATTATTAGTTATATTCGTAGACTGTAGTTGCACATAAACGAGGTCACAGCATCCTGTTTGGAAAGTAGGTTTTCTTCCTCCTATTTACGCCCTTCCACTTTCCCAGCGGAGGTAACTGAATCCCACACATAAAATCTATTTTATTCCTGAGTATTTTTAATTATTTTGAGCACATTAAACATGCATTTTAACATGATATTCAATATTTTTAATGTTTTTATATTTTGATAGAGCAAAATGCTATGTATTGTCTTGGAACAGTATTCAGAATATATTGTTTTGAACTGGTAATATATGTGTGTAATATCTCAATATTGATATATTTATCACTTATTTGTGAGGGTTTACTCTATGGCAATGATTTTTATTCTCCTGTTAATGAATATGTGGATATTTCCAGTGTTTTGCAGCTACAGAAACATTTCATGATCAGATCACATTAGACTCATGTGCGAATTTCCTTGTGTTTCTATGCCCAGCACTAGGTGTTGGCTGTGTTTGCTTTTATTTAGCAGTGACAAAATTCTCTCCAATGCCATGGTGCTGTTTGCAAAAGTTCAATTTTCTCAGGTCTTTCAGGCTTTCTTATCTTCCAGGTCAATGCACAGTCATTCCAGATTATTGCCAATCTAATTTAATTAACAAGAAGAATATGTTCATGTTTTACCCATGCACTTAAAAAGAAATGGGGAATGAAGACAAGAGAGGAGAGAGAGAAAGAAAAGAGAAAGAAATTTAACGTAGGAAAAGAAAGGGATCTAGGTGTGGGGAGCTTTGTCAATCATCCAAGGATTGCTCACCTCCCCCCGGTGAGTCAAACCAGTGCCAGAATTAGAGCTGAGGAGTCTTTTGTGGCTCTGAGCTAGAGAAAGAGAAAGATACAGAGAGGAAGCACTGGTGGGGTGTGCCTAGAAGCTATTCTCAATAGGACCAGTGTGATCACTTGGCCATATATCTACAGGGCGTTTCCTAGAATGCTTGAAGGTTTACCCTTGTTATTTATATTCATTAGTTTTTATCAAGTTTCTTCCTCCTTTAATGTTTGGATCAACCCTTCTATAATGTCACTTCAGTAATAGAAACCAGAAATTTTACTTTGTGGCCCATGATAATAGCAAAAAATAATAAAATTAATTTGGTGGGGGAATAGGACTTTGATGTAATATGGAATGCATACAATGGGAAAAGAACTACCAGAAATTATAGGAATCATGATCCTTCAAAACAAGCGTCCTATTACTAGCCCAGGCAGGGAAAGTGGTGTTGTAATAAATTCAAATATGAAGGAACAAGAAAATACTTTCAGAACACACTCACTCACAGTGACTTCTGTGTTACAGTAACACAGACTCATTTAGAGAAGAAATAAATGAAATGAATCTTAAGGAATCTGAGTTTATCTGAAAACATCACCTGCAAAGATAACTCAGGTGGCATAAGCTGGAATGCTCAAAGAAGCTTCAGCTAATTGAAAGCTGAATTCAGATGTTAATTTTCAAAACCCATATTCTTTCTGTCTCTGTTTCTGTCTCACTCAGTCACTTGCTCTTGGCCCTCATACCATGCAGGGGCCTTTGTCTGCTGTCTTCAGAATGCCTTACCCTCTGGCTGCTCATGGCCATGGCTGAATAACGGTGTATTTTTCTGAGCCAGCCACATTTGTTTGGGGTGGGGAGTTGCTGTGATGTCTGTAGCTGAACGGTTCTGGGTTTATGAAGGAGTGTTTAGCAGCACAGAGTTTTCTATAGGACAGTTTCCCAGTGGAAGACATTTGCCTTTATGCTTGTCTTGTGTTACTGAGAATTGACATTCTATGTTATGAGTGGCATCTTGTGACACTGTGATAATGGAGAACTTGTCCCCAGCAATCTTTTCAACATTACATTCTAGCTGCTATTCCTGGGGTCAACGCTGTAATATGAGAAGAAAGGTGTTATTGTTTCTTAGTTTGAGCCAGATTTTGCCTTCCCTTAAGATTCCATGGCCGGACTCATTCACTCTCTTTAGGGCTTAGCGCTGATGAGCTATGAATCTTTGGTATTCAGGATGAGGTTCCTGTTTCCTTGGCCCTATCATTTGCATTGCATAAAATAATTCCAAAGGCAGGCCGTCCTGTCCCAAATAACCCTGAATGGTTCTCGGTTGATGAGGAAGGCGATCCTCCTCCAGGATAATTCTCAGCATTTCCATTGGCCTCTCAAACTTTAACTTTCATTCTATCTTTAAATACCATTGCTCACTGAAGGGTTGCCATGTTCTAAGGTGAGGAGGGTGAGGGTCAAGGCATGGACCATCATCAGAAGAGAGAGAGACAGGAGTCACAGTGCAGCGGGGCATTCTAGAGATGGGAAATGAGACCCAGAGGGTAGAATGTTTCAAATGGAAATGGTGGAGACTGTGACCAGTGGTAAGCAAGCTTCAGGTGTGAACACCGGAGGGAAGCGTCATAGGTATGCAGGACAAGTTTCTTGTAGGGATACATGTCCAGAAACTTGTGGTTCACAAAGTTCTCAGAAACAAAACCAAACCAAACAAAAACCCAAGGCCTTTACATTCGTTTACATTTCCCTTTTATTTTATCTTCACAAATCATAAAACTAATAGAGGCTATTATATTAGGACAGCATAAAAATGAAGAGCTCAGGCTCTTGAGTTAGGAGAACCTGTGATCATTTCCTGAAATTTCCTTTTCCATTCTACAACGTTAGACATGGTAGTTCAAGTCTCTCATGCTGCTGCTTCTACTGTAAATTGGATTTCGTAACAGTGCCCGTCTCTATAGGCTTGTTGTGACAATAAAAATAGTGAATGTACTCATAGCACTCTTCATGACTCACAGTAGCACTCAATAATGAGAATTACTCTTCCTTATTTCATCATTATTAAATCATAATGAAGCCTTCAAGATTAGGAAGAACCCACTGGATCCCAGTGGGATGCTCAGACTAAATTATGTAGCAGTGTACATTGCAGCTGGGCCTTTATTGTCAATCCATCATATAAGATTCCCATCTCAGCAATATCTTGTACGTGGAAATGTTTCTGCCCCATAAGTTATTCTGGGAAAGGACAGCAATAACACATGCAAACATTCGAGGATTCCACAAATCAGTTTTCAAATAGCTATTTGGCAAATTAGATATTCATGTGATCATGAAATACAGCCTTTTATGGAAGGTGTTTATCACAGCTGTCAAAATTCTTAAAGACTGTGAGAGAATCTTGAAGCTAGAGCAGATCATTCTAATTTTGTCGGTAGTAAAACAGTCTTTGCCTCTGCTTGAGTCTTTCTAACGCATCACATTTACTGGGCTTCATTTGCAGCAAACAGCCAAGGTTGTAAACCAATACACCGGATGTTCAAGAAATAGAACTTACTGAGATTTTGAAATTCACACTTTTTTTTTTTCCTATTATTGTTGTTGCTTTTTTTTTTTTTTTTTTTTGTGATGAAAACAAGAGGAAGGAGATTTATTCACTATGAGCACACTAGAAAAAAAACAAAGACTAGACCAATGTCTTTTGTATGAAATTCACACTTTTAATCTCAGTGTCTCCCCTCACTTTAGATCAACCACTAACCCCCACTTTTGTACAACAGTTTCGTGTATATCTCCTTATGATGTTAAAGTGAAGCAGGTCTGTAAGTGGCCTAATTTATTATGCACAGATAAAAACTTCAATGTAGTTCACTAACTAGAATCTTTTAAAACTTTAAGTAATTTATAATATAATTACATATGGAATATAAATGCCCAGGTTTGTCTAAAGTAGAAACAGCAAAAAGCGCTAAAATATGTGTATGTGAGCATTAAGAGCCCATGGATGTGACAACTTCCCACAGCCTAAGGTGTGTGTGCCAGATTGATAGCTCCAATACTGCTACTGGCTACAGGTGACACATGACAAATGCTTGCTTGGACAGAATGACATCATGGGCTTCCTTCTATCTAGTTAGTATAAATAAGCAGCTGTGTGAAATTCTTCGTATTTACATATAGAAGAAGTTGAATTCTAGAGTATTTCATTTACACAAATGCCTGGGAATGCATGTGAGCCTCATGGAGAATGTAGGATATATTCTCTGTATGAGTTCTCTGTCATATGGTAGTATATTGCCCCATAAAGGCCTGCTGTGTTCTCAAACTATAACCAAAACAAATGTCTCTATTAGTCATCATAAACAGCCCCTGCAGATTATACTATGTCCACCAAAACTCATGTTTTAGGTGGGTATACTGATTTACACATAAGGAAAATCTTTTACATGGCCAAGGTCAGACCTCAAAACCCAACTGATGACCCACTCTCTCACTGCACTGTTATTTACCCTGATACTCCAGACAGGGACATATAATCAATCCCTCCCCACTGCCAAAGAGCCTAAGTCAGTCTGTGGCTTCCCACTGATAAGGCATGGCTCCTGGGTCTCTCAAGTTTGCCATTCTGATTTCATTAGGGCCTGGTGCATCCCTCTGCTCTCTGCACTCCAGCCATGCACTTCTCTCTTCCACTGCACCAAGGCACGGAGGTCTCACTGCTATATTAGCAGCCTCATTCCTGCCTCCTGCCTGCTTTTCAGTTATGCCTGTTCTCCTTCCAATCTCACCTCAAGAATTACTTCTTGAAAAAACATTTTCCGATGTCTCACAGGACCACTAAGGTCAATGCTTCTCTCACACTGTCCACAGTAGCTGTCAGTTTACACATACACAGCCTCTCTGTCTTCCCTGATGGCTTCTGGCTTCTCTGAGGGAAGAAGTGTGTTTTCTCTTCTTAATGCCCGGGAGGTTACATTTTCAAATACTTTTTAGGTGCATGCACCCATGGACACAACATGATTGAACAAGCCAGTGGACAAACATGCCTGTGACTAACCTGGCATTCCTTGGCCAAACCTCCTTTTGTGAGTCAGTGAGTTTGTTTGTTTGTTTTCTGCTTACACTCAAGCTACCTGGAGAAATTAACGATTTAATATATGACCCGTTTGGCAAGAACAATGTGTTAACCTTCTAGTTTTATGGGGGGAAAAGTTACCAACAACTTGTGAGTGCACCAAAAATGTGAGGATTGATGGGTTTCCTGAGAATCTTTCCTTTATCTCCAG
>JADRCH010000015.1:13119277-13151707 GCA_019843965.1 Rhynchomys soricoides | reverse complement strand
AGTGCCAGGATAAAGTATCAACTTACAAAAATCTATTGCACTTTTTTAATATAAATAAGAAACACACCAAGAAAGAGATCATGTAATACACACTAACCTCAAAAGATGTCTAAAAAATGAACCCAGCCAAGGAGATGGAAGACCCATAAAAAAAAAAAACAAAAAAAAACAAAAAACAAACTTAAATCTCTCTATGGCAAGATTGAAACAGACACTAGAAAATGGAAAGACATGCCAGATTTATGAAAATATTTAGTATTAAGTGATATTGTGGAAATGATCACCACACCAAAAGCAATTTACAGATTTGGTGCAATCCCAATAATAAGTCACATGATATTCTTCACAGAAATAGGGATAAAAACATCCTAAATTTCATATGGAATCACAAAAGACTCTGGATAATCAAATAATCATTTGCAAATACAAGAGGGATTGCTGTAGCTGACTGAAAGCTATACTATAGATCAATTGTAATAAAAGCAGCTTGGTACTGGAACAAAGATAGTTGTACAGATCAGTGGAACCAAGTTGAAGAAACAAATATGACTGCATGTAACTAAAGCCATCTGATGTTTGTCAGAAATGCCAAAGATGCATGCTGCAGGACAAAAGCATTGCTAGCAAATGGTGATGGGGAAACCAACGCCCACATGTAGAAGAATAACATTAGACCTGGAGGTATCAGCTTGAACAAAAATCAACTCCAAATGGATCAAAGGCCTAACTGTGAAACAGCAAAATGGATAGAAGAGAACATAGGAAGTGCTCTACAGAACTATAGGAAAGACTATCCAAAAAAGGACCCCATTTCCCCCCAGAAATCGAGGCCAACAGTTGATGAGGGGAATATCACAAAAATAAAACGCTCCTGCACTGCTACAGAAACAATCAATTGAATGAAGAAAAATTCCAGAGAATTGAGAGAATCTTTGCCACAAATACGCCTGACAGAGGGTTAATATCCAGGATAGTATAACTATCTCAAAACCCAAAAAGTCCAAAATAAAAGACACATTAAAAGTTTGCTTGGGATCCAAACAGAGAATTCCCAATATAAGAAATAAAATTGCTTAAAAAAAAAAAAAAAAAAGCTCAAAAAGAAAAAGAAAGAAAGAAAAAGGAAGCAAGCAAGCAAGCAAGAAAAAGAAAGAAAGAAAAAAGTGAAAGGAAGGAAGGAAGAAGAAAGAAAAAGAAAGGCTATCTTCTCCAGCAATTTGGAGAATGCAAATCCAATTTTGTCATTTTATCTTATGCCAACCAGAATGACAAAGCTCAACCCAACCACCACCACCAAATGCTGGAGAAGATGCAAAGTAAATAGAAACCTCATTCATTGTTTAGATTGAAAATGTTGCAAGCACTCTGGAAATCAGAATGGAGAATCCTCAAAAATCTAAAAGTAAATCTACCCTATGATCAAGATATACACAAAGGACTCAACATTCTACTCCACAGATGCTTACTCTGCCATACTCATTGCTTCTCTATTCACAATAGCTAGGGAATGGAGTTAACCTAAGTGACCTACAACTGATCTATAGATAAATGAAAATGTGGTTCACACTATGGAATAATATTTAGCTGTATAGAAAAATGAAATTATAAAATCTGCTGATAAATGGATAGAGCCCAAAAAAATCATACTGAGTGAGGTAACTTGACTAAGAAGACAAATGTCATGTGTTTTCTCTCGTCTGAGCTTCCAAGTTCCCAGTGTTCATATGTGAGTATATAATCTGGTATAATGGAACCATAAAAGGAAAAGGAAGCCATGGTGGGGAAGAGAAAAAGCAAGGAGAAATGGGAATAGCAGGATACAAATTAAAGTGTAAAATGGGGGAAATGTGCAGGTGAAACATACCCAACTATGGTAAATCACAATGACCAGCATAGCATCATAACCCTAAGGGGGCAATAGTGGCATGCATAGCTTGGTGGTAACCAATAGCTCTTTAATTGTACTTAAAACATGTTCAACAAGGGGGAAATCATGCCATTTACTAACATACCTAGCCACTTGGGGTTAGAGAATTCGTAGATATTGTAAGAACACCCACAAATAACACTTTACTAACTTAGCATAATTCCTAGCTACATTTTAAGTTCTTATCCTTATTCATCCAGAAGAGAGTAGTCCTCACCCCTCATCAAAGCACTTCTCTTTCAACAGACAGTTTATTATAGGAAACCACAATCAAGCCATAAGATTGTGGTGCCTAAACACAATTGATACATCTACGACACAACTCCAGAGCCCAAGGCCCAAGGATCATTAAGGAAAAGAACACAGAAAGATTATAAGAGAGAGAGAAATAGAAAGTTTGTTGTGAGATTGTCTCTCCTAGAAAGTCAGAGAAGCCATACCCGTGCAGTCTCATCATTTTGGTTACTGAAACAAGGCTGATACCAATAGACATGCTAAGATGGAAGAAGGAAAGCTTAAGAGGCCTCATTCTTAGCCAAAGAGCTACAGACAAGTAAGAAATGCTGAAAAGAGAAGATATAGTTTTCTCCAGGGTAGAGCGCCCCGCCCCAATCAACACAAACTTTGTGTTATCCAACACAAAGTGGTCAGCCCCGAAATAATATGCATACATATAATATTTGTATGAGCTGAAAGGTTGTATTTATATATTTAGGTATGTAAATATTTATCAACAATTGAAGTAAATGTTAAGTCATAAATTTGAGAGAGAGCAAGGAGGTACACAGGAGGGATTAGAAGGAGAAAAATGGACACATTTATATAATTATATTAAAACGTTTAAACATTAAAATTACAATAAGCTATTATATATGATTCTGAAACATTAAAAAAGGAGATGAGGCTCTGATTCAAGGAGAGATACAAACATGAATCTGTCTATGCTTGGGTGAACTACTATCAGTCTTTCCTCTTTCCTCTCTGCCCTGTTTCCTCCTATGCCTTCAGTTACAGCTGCATGCATGGCAGTGTGTGTATATGTAAGTAGATACACTCATGTAGATAGTGACCTGATATTTCTGGGATTCTCTTTAAACCTTTATGATACTGAGTGTTTCCTGTTTCTGTCACACACTTTCCCATTGAATGCCATCCTTTCTGGGTCCATTTTCTCTCTTATGAACTTGCAGCACATTTTTCTCATCTATTCTATCCCGATGTTTTATACAAGTCATATTTGGGAAGACCCCTATATATTCTTGCCAACTCTTTGTCTCAATGCTGTTTGGGTTTGTCATTTCAACTGCCCTTAGTCAAATGACAACATTCCACTTTAATGATCAATCACCGACCAGGCTGTTTTTTCTTGCTATACTGTGAACTAAATAACCAGGACAAATGTCAATACAATTTGTCTGTACCCAAAATGAACAAAAAGCGTAAAGGATAGTAGCTAGAATTTATAGGTTACATACTACTACAGCATTCATAGGTACGCACTACCAAGCTATACTTTAAGTCTTTTGTGTGCATTTCCTTAAACACACAACTTAAGTATCCAGGGAACAATTAGGAAATATACTTCAAAGTATTTCTGTTCTTCAGATTATAATACAAAAACAAAATAAAACAAAATCTGTGTCTTCTCTGGAGACTCTAGTTATCTCTCCAGGTGTATGGTGCCAGCAACTAAGAGTTACACATCAAAGAGATGATTGGTGGCCCTAATGTGCCTAACTCAGGGAATAGTTTACCCAACTGTTTTGTTTAAATAGGTCAACCAAACTACAAATCGATAAATAACTTTTAGAGCTAAACTATACCACAGATCAACTAGATTTAATATATATGTACAGAATACTCTATCTAATATAGGTACAGTACATATTCCTCTTCCCAACCTCTGAAACTTTTCTAAAATCTATTATATTATATACCATGAATCAAGGCTTAAGAAATGCAATAAAATCAAAATACTTCTTTGTATCTTATCAGACCATTGTGTAGGAAAACCAGAAACCAACAGGAAAAGAAAACACAGAGACCCCACAAACACATGGAGAAGTAACAATTCACTTTTGACTGAAGGGTAAGCCATTGAAAAAGCACAGGAGAAATTTAAAAATTCTCAGACTCAAAAGAAAGAGGCAGTGTAGCTTATCAAATTTCTGGGAGCTAAGACAGTTCTAAGAGGAAAGTGTATTAAAATTAGTGTAAAATAATCAGATATGTCTCTCAAATAAATGATGATGCATCTCAGGGTCTTGGAAAAAGAACAAGACAAACTGAAATGCAACAGATAGCAAGACACAGTAAAAATCATAGTAGAGGGTAATGAAATAGAAAATAAATAATAATATTAAAATCACACAAATGGTTATTCATTTGCAAAAATAAGTGAGATGGTCAATTCCCACATAAACCAAGAAAAAGAGAAATGGAGGACGCAAATTAATAACACTAGTGATGAAGGCAGGGAACGTTATAACAAATCTCAGTGAAATCCAGATTCCTTGGGGAATACTTTGAAAAAAAAAAAAAAAGAAAAATTTCTAAACACGACTTACCTATCTAAATTAAATCAAGATTCAAGCAGCCCCAAACAGACCCATAGCAAGCAAGAAGATTGAAGCAGCAATAAAAAGGCTTTCCACTTCCACAAGGAAAAGCCTAGGACTGGGAGGATTTACTGCTGAATTTGATTCAATCTTCAAGTAAACATTTGACTGATATTTCTTAAACTATTCTACAAAGTAGAAATGAAAAATAAAATACCAGCAAACTTATTCTACAATGTCAATATTACCCTGATATTCAAACTAAATAAAAACACAGCTGAAACTCAACCAGGGGACTTGATTGCCTGATAAGCACAGATGCAAAATTTTTCAGTAAAATATTTATAAACCTAATTCAAGAACATGTGAAAAGAATCATACATACTTACCAGGTTGATTTCATCCGATCAGTACAAGGCTAGATGAATGTACACAAATCAGTAAATCTATTACAATATGTATATAGGCCTGAAGACAGAAATTACATGATCATCTGAACTGATAAAAGGCATTTGAAAAATGTTCAGAATACTGCCACCATAAAAGTCCTAAAGAAGCTACACATAGAAGGAACATATCTTAATATAATAAAGGTTGTACATGCTAAGACTATATCCAACTCTATCCTGACTGGGGAAAGCCTGAAAGCAGTTTCTCTATAATCTGTAGTAAAACAAGAGTCTCCAATTTCTCTATTCTTATTCAATATAGTACTAAAATTTTGAACTATAAATAAATAATAAGAATATACAAATAGAAAAGAAGTTAAATTATTATTTGCAAATTATGTGAATCTATACTTAATTCTAAAGACTCCACCTGAAAACTCATAGTTCTGATAAATACTTTTAGCACAGTATAATACAAAATCAACATACAAAAATCAATAATTTGTATACTGATAATGAACATATGGAAAAACAGTGAACAACACTAATTACGAGGTCTAACCAAGAGCACAAAAGATTTCTCTGTGAAATTGTTCAAGAATCTAAAAGATGAAATGATTTCTCAAGGCCAGAGATTGGCAGAATTAATGTTGTAAAATTGCCAATATTAACAAATGCTAAATTAAGTATAGGTTCACATTACCAAAAGAGTCTAGAAATGTAATACAATCACCATAAGATTTCAAGAAAAAACAATCCTGAAACCCAAAACAGACATAGCAGCACTAGGTAGAAACATGATCTCAAATTATATTATAGGTGTTTAGTAAAAACAATAGCATTGCATTCTAGATAAAAACAGATATGTAGGTCCAACAGAATAGAATACAGGATCCATAAATAAATCCATATAGCTTCTACCACATAATTTTGACAAAGGTGTTGAGATGACTAATTTTCACTGTCAACTTAACTGGATTTAGAATCACCGGGGAAGCACAGCTCTGTGACAACTATGGGTCTGTGAGACTGTTTCTGGGAAGATTAAACTGAGGTGTGAAAGCCCACCCTGAATGTGGGTGGCACTGCCCCATGGGCTGAGAAATGGAAAGCTGCACTGAGTGCCAGCATCCATTCCTCTCTGATTCTCCACTGTGGGAGACAGCATGGCCAGCTCCCTCATGTGTTTATCATGACATCCCCATCACGATAGATTGTATCCTCAAAATGTATCCAAAACAAACTCTCCCTTAAGTCACGTTTGTCAAACATTTTTGTCACAGCACTAAGAAAAGTTTGTCAAGAACACATTGGAGAAAATCCTTTTAAACCGAGGGTGTTGGGAAACCCGGATGTTTCCATGCAGAAGAACAAAAGTAGATCTAAGTCTCTCATGCCGCACTAAGATAATTCAAAATGAACAAAAGACCTTAGTATAAGCCCTGAAACTTTGAAAGGGCTAAAGGAAAATACTGCCCAAACTGGGCAGAGGCAAGGGCTTTGTGCAAAGGACTTCTCCATCATAGGAAACAGTCCAAAGAATCAACAGAGAAAATTCGAAGAGATTAAAAAGCTTCTGGACAGTAAAAACAAAACAAACAAACAAAACCAAACAACTAACAGCAGCATAAAGACACAGATTATGAAGAAACAAATCTTTACTATCAGACAGAGGATCTGTATCTAAAATGTGTAAAGAACTGCAAAAAAAAATAATAATAAGTTTTCCATAACTTCAGGAACATGATTTACTCATTTGCAAAGAATACCACAGAGGAATAAATGGAATTTAAATGTTAATTTTTCTTTTACTTGCTTTAATAAAAGATCAATTGGTGCCTTACCAAAAAGAACATATTCTCAGTAGATGAAACACAGGAAGCTTATTGTCAGAGGAATTAACCCTGCTGAAACTATCATTCTCCAATAATACAATATTTTCCTCTGCTCCAGGAAAGTTTTTATTGTAAAAATAATGTGCGACCCTTATGATATAGTTGTCAATATGCAATTAGCACCACACACCACAGTCTTTGTACATATGCCAGATTAGAATGAACAATTAAACATCAAAATAGCTTCCAGTCAGTCAATGGGCTGGTGAGTTGAGCAAGCATTCTTAAAAGGAGACTATATATGACATAAATATTTTTAAACGTGCTCAACTTTCTTAGCCATCAGGGAGAATGCGAAATTCATCTGTCAGAATGGCAACCAAAAGGAAAACAAGAGCAGCAAATGCAGAATGCAGATGAGGATCTGGGAAAGGGGGCACTATCATATACCACTGGTGAGAACAGAAACTTGCAGAGTCTCTGTGGACATCAGTATGTGTAGGTTTCACAAAACAACTGAAAGTGGAACCACCATGTTATCCAGCTATACAGTCACAGAAATATACCTAAAGGACTTCAAGTGCCACCACAGTGCTTCTTACATGTCTGTGTTCCTTTCTATATTATTCACAATAGCTAAGATATGGAGTCAGCCTAGGTGTCCATCAACAGACAGATAAGAAAAATGTGGCACTGTACCTGGCAGTTACTTTTGTTGAGTTGTAAAGCAGACCTACATGATGATCTTGGAAAGCTCGCTTCTACTTGACTCTACAATCTCAACTCACTACTCTCTCCCTTCCATACATTGTTCCAGGTACAGGGGTTCCTAGTCTTCCTTCCCTTCCCAGAATGAGCCAAGCACACTCTCACCTCCAGATTTCTCAGAAGATGCTGCCCTCTCACCCTATACATGGCAGATAAATGGACTTTTATCGACCTGTAAAAAAAAAAAAAAAATGAAATCATGACACTTGTTGGAAAATTCAAGAGCTAGAAGTCACCGTGTTAAGCAAAAGAAGTCAGATTTCAAAAACAAATACCTCATGTGTTTCCTTATGTGTGGAACTTAGGTTTAAGTTCATATATGTGGCAATGTGTCTATGTGTATAAGTTTGAGGAGGTAATGAAAGGGGACCGTGAGAGGAGAAAAAGAGACAGACATAGGCGTAGAGAGGCAGAGACGGGACAGAGAGGGCACGGGAATATCTATAGATCATGAAAGCGGAAGGCGTGTTGATGGGGAGGAGGCGAAGACATGAGAACAGAGCAGCTGTAAGGGGAAGGCTGGGTTCAGGGGATGGAAGAGAACAATGTATGCCTCACCCTCTGCTTCATATGCTAACTTTTAAAATTAATTAAAAATACAATTAATTATGATATGCAATTACAAGGCACTCCTGAAGCATATAGGACAGAAACGATACTGGGTGACTTCCCAGTCAATAAGATACTTGATACTGAAGGAAATGCTACAGCTTGCCAAGTAGAAGGGAAAGATAGGAGTGGCTTAAAGTGTATAGCATCTCCACTTGATCTTAGCCAAAAGGCCGAGAAGCGATGGGTATGGCATCTCAATGCGGATTATCTTTTCTGTGGTGGACTTGGTTATGCTGCAGTGTCAAAAATAAAACTAGAGAGTTAAGCAGGTCCAACTCTGGCATTTTACCAAAATAACAATGGAAAGCTATCACAGGATTTTTAGCAAAGGGGGAATTAGTATTTTATTCTTCTGTAAGAATTCCCCAAATTTTGACTTCAGTAATATGACTTGTTGTGAAAACGTAAGAAGCCAGAACATTAAATTAAGAGCTAGATCATTCATTCATTAATTCCTTCTTTCAGCATTCCACAAATTGTTGTTTTACCACTGATATGATATGTTCATGCCAGTGCTGTGGGAACTAGAAACAAATCAACACAATAAACCAAGGTACTGCTTCCGTTAACCTTATACTGAAGTTCTCATTTGCCTACCTCTGCCTAGACAGAGACAAAAGGAAGACCTCTCTGGGGGTTAACAGGAAGTTGGGGAGGAGTGAGAGACTGAGGAGATACTCAAGTAAATAATAAAGAAGAAAGAAGAAGGTGTGACAGTTTGTCTCTGGCTCGGCCAACGGGAAGGTGCTGCTCAGGTAAAACGAATGATGCAAAAAAAAAAAAAAATCTCTTCAGCGGCTCCCCCGATCTTATTGTTTCTCCGTGATATTCTTTGATGTTTTTATTTATATTTTAGTATTTTGAGATGTGGTCTTTCTTATGTAGCCCTAGCTGGCTTAGAACTCACTCTGTGGCCTAAGCTGGCCTCAAACTTAAGCTGGTCTTTCTGTCACAGCCCCCCAACTTCTGAGATTATATCTGTTTGCCACCACACCTGTTATCCGTATTCTTCTTTTGATCAAATTTATCTCTGGTTCCTAAAGATGGAGGGCCATCAAACTTTTCTGCATAAGTGGCCATAGAGTAGGTAGTGTCAGCTTAGCTGGTCATAAATCTCCTAAATCATCATTGGACTTTGTCTCTGTTGTATGAATATCACCATAAAAATCCCTAAAGCCATGAAGGGTGATGTTTGTGTTCCAGTGAAAGCTATATTTACAAAAATGCCGAGGGCTGGGCTTGGCCACTGCTATTGTTTGGCTGTGCCCACAGCAGAGTAGCTCTAAGCAAATGTGTATTTTGTTTTGCTTTCCCTTCTTTTAAATAGACTGGGAGCAGGTCATTAGCAGACTGTGGGAAAATCTTCTCTCAGTTGAGTGCTTCTTGAAGTAAATGATTGAGCGTAAGAGAGAGGCCACATACAGTTCCCATTCTCCTCGATCCACACCAACGTTCTTACAGACAAGGTAATCCTTTCAAAGAAACCATCAGCCAAATGCTGAAGAAACACCATACGTTTAGCACAAATGAAGATATTTTTGTACTGAGTATGCATTTTCCCAAACAATTGTGGGTAAAGACGTCTTGACAAAATAAGTCAGAGATTCTATATGGAATCCACAAGTAAATATAAATGTATCTCTGCAACCACTCACTTTCTACTTTGTGAGAATGAAATTTCTTTAAGCAATAGAGCCTCTTTTATGGTCTAATTAATGGACATGATCATTAAGCATTTCATTTCCCAAAGGAATGGATCCACGATAGTTAACATGCTGTAGTGGAGAAGATCTGCCCTTGTGAATTGTTACCGTATCAAATCTGACCTGACTTCAGTTAACAAACTCATGCATGGCTCAGAGAATAGTGCCCTTGATCTTGATATTCTTTGTATTTCTTCTTTCTTTTGTAATTTTTAACTCTGAAATGCTGTGTACAGACAGAACCTTTTTGAACTTTGAAGCTCTCTCGTGCCTGATACGTATGATCTTTGGTTTCAAAAGCTCTATTAGGAGCTTATAGGAGTGTGCTAGTTCCAGTTTAGAATTACCTGTCACCACACCAGTACCAGCTACCCACTTCTCTTCAAAATCAGTGAGAATTATTTTAATGCTATAAAGAAATTCCATTATATCTAATTTCCATCTCATAGGACTTACTTTCTTTTCCCCTACCAGCATTTTTTTTTTCTGGCTAATAAGCATATTAAGCTGTCACCATCAACCTATTTTTCCTAAGCTCTTAGACCAAAGCTAAACTTCAGCATGTCTTCTCTTTTTTTTTTTTTTTCATGTTTTATTTACATTTCAAATGTTTCAGATCTCCCCTTTGGAACCTCCCCATTCCCTCCTCCTTCCCCCTGCCAATATGGGGATATTCTCCAACCCACCCACTCTCGTCTTCTCTTTAAAGGAAATTTACTCAGTTCCAAATTAGCATGCTTCAAAGTTAGTGGAATAGTGCTGAACGTACAATCAATACATGGGTTTAAATTCCAGCTCCACCATTTGACAGATGTAGGCTATTGTCTCTCAGAACCAGGTGGCTGCATAGTGATATCAGATGGTGTAAGTGTGAAGATGGAATAAGCCAGCATAAAAAAGAAATAAACCTTCCCTTGGTGCACTGTCCCCTATACAGAGCCACGCATTTACAGATCGCAGAGGCGATCATTGTAAAGATCTACCCACTTCCAAGCAAGGTTCTCAGCTGAGAAGAAAAGCACTTGGACAAGATGAGAGGATGCAGATTCAGACTAATGGCACCTTTCCAAGTCTTCAAGTCATGGTCCTCAGAGTTCATTTCACAAGCCAGTGGCATCAGCATCACCTGGGAACTGGTTAGAACTGGCCTCTAGCCCTAAAGCATTGAACTGGAAACTGCTATGAGTGAGCCCAGCAATATGAGTTTTAATCAAGATCTCTGGGTGCTGCTGAGGCGAAGGTGGCACTACCGTGATGTGTCCTATCAGGAAACGGTCCTACACACACAATATTATCTATTCCTTCATTTTAAAAAGCACTTGAGGAAAACCAGTCTATCAAAAAATTAACTAAGAGCCCTCAACATTTACTGAAACAACACAAAGTAACATAAGGCATAAGAAGTAATCTCTCTTCCAGAAAGAAATGATCATTTGAAAACATAGAATTCCTAAGTGACTGTAACATTATTTAGAATGTGGAAATAACCCAAAACTTAACAAAGGAGAGCACACAGAGCCTGTCCATTCTGAGGACGCTATAGGAAGAGGGCCAGCCTTCACGCCTTGCATTTAGCCAAGACTCAAAGATAAGCCCAAGAGCAGAAAATCCCTGAAGTGAGCAAAGCCTTCAGAGGTGCCCTGAGTGGGGACTGCAGGTGAGGGAAAACAGGAGATGCACTGACAGGAAGCATGGCATCTCTGGTAATTGGCTTGAGAGCCTAATTGTCTTTCTAGGGTAGGTCTTGTGTTCTTAGTAAGTAGAAGGAGAAACTAGGCAAGTGGAGAGTATACTACTACTCTTGGAATGTACAAGCTTTATACATTCAAGTGTGGATTCTGCAGAGTTTTCAGCTAGAATTATACTGTTATATGTAGTCTGGTCATTGTAGGGTTAGTCTCTCAAGAAGCCTCATGGAAAAGATGCATTTGTGTAATGGAAATAGAATATACTTTTAAAAAATACAGTTAAGTTATTGCTTAAGTTATTAGTTGACAATTACCATCTTCCTATGCTCTAACACTACTTTAATTAAAATGGTGTTCTTGAAACTAATTTACATGAGAAATATTTCCAACACAAATGTGAATAACTCTCTCATGTATAGTCGAATGGTCATACATTTATTAATGGGAAATGCTAAAGAACACACATTACATAATTATAAAAACAATAGATGATTTCAAAGCAAACATTCAGAGGACAAAGTTAAACATATACATATGTCCTGGGAGTCTTTGTGCTTCTTCTTTCTTCCATCCTTCTCCACCCTTTTCTTCCACCCTTTCAACCCTCTAACAGTAGGGACGAGAGAAAAAAAGGATGGGGAGGAAAGGAAAGAGATCCTTGAATAATGTCAGGGGTCAGAAAGGGGGTGACATTATCACTAGACTACTTCTTGCTGATTAGACGCATACAATTCCTTGGATAAATTTGATCTTCACTATCAGGAATCACTTCTTATTTCTTCTTTATGCACAGCTTAACAAACTGTGACCAACAACAACCAACAACCAACCAACAGCTCACTATGTGTCTTGGAGACCCAATTATTTATATACCCTCTGAAAGCTCCCCAGTATTCCAAATGTCACACAATCACAGCTATCCACAGCTAGCAAAATCATGCTCCTGCAGGAGCATGAGGCAAATCATGGTCAGATGCTATGGACAGTCTGAAGTAGCCCCGTATCCTACAGCTAGGATTAAAACAAAAGATCTTCTTAGAACATTTCTCTGTTTTTTAAAGAACCCAAAATTCTCCAATTGTCACTTCAGGTGTGGGTTATATTCTCAAAGCTATTGAAATAACTAAAGAAGGGATTGTGTTTTGAACCCAACCAACTCAATAGAAACCAAGGGCAGGAGAATTTTTTTTAATAAATTATATTCCAGAGGCTCTGTTCCTATCTAAGAAGGTACTGATGATGAGTAGCTGCTGTGGGAGAGTGGACTTTTATTTCAATGAGCAATGACTAATGCAGGGACTTATAGATTTATAACTGGTAATAGTACTTCAAATAACTGACCATTGTGTGCTTCATAAGGGAAAGAAAGGGTATGAAAACCAGAGGAAGAAAAGAAGTACTAAGAAATGATGTCTTCTGTACGTGACATGACTCTCAAACCTATAGACCCACAGTAGCCATGGCTACTTGCCCAAGACCTATTCAAGACCGAGCATCAGTAGATGAGGAAGGAGGGCCCATGAGGCTCCACCCCTCCTGATGAACTATTGGCAGTCAGTGCCTGATGGCAGAAGGAAGTCTTGGTTTTTTAGTGGTATAACCACTGGTAAGTTGCCTATAAATATAACCTCTGATAAGTCGCTCACACTCATGTTCTCACAAACAACCCCAATTATGCTCAGTGGGTCATGAAATAATAAAATTATAAAGACATGGAAGTGTAAGAGGGACTTACTGGGAAGACCAGCATTGCAGATGAAGTTAGAGGGGCCGAGGAAGAGAAATGGGAGAGGAAATGACTTTGGTTGATATATATTATATACATGTATGATATTGCCAGCTAAGGCATTTAAAATATTAAAGAAAGAAAAACAATAGTAGCGGCAGGGACTGAGGAAAAGCTGGGAGGTAAGAGCCTGCCTGCTTCTACCTGTGGCCAGAAACCCCACCTGGGCCAACAGGCCTCTCCATATACAAGTAGCTCAGGGAGAAAGCTACCCACCCACTTGTGCTGAGGAGCCAGCAACGGGAGGACTCCAGATGCAGGGTATAAAGAACAGCTGGAAGAGAGAACTGGTCTCCCAGGAATATTGACATCTGAGCTTGAAGGAAAGACAAGCCACAGTCAGAGAGAGAAAGACCAGCTAACTCCAGAGATAACCAGATGGCGAAAGGCAAGGGCAAGAACAGAAGGAACAGAAACCAAGACTACTTGGCTTCAGCTGAACCCAGCTCTCCCACCACAGCCAGCCCTGGATACCCAAACACACCAGAAAAGGAAGACTGAGACTTAAAATCACTTATCAAGAGGATGATAGAAGATTTTAAGAAGGAAATAAATAACTCCCTTAAAGAAATACAAGAGAACACAGGTAAACAACTGGAAGCCCTTAAAGAGGACACACAAAAATCCCTTGAAGAATTACAGGAAAACACAATCAAATGGGCAGAAATACAGGAAAACACAATCAATCAAATGAACAAAACCATTCAGGAATTAAAAACAGAAATAGAAACAATAAAGAAATCACAAAGGGAGACAACCCTGGAATTAGAGATCATAGGAAAGAAATCAGGAGTCATAGATGCAAGCATCACCAACAGAATACAAGAGATGGAAGAGAGAATCTCAGGTGCGGAAGATACCATAGAAAACATGGACACAACAGTCAAAGAAAACACAAAATGCAAAAAGCTCCTAAACCAAAACATCCAAGATATCCAGAATGCAATGAGAAGACAGAACCTGAGGATAATAGGTATAGAAGAGAGTGAAGACTCCCAACTTAAAGGACCAGTAAATATCTTCAACAAAATTATAGAAGAAAACTTCCCTAACCTAAAGAAATAGATGACCGTAAACATTCAAGAAGCCTACAGAACTACAAATAGATTGGACCAGAGAAGAAATTCCTCCCGTCACATTATAGTCAAAACACCAAATACACAAAACAAGGAAAGAATATTAAAAGCAGTAAGGGAAAAGGGGCAAGTAACATATAAAGGCAGACCTATCAGAATTACACCAGACTTCTCACCAGAGACTATGAAAGCTAGAAGATCCTGGGCAGAGCTCATACAGACTCTAAAAGAACACAAATGCCAGCCCAGGCTGCTATACCCAGCAAAACTCTCAATAATCATAGAGGGTGAAACCAAAATATCCTACGACAAATCCAAATTTGCACAGTATGTTTCCACAAACCCAGCCTTACAAAGAATAATACATGGGAAATGCCAACGCAAAGAGGGAAACTACACTCAAGAAAAAGCAAGAAAGTAATCTTTCAACAAACTCAAAAGAAGATAGCCACACAAACAATATAAACAACATCAAAAATAACAGGAAATAACAATCACTATTCTTTAATATCTCTTAACATCAATGGTCTCAACTCCCCAATAAAAAGACATAGACTGACAGACCGGATCCATAAACAGGACCCAGCATTTTGCTGCATCCAGGAAACGCACCTCCGTATTAAAGACAAACACTACCTCAGAGTAAAGGGCTGGAAAACAATTTTCCAAGCAAATGGCCCCAAGAAACAGGCTGGAGTAGCCATTCTAATATCGGATAAAATTGACTTTCAACCAAAATTCATCAAAAAGGATGAGGAAGGAGACTTCTTACTCATCAAAGGAAAAATCTACCAAGAAGAACTCTCAATTCTGAACATCTATGCCCCGAATGCAAGAGCTCCTTCCACTTTCATAAAAAAAAACTCTACTAAAGCTCAAAGCACACATTGCACCTCACACAATAATAGTGGGAGACCTCAACACCCCACTATCAACAATGGACAGATCTTGGAAACATAAACTAAACAGAGACACAGTGAAACTAACAGATGCTATGAACCAAATGGGTTTAACAGATATCTATAGAACATTTCATCCTGCATCAAAAGAATATACCTTCTTCTCAGCACTTCATGGTACCTTCTCCAAAATTGATCATATAATTGGTCACAAAACAAACCTCAACAGATATAAGAAGATTGAAATAATCCCATGCCTCCTATCAGATCACCACAGATTAAGGTTGGTCTTCAATGGCAACAACAACAACAGAAAGCCCACATACACATGAAAGCTGAACAATGCACTGCTTAATGATAAGTTGGTCAAGGAAGCAATAAAGAAGGAAATTAAAGACTTCCTAGAATTCAATGAAAATGAAAGTACAACTTACCCAAACCTATGGGACACAATGAAAGCAGTGTTAAGAGGAAAACTCATATCTCTGAATGCCTCCAAAAAGAAACTGGAGAGAGCATACACTAACAGCTTAACAGCACATCTGAAAGTTCTAGAACAAAAAGAAGCTAATACACCCAAGAGGAGTAGAAGGCAAGAAATAATTAAATTAAGGGCTAAAATCAACCAAGTGGAAACTAAAAAAACTATACAAAGAATCAACAAAACCAAGAGCTGGTTCTTTGAGAAAATCAACAAGATAGATAAACTCTTAGCCAGACTAACCAGAGGGCACAGAGACAGTATCCAAATTAACAAAATTAGAAATGAAAATGGAGATATAACAACAGACTCTGAGGAAATTAAAAAAATCATCAGATCAAAAATCAAAAAAACAATCAAAAAAAAATCAAAAGCCTATATGCAACAAAATTGGAAAATCTGGAGGAAATGGACAAGTTTCTAGACAGATACCAATTACCAAAGTTAAATCAGGATCAGATAAACCATCTAAACAGTCCCATAACTCCTAAAGAAATAGAAGCAGTCATTAAAAGTCTCCCAACCAAAAAAAGTCCAGGACCAGATGGGTTCAGTGCAGAATTCTATCAGACCTTCAAAGAAGACCTAATACCAATACTCTTCAAGCTATTTCATAAAATAGAAACTGAAGGAACACTACCCAATTCATTCTATGAGGCCACAGTTAC
Organism: Rhynchomys soricoides; assembly: GCA_019843965.1. Lineage (NCBI taxonomy): Eukaryota > Metazoa > Chordata > Mammalia > Rodentia > Muridae > Rhynchomys > Rhynchomys soricoides. Next base: position 13,135,317 of record JADRCH010000015.1, on the reverse strand, counting down.
ACTGATACCAAAGCCCCACAAAGACCCAACAATAAAAGAAAACTTCAGACCAATTTCCCTTACGAATATCGATGCAAAAATACTCAATAAAATTCTTGCAAACAGAATCCAAGAACACATCAAGACAATCATTCACCATGATCTAGTAGGTTTCATCTCAGGGATGCAAGGATGGTTCAATATCCGGAAATCCATTAATGTAATCCACTACATAAACAAACTCAAAGAAAAAATCCACATGGTCATCTCATTAGATGCTGAAAAAGCATTTGACAAAATTCAACATCCCTTCATGATAAAAGTCTTGGAAAGATCAGGAATTCAAGGAGCATACTTAAACTTAGTAAAAGCAATATACAGCAAACCAGTGGCCAACATCAAACTAAATGGAGAGAAACTTGAAGCAATCCCACTAAAATCAGGGACTAGACAAGGCTGCCCTCTCTCTCCCTATCTATTCTACATAGTACTTGAAGTTCTAGCTAGAGCAATCAGGCAACAAAAGGAAATTAAAGGGAAACAAATTGGAAAGGAAGAAATCAAAATATCACTATTTGCAGATGATATGATGGTATACTTAAGTGACCTGGAAAACTCCACCAGAGATCTGCTACAGCTGATAAACAACTTCAGCAAAATGGCTGGATACAAAATTAACTCAAGCAAATCAGTAGCCTTCCTATACTTGAAGGATAAACAGGCTGAGAAAGAAATTAGGGAAATGACACCCTTCACAATAGTCCCAAACAATATAAAATATCTTGGTGTGACTCTAACCAAACAAGTGAAAGATCTGTATGACAAGAACTTCAAGTCTTTGAAGAGAGAAATCGAAGAAGACCTCAGAAAATGGAAAGATCTCCCATGCTCATGGATCGGCAGGATTAACATAGTTAAGATGGCCATCCTGCCGAAAGCAATCTACAGATTCAATGCTATCCCCATCAAAATCCCAACTCAATTCTTTGTAGACCTAGAAAGAGCAATTCTCAAATTCATATGGAATAACAAAAAACCCAGGATAGCAAAAACTACCCTCAACAAAAGGTCTTCTGGGGGAATTAGCCTCCCTGACCTCAAGCTGTACTACAGGGCAGTAGTGATAAAAACTGCATGGTATTGGTACAGTGACAGGCAGGTAGATCAATGGAATAGAATCGAAGACCCAGAAATGAATCCACACACATATGGTCACTTGATCTTCGACAAAGGAGCTAAAACCATACAGTGGAAAAAAGATAGCATCTTCAACAAATGGTGCTGGATCAACTGGCGGTCTACATGTAGAAGATTGCAAATTGATCCATTCCTATCTCCCTGAACAAAGCTCAAGTCCAAGTGGATCATGGACCTTCACATAAAACCAGATACACTGAATGTAATAGAAGAGAAAGTAGGGAAGAGTCTCGAACACTTGGGCACTGGTAAATGTTCTTGAACAGAACACCAATGGGTTGTGCTCTAAGGTCAAGAATTGACAGATGGGACCTCATAAAATTACAAAGCTTCTGTAAGGCAAAGGACACTGTAATTAGGGCAAAACGGCAACCTACAGATTGGGAAAAGATCTTTACCAGTCCTATATCTGATAGAGGGCTAATATCCAATGTATACAAAGAACTCAAGAAGCTAGACTCCAGAGATACAAATAACCCTATTAAAAAATGGGGAAGTGAACTAAACAGAGAATTCTCAACTGAGGAAACTTGAATGGCAGAGTTTTCTACTTTCTGTCGAACATTTTCTAAAGAAATGTTCAACATCCTTAGTCATCAGGGAAATGCAAATCAAAACAACCCTGAGATTCCACCTCACACCAGTCAGAATGGCTAAGATCAAAAACTCAGGTGACAGCAGATGTTGCTGAGGATGTGGAGAAAGAGGAACACTCCTCCATTGCTGGTGGGAATGCAAGTTGATACAACCTCTCTGGAAATCAGATTGGCGGACCCTCAGAAAATTGGACATAATACTACCTGAGGACCCAGCTATTCCACTCCTGGGCATATACCCAGAAGATGCTCCAACATGTAATAAAGACACATGTTCCACTATGTTCATAACAGCCATATTTATAATAGCCAGAAGCTGGAAACAACCCAGTTGTTCCTCCACAGAGGAATGGATACAGAAAATGTGGTACATTTACACAATGGAATACTACTCAGCTATTAAAAACAATGACTTCATGAAATTCGTAGACAAATGGATGGATCTTGAAAACATCATTCTGAGCGAGGTAACGCAGTCACAAAAGAATGAACCTGGTATGTACTCACTGTTAAGTGGTTATTAGCCTGAAAGTTTGAAATACCCAAGAGTCACTTCGCAGGAACAGTAGTACTGAATAAGAGGTCCCAGATGGAGGGCTTGGAGAAAGGACTGAAGGAGCTGAGGGAGTGTGCAGCCCCAGGGAGGTAGCAACACTGGCAACTGGCCTGACCCCCCATACTTCTGGAGACTGATCCACCAACTAAAGAATACACATGGAGGGACCCATAGTGCTGGCCACAAAGACTGCAAAGGAGGGTCTTGTTACCTGTCAGGGGGAGGAGAGGCCCTTGGGGCCTGAGGGTGTTAGATCCCCCAGTATAGGAGAATGTCAAGGAGGGAAGATGAGAGTGGGTGGGTGGTGGGGTGGGGAGGTGGGTTGGAGAATATCCCCATAGAGGCAGGGGGAGGGCGGAGGGAATGGGGAGGTTCCAAAGGGGAGATCTGGAAAGGGGGAAACATTTCAAATGTAAATAAAATATGAAAAGAAAAAAAAAAAAGAAAAAAAAAAAGAAAAAAATGCTCTTGAGACCAAAAATTGGAGGACTGCTATTTGGTCAATTTAGTTTGTAATCTGTAAACAGACTCTGACTATCCTCCTAGGACCTCAGCTCTCAGTACTCTGCCCTCTGTGTACAGACTTTCCACCCCTGCTGATTGAGAAAAGCCTATCAAGTGTTTCTTATGTATTGTCATTGTGGCAATGCATCTGCAATATTCTTGGAAAGTGTGCTAGCTAGTTTTCTGTCACCTTGTCACAAGCTAGAGTCATCTGAGAGGAGGAAAGTAACCTCAACTGACAAATTCTCTCCATCAGATCAGGCTGTAGGTAAGACTATATGGCCATTTTCTTAATTAGGGATCTATGCCAGCAGGCACATGGAATTGTGGATGATGCCACCCCTGGCCTGGTGGCTCTGGTATCTATAAGAAAGCAGGCTAAGCCAACCATGTGGAGCAAACCAGTAAACAAGACTCCTCCATGGCTTCCACATCAGCTCCTGCATCCAGGTTTCTGCCCTGCTTGAGTTCCTGCCCTGACTGATTTTGATGATAGACTCTGATATGGAGGTTTAAGTGAAATAAACCTTTTCATTCACACACACACACACAAAAGAACAATAGTAGGAAACAAGACATAACAAATCTACTATTTGGTATCTTAAAGACATACAGACATCAAGGAAGGAAGGATGGAATGAAAAAAGGAAGGAATGAAGGAAGGAAGGAAGGAAGGGAGGGAGGGAAACAAGAGAAAATTGTGATGGGGTGAAGAGATGGTGGAATCTTAGGCTATCTGAGCCTGTTAATTTGCTTCCATCGAAGAAAAGTAAGCTTTCTGGCATTTTTTGACAAAAGGGTATTCTAGCTTGGGATGAGATGCTTATCTGAGCTGAGTCCTGCCCTCCCACAAGGTCAGGGTTGGAGGCTCTACCTTCCAATGTCAGTTCTTAGGTTCAATCCCCAGCCAATAAAAGATTTGCATCTCAAAAAGAGTCAGAAAAAGAATTTCTAATTACAAATTTTTGTTTGTTTGTTTTTGTGATCTAGGAGTAGAGAGCTCAGAGCTAGGTTGTTGAAGGCAGGATGAAGACAAAAGCCTAAATCTACATTACATTAAACAGACTTGTTTAAGTCAATATGGTTTTTTGCATTTTTAACAGACTCATTTAAAAATACATTGAATGCATTTATTGTATTTAGGGCTTCCTACTTGGGACTGGGCAACCTATCAGGAGCCTTCTCCTGAAGGGAAAGACTTTTCTCTCTCTCTCAGCAGCCATCAATTGACTGTAGCTCTTAACTGAGGGAAGGGACCTTGTGAGAGTTCTCATCTTTTGTACTGTTGTCATCTTCAGGTTTGGCTTAGGTAAGCATGGATTGAGAGTCCATGGGTGCAGCTTCCCTATTGTATCTAGAAGATGCAATCGTGTAGCAGCTATACTGGTCTTTTGTATCTTACAATTTTTCAGACCCCTTACACAGTATTCTCTGAGCTGTAGGTGTATGTGTTTCAGAGTAAATGAATTATTGAGGCTGAATGCTCCAGTCAGTTGTTCCAGGCATTTTGATCATCATGGTTTTCTGCAATGCTCTGTCTCTGCTGCAGAGCAAGTTGCTTTGATGACGGGTGAGAGCTACATTTGCCTGTGGACATAAGGGTAGATATTAAGAATGCAGCTGGGAATTTTCCTGAATTGGAGACAGTAGCAGTAATGGCCACACCAACAATGGGTATATGCCTAGGTTTACAATACTGGGCACAATTTCCTTCCTATTGAAGGAGTCCTTAGGTCTAATTAGACAGCTGTTGGTTACCTCCAAGGTACATGCCAATATTAAACCTTCGGGATTATCTTTTTCCCATTCTGTAGGCTGTCCAAAAGCTTTCTAACTTCATGAGGCCATTTGTCAACTGGTATTATTTCATTCAGAGCCAGAGTCCAGTTCAGAATGTCTATTCCTACATCTTGAACAATTGGCCCTAACTTGTCCCCTTACATCTTCAGTGTTTTGGGTTCTACATTAAGGTCTTTAAAATGTTTGGTGGTGATTTTTGTAGATAGTGAAGACAGGATCTAGTTTTCTTCTAGGTGTACACGTCCAGTCTTCCCAGTACTATTTGTTGAGGTGGCTATCTTTTCCCACCATGTACCTTTTGTCATCTTTGCCAGAAATTAATAGGCATAGGTGCTTGGGTTTATACCTGGACCCTTCATTCTTTCTCACTGTTCTACAAGTTTGTTTTTGCGCTGCTACCGGGCTATTTTTATTGCCATGAATCTGTGTTACAACTTAAAATCTTCTATAGTGATAGCTCCAGTATTGTTCTTTTTACTCCAGATTATTTTGGCTATTTCAGATCTTTTGTGCTTCCATGTGAATATTACAAAAAGTGAAGCAAAGTATTTCATTCAGCAACAACGATGCATTTTATAACTGTCACACACAGTGGAAACAAAGACAGTTTGTCAGTACTTTCAGACTCCTTGGGATGTTAGTCTTTGAGATTCAGGATTCCCTGGAATCCTCAAAAATTATTTTACAGGTACAATCCTCACACTGCACTATTATTTGGTTAGCTAAAATTCTTGTTTAAAGGGCAACCTACACTGTTTAACATTCAGTGAAAAACTAACTCATTCGGTGGGTGAAACTTCCCATGGAGTTCTATATTTGGTTTATTGACTTTTTCATTTCTAGTATTTCAGGTTTTGTCCCCAGTATCTCTGTTGTTATCTGTCTCAGGTTTTATTTTCTGCTGTTTTAGTTCTGTGCTAACACAAGAGAGTTTTGCTGGCATCTTTCCTCTCTTTGCGGCAGTGACATGCAAGCTTTGTCTTTTCCTCTCCCTCTCTTCTTTTCTCTTTAGTGTCTGATACTGAGAGGGTGGTGCTTGTTTTCTGAGGTTCTCTCTTAAACATGGCTGTCTTGTCACCCTCCTTTGCCTGGAGCTCCCCAGATCATGCAGAATGGACTCTGCATTTTCCCTGTTCTGCTTTTGTTTCTTATTTGATTTGTTAGTGGACTTGAGATCCTTGGCCATCACCTACCTGTTAATCCAGCTTCCTTGAGTTCATGACTGTGTGTTCTCCACCATCTTCTAATTCTACTTTTTTTGGTTGACTGTTGATTGGTAAAAGAATAACGTACTGTTTTTCTTATCCTTCTGTGAGTGCACCAAGATTATGAGCTGGGGAGGGATGAAGAAAGAGGCTGGATAGGAGTGGTTGAGCTGCCCAGGACCTTCTGTGAGTGCACACTATGTATTTTCAAAGATGTTTTCTCTGTATATGGTGATCCTAACATGTGGGTTAGCAGGCCCTTCCTCTGGCAAAGACTTTTGTCCAATGATAAAGGTCTCTTGTCAACATAACAATATTGTGACAGTCAATTTGTAAGCATATAAAAGAATGGCTGTTATCTTGCCTGAGCCATTCTCAGCTTTACCCTATAGTTATTGCACTCTGCATTTCTCTATTCCTCACACATACTCTCGACAGTAAGTTTTTCTGAAGGCCACAGGCTAGCCTGGTTTTCAGAGTTTCGATGCATCAGCCTCCGGACACCTGGGGCTCTCTTAAACTATCCGATATGTTTTCTTTAGCCATGTTTTTATTTGACTTTCATCCTAAGCTGCCTCTTCTGTGACCACTGCCCCCACTTCCCACCTTTCTATGTACCTCTCCATCCATCATCCCAGTAGCACTGAGATCTTCTTCTGCTCTTTTCCTTTCCACCCATGCCCACAGCAACACAAACTGCTCTCAAGAAACGTATCTCCTGTCTTTCTTCTATGGTGTCACACTTCTCTGGTGTTCCGCAGATGCTTTCTACTTTCTTCATATCTTCAGCTGCTACCTTCTCTACAGAATGTTTAGGTCAAGACTCTGACCCCTTCTTGTATGTTTACATTCCTCCCCAAGGCATATACCATGTGCATTTCCTGTGTGGCTCTCCTGTCTCAGTTGTAGCTACAGGCACCTAGCTGCCTATTTATGAATACTTGTAGCTCTTTCCGGTATTTCATACCTTATTTTTCCATCTAATTAAATTATACCATCTTTCTATGTATGCAAATTAGAAATATGGATTTGTACCGGGCAGTGGTGGCACACGCCTTTAATCCCATCACTTGGGAGGCAGAGGCAGGCAGATTTCTGAGTTCAAGGCCAACCTGGTCTACAGAGTGAGTTCCAGGACAGCCAGGGCTACACAGAGAAACCCTGTCTCAAAAAAAACCAAAAGACAAAACAAAACAGAAATATGGTTTTGTTTTTACATCTCACCATTATTCTTTTTCATATTGGATATTAAATAACATATACGTACATGCTACCCCTTTTGTGGTAAGCACTATCTTCTTTGAATCTACCAATGTTTTTAAACTTTCTTTTTATTATTGAGATTATAAAGTCGTTATAGCATTTCTCCCTTTCCTTCCCTCCCTCCAGACCTTCCCAAATACCTGTGGTGGTTTGAATATGCTTAGCTCAGGAAATGGCACTATTAGGAGGTGTGGCCTGTTGGAGTAGGTGTGGCCTGTTGGAGTAGGTGTGGCCTGTTGGAGTAGGTGTGGCCTGTTGGAGGAAGTGGGGTTGGACTTTGAGCCCCTCCTCCTCGATGCCTAGGAGTCAGTCTTCTCCTGTTTGCCTTTGGAAAAAGATGTAGAACTTTCAGCTCCTCCAGTGCCATGCCTGCCTGGATGCTACCATGCTTCTTGCTTTGATGATAATGGACTGAACTTCTGAAGCTGTAATCCAGTCCCAATTAAATGCTGTCCTTTATAGAAGTTGCCTTGATGTCGATGTCTCTTCACAGCAATGGAAACCCTAACTAATACAATATCCCTCCCCACTCTCTTCCAAATTCATGGCCTCTTTTTTAATTGATTATATGCATATACATATGCACATGCATATACACATGCACACACACACACACACACACACACATATATATATATATATTTCTAAATATGATCTTTTCAGTTTGTATATTGTTACTTGCATGCATAGTTTTTGGCTGACAATTTGGCACCAGACAACCAGTTCATTTTCTATGAGAATATCACCTCTCCTGTCTTAAGTAAGCCACCCTCTTGTCTCCTCATAGCTCCAATATCTACTCCAAGCACTGTGCCCTTTGACTCTTTAAGACACCTGATAGCTCTTCTGATTGGTTCTCATGTTCATTCCCAAATAACATTATTCTGCTCCTACACATCTGAATCTTCCAGTAGGACATTAGCTTCTCACCCGGGAAGACCGGCCCTCAGAGTCTACTCCTTGGTACTTTTGTGCACTCATTTCAGTGCTTGCCTCTCTGAGAGAGAACCCAAAAGGTTTTCCTGTCTCAAGGCATTTGCTCATAAGCCGCACTCCTCTATTTCCTCTACAGCTGAGTCCTCTGCAAAGGTCACCTGAATGTCATCTGTAGTGTTCCTGAACTACCTAACATTTTCCTCTCATTTAATCACTCTATACTACACCTTCATGTTATGCCCTTTAGAGTTTGTAATTCAAAAGTCTGGAGAGATGACTCACAAGAAGCTAAATCTAATCCCCAGCATGTGCATTAAAATGCCAGGCAGAGTCGCAAGCACCTGTAATCTCAGCACGGGTGAAGGAGATACGGGAGGATACTTGGGCTTTGTAGCACACTACAATAACTGAACTGGTAAGCTTCAGGGTTAGTGAGAGAACCTAATTCAAAACACAAGGTGGAGAGGTGATTGAGGACAGCATCTGAGGTCAACCTCTGGCTTCTGTGCGCATGCACATCCACATGTACTTTCATCCTCCTTCCACAAACAGAAGAGAGCATGAAAAGAGCATCCATGTCACACAAATGTCACAAAAGGTTAAAAAGCCACAAGCCTATGCTTCACCTGAGATTTAAAAAACTGGAATCTGTATTTGAGAAAGGAAATTCAGTGAATCACGAACACGAAAATGAGAGAACAATTTTGAAGTACTGAGCACAGCTGCATTTGTTCAGTGAATGTCCACTTCTGTCTTCTCTGTTTCCACCATAGTGTGAACTCCTTGAGGATGAGGACTTTGTCAATGTCCAGCACAGCACTTAGCATATAATTGCCCATCAGTGTGTATTTAGTGGATGTTAAGACATTTGATCTAACTTTTGAGGCTCAGAGGAAATAAGTGAATGATTTAAAGTCACATGGTGTATTATTAATAGATCCACTGTGGAATCAAGTGCCATCTGTAGCTAATCTATACCTTATGCTAGTGCAATGCACAGGCTTCTGCTATTTGTGACAGTTATTTGTATTTATGCTGTTCTTTGACATTTGGTTTTATTTAAACTAACCTATATAAGAGAGCTCAGGTTTAGTCTTTGCGTTTTCTTTTACTAAGACAGAGAAAATGTTAAATCCTGCCAGAATGTTTATAGAATTTCTTTGTTAATGGGTCAAAAGATCATTGAAAAAGAATTGAAAGAAAAATTTCTCATAGGAAAAGCTGTCGAAGAACCCATTTAGCATAAATGGCAGCTCTGTGGCAAGAACTGTCTAATTGTTCTTGACGGTGTTCCCGGAGGGTGTCAGAGGCAACCCAAGGATCTAACATAGCTTTTGAAAGAGTAGCTCCTAATTTATTTTACTTATTGTTACTGGAATTTATACTTATTTTTGCCTAATTATAAAAGTTCTCTCTATGGTTAAATTGAGCTTATCACTCACAGTTTAAAGTTTAGCCTCTTCTAGCTCCTAATTGGCGTGCCACAAATGAACCATACATTGAACCTCTGTCCCATGCTCTTTAAACACATATTCTTTGAAGCCAGAGGTGTCCATCACAAACACTCTGAACATGGTTTCTCTTCCTAAAAGAGGGAAACCAGCAAAGAGAAAGTGGTTCTAATGGAGAACATGAGCTGTGTAAAGAATCCACCTGTTAAGGGTGTACTCCCATCATCCATTTTTGGTAAGAAAGTAGCTTAAAATACCAAGTCCAACTGGCCACTAACACAGAAGTCTTATACAGTAGCATCTTGATGCATACTCACCCATATATTCTTTTAGTATTATAATAAAACACAGACAATTGACCGATAATATGTTAACTAATGACTATAATCAAATATTTCAGTAATAAGAAGTACATCCACAATGGTGTGAAACTATTATTATTAATACCATTTCCAGAATTGTTCCAGCAACCCAAAAGATAACTCTTACTTATTAAGTAATAATTCCCACTCCCCTGCAACCCCAGGCCTGAGGAGTTATTAATTTACTTTCTTTTCTTGTGAATTTGTGTAGTCTGTGATCCTAACATAAGCAGAATCACATATTTGCCATTTTATTTCTGGTGCATTTCACCCAGTATGATATCTTTAGTGTATATCAATATTGGAGCATGTGTCACTCCTTCATGCCTTTTATGGAAGCATAATATTCCAATACATATATGTGTTTACATATCTATTACATTCTGATTTATTTACTGTCTGTCGACTAGATTATGTCTGTAGGCTTTTATCACTAATGCTGCTAAGAATGTTGGTATAAAACATTCTGTTTGTATTCCTGTTCTCAGTTCTTTGGAATGTGTATAAACAACTGAATTTCTGGGTTCATGTGGTCCTTCTGAGAACACACCAAGGCTTCTATAAACCCATCAGAGATACACATAGATCCCAAATCCCTTCCATTCATGATAACACTTGGTTTTGTTTATTTTGCTCTGTTTTGACTGCAGTTATTCTAACAACTGTGAATTAGTCTCTCAGTAGAGCCAGGTGCTCTTAAAGGAATTTTGCGTCAGAAATTCAAAGCAATTCCAGGAAGCCATTGAAGTCTCTCCCTGACAATGAGAAGGTTCTTATCTCCTTTTTCAGTGAGATTCAAGTTTGGATACAAATCAGAATAACTTGGAGCTTCAAAAGTTCTGACACTCCGACTACAGACAAGACCAATTAAATCAATTTTCTGGGTGCAGCAATACCACAAGCATCTTAAAAAAAAAATTAGTGTGTTTATAGTGTGTGTGTATGTGTACGCAAATAGGTATAGGGGTGTGTTTGTGTGTGTATGTGCACACATGTGTGCAAGTACATACGTGTACATGCCCAGGCACATATGTGTTCACCTAGTAAATCCTGGTCATGTTGGTGTTGCCTATGACTGGAGAACAAAGACAGGTGGATTTCATTGGTTCCCTGGCCATAGTCCAAGGAAAAGGTCTAAGTTTGTGTTAGACTCTGTCTCAAAAACCAAACAAACAAAAAACAAAACAAATAAAACCCTAAAAACAATAGAGAGACAACTCTTCCCTCCTCACATGCTCACATAGGAGAGGATACTTCCACACACGTGTGCACACATGCATGCTTCTCTTCAAACACAATGATGGCAGCCTTCTAACCCCCACAGACAGTCCCGACTCCCCTATTCTTTTTAGAGCTAACACTGCCTATTTTCTTATGTATCTGTTTACTCTCTGCTTTATTTTTCTTACAGACACAGTAGGGTCATCTTAGAGTTGAATGAATAAATATGTTAATCTACTCTTATATCAAGTGGAATGTTTCTTCTGATAGTTAAAAAAAAAATCCCCTTTTAAAAAATCTTTTTGCTGGATCTTCTCTGTTTTAGGTAAGATCTCTATGCTTTCAAAGAATGCTTTGGAATACAGTGAAGAATATGCCTCCCCTTGTGGAATATCACATGCCTGTTACTCAGTCAGCAAACTAGCATGTGCTTACTCAGTATGCATTGCATATGGCCACACACCACACACACTATAGACAAGAGACTTCACTGCCACTGGAAACTACAGTGAAAATATAACCAGAGACAATCTTTGAGGATGATTTATAGACTAATTCTGAAAGTTATGTCAGGCAGTCCACTCCATGAAGATGAGAAATGTTGGTTGGTTACTGCACATCACCTAAGTGTTGAGCTTAAGCATGGGGGAATGACATGCAACAGCCAAACACTGGCAGCATGTTCTATAATGAATGGGCATCAGCACAGCAGAGATAGAGCCCTAAAGTGTCCCAGCAACTCTCCTCCCCTAGTTTTCTATGCTGACATGTTTGGTTCATGCCCAACAGTTTGAAAACCTTTTCAAACTTCTTAAAAAGGACTTTTTGTGACATTATAAACATAGTTGTTTCCTGCAGTTTCAGAGCAGCCTGCAAATACTGTGCTTTTATTGAGAAGGAACACCCACTTCAACCTAATAAACCAAATCCTGAGCTTATACTAGCAAAAAAAAAAAAAAAATTGTTGAGTCTAAAAGGGTGCTGATATTGACAAGGATGTGAATGTCAAAGGGACATTAGGTTTCAGTAAAGCAACAGGTCATGAAGTAGAAGATGTTCCAGGGGATCTTGCCCTGTGGGCGTCACAGAATGTTGAGGTCATTTGTGAGCTGTCACAAGAACACCTGTTGAATTGAGTATGGCTGTCCCTTCCTAGACAGCCCACCTATAAACTGCAGCTTTTGCTCAAGTTGTAATAGGACACAGAAATGTGTAGCCTTGTGTTCATGCAGACCTTGGCTCCAGTGACTACCATTCATTGGTCACAGATCATCTCCTCCATCTCATAAGTGAGAAGCATGAGCTGAACACACCTCAATGAATAAAACAGCCGAGGTCCTCATGTGATGGAGCTTTCACTGTAGATGAGTAAAGTGTGTAACACAGAAACCAACCAAGTACATACCTGATTTCTAGGCAAGGTGAGTCTCTGAAGGTAAACAAAAGATATGCAGTCAAGGCTAGCTATTCACCTGCCCAGTTTCCCTCTCATGTTCTTCAGCCATCTGGAGATGCCCATCAACTGACAGCAGACTGTGACAAGTTCAAGTGCACAATACATGTTGCTATTGCTGGTTGATGATGATGTGACCTTCCTGAAGACTGAGAGGGGCAAATGAATGGCCTTTCCAATGTGTCTGATGCTCCCTCACATCTCTGTGTTTTGTGTTTACATAACTTCCAGTTCCAATGAGGGTTTCGGGTCCGTGGAGAAGGTTGTGCTGCTCGCATTCCTTGCAGTGGTTATCCTGATGGCCATCCTGGGCAACCTGTTGGTGATGGTGGCTGTGTGCAGGGATAGGCAGCTCAGGTGAGCAATACAAGGGAACCTCTCAGCAAACGTGGGTGTCAGAGGGATCTCCCTGTAAAGTTGGCTCTGAGTAATTTCCATTATAATTTATCATGATGATGGAAAACATTCATGGGGACAGATTCTGAAAAACAGAAAAGGGACCACACATAATTCTACAACCCTGATACCAACATAACCATAAAAAACACTTTAGGATACTTCCATCCTATCTGAATGGAGATATCTATCTATCTATCTATCTATCTATCTATCTATCTATCTAGATATCTCCCTGCTATCAGTGGTTCAGGGAATAAATCAATCATAACTAATGATTGATTTGGGGAATAAAAACTGGATCTACCACATTTTGTACCTTAGCAACTTTAACTGTGGCTACAATTGTAATCACCTAAAATTTTTCAAAGCAATACTGTATGTTATTGGTGTGGCCTGTGTAATAATCTGGAGAAAGTTACATTTTAAAAGTATCTATTGTTAAACATCAAATTTTAATTGGCCATCCTGTATCTTAGGTAGCAATATTCAGCAGAAGATGCTGATATCCACCCACTTTTTTTGTCCAATTGATCTGAGTTGAATCCTGGGCATTGAAGTTCCCTAAAATTCACCAGGTATATCTAGTGCATGGCCTGGGCTAAGTAGCATCAGATCATGAAAGAAGAGGTGAGGCAGAGGTAACCTGTCTCTAAGCAGGACATGCCCCGAACCAGTGAAGAGACAGAGAAAAACCAATGCAGATCTTTGTCTGGAGTCACATGTAGTAGGTACAGAAGAGGTCACCCTAGCATTTGAGAGTGGTACAGCTTAACACTGTTTGAAGGCAGTACCTTGAGAGGGCTCCCTGGGAGTGCCTAAGCTGGGACCAAAGGCAGGGTGGACACTGGCAAGAAGAGCAGGTGGGAGAAAGCACAACCTCAAAATGGTTCTTGATACACCAACTGCCTCTGGTCAGGCCAGAAGGACAGAAGAGAAATGGAAAGAGGGCTTTGGGGCATGGCATAGGTCTGGAGAAGCCAGAAGAGGTCAGAGCACAGAGAATCTGCTCAACCATGGTGCAGACGGGAAAACTAAGTCTCATAGATTCTGTTTAATGTGTGATTTTTCTTTCCTTTTCTACCTCCCTTCATTCCTTCCTTCTATTCTCCCAAATTCTTCCCTCACTCTCCCCACCTTCTTCCCCACATCCTTCCCCTGCCACCTTGCCTACACCTTTTCACTCACAGGAAAATAAAAACCAATTATTTCATTGTGTCTCTTGCCTTTGCCGATCTGCTGGTTTCGGTGCTGGTGATGCCCTTTGGTGCCATTGAGCTGGTCCAAGACATCTGGATTTATGGAGAGATGTTTTGCCTGGTCCGGACCTCTCTGGATGTCCTACTCACAACAGCATCGATTTTTCACCTCTGCTGCATTTCCCTGGATAGGTAAGAGCAGAGCAAAGTATGGAGCAGACCACATTTGACACCAGTGATCTAACAAACATTACCTGGTATATTTCTTTCCTTTCCTGAATCATCACACATAATTAGTTCCAGAGAGACAGCTGTTGGAAGTTCAGTGATTCTTTCACCAGGGCAGTCCTTGTGGAGGGCTCCTACTCAGCCAAGTACTCTCAGAGATACTAAAGACCCAAAGGTTGGCATGGACTTGCAATTGCTTGCAAAGTCTTCTGTGGAGATAGGTATCCTCGGCTATGTTGATTTCCAATTTTGTATTGATGGCAGGAACAAAAGGCTAAGGGAGCCAGGTGGCAAGAAGCAGTGCATCTGTCCAGGATGCTACAGGCCAGTTCAGAATGATGGACATGACCTTCTCCTAAAATATGCCTGTGTAATAAGGTCTAGCTAAGTTAATGTGATCATGGGGATTTTTTCCCCAGAAAGTTAAAATTGGCAATTAAACGTCCAATAATTGACCTTTTAAAATTCCAGTTTAGCCTTTTATCCTCAGTGTAAATTGTGTGTGTGTGTTTATCTGTCATTTTTTCATACTTTAGGGTACCAAATGGTCCCCCTTTGTTTCACTTGTTGCAGATATATGCTTATTAGCCCTTTCCAGTCTCCATTTCAGGCCATTTTCACTGAATGACAAATAAAAATACTTTAGAAATCAGATAACTTTGGGAGCATATCTGCCTTAAGGGCTAGGACCCAGGAGGAAATGTGAGATAAAACTTTCCCGAGCTCAGACTGTTGAGGAAATCATCTCATTTCCCCTCCAACTGTCTGCAGATTTCCTTCCCCTGGCTCAGGAGAGATGCATTTCTTAAATTGAGGACTAAGAAGAAACCAGCCAAAATTAGAAGATGCTCTATTATCAAAGATATTCACCTTTAAACAGTAAAAATAATGGTTTCTTAGAAAATTACTCATCTGGCCAGGTCCTTAAGAACTGAAACTTGTGTGACAACAGCAGATTTACCTCATATCTCATGAGGGCACTGGTGAGAATGGCAGGTGTGACAGCCTCCATGGCTTAAACCACTCTCTCCTTGTTTTCCTGACAAGAACACAAAATTGAATTGCCTAGGTTCTATGTATGTACGTATAATGAGACTCCACTGCATGTGTAGAGAGAGAATAGCATAAGTGGACTGTTGGTCAACAGTAAGACATATTATGTGTCATAATTAGAAATGTGTGTGTCTTAGCTTGTTTATAATTGGATGCCAGCACATGAAAGACATTTTAAAAACAGTATATATTAGCTGGGCAGTGGTGGTGCCTTTAATCCCAGAACTTGGGAGGCAGAGACAGGCGGATTTCTGAGTTCGAGGCCAGCCTGGTCTACAGAGTGAGTTCCAGGACAGCCAGGGCTACACAGAGAAACCCTGTCTCGAAAAACCAAACAAAACAAAACAAAACAAAACAAAAAAAAAACCCAGTATATACTATATGAAATTTCATATTTCATAAAATAAAATAGGAGAAAGTAGAAAACACAGGGAAAACCTAGATGGTAGCCTATGTATGACCATCACTATAATGATCATTGAGATTAGACATAGTATAATGCTGACACTTAGAAAAAGACAAGGCTGGGGATAAAGGGCAGCTGGAAGTCAGTGAGACTGTGGCAAAAACTAGGGGAATAAAAATGGGAGAAGTTTTCTTTCTTTCTTTCTTTCTTTCTTTCTTTCTTTCTTTCTTTCTTT
>JADRCH010000015.1:13059136-13119267 GCA_019843965.1 Rhynchomys soricoides | reverse complement strand
TTTCTTTCTTTCTTTCTTTCTTTCTTTCTTTCTTTCTTTCTTTCTTTCTTTCTTTCTTTCTTTCTCCTGTAGAGAATAGAATCTGGCCAGCCCCAAGACAAATGCTAAATGGTCTCCCACTTGGGAGGGGTCAGCTTTGGATTTCCAGATTTTAGCTCATACTCCTTCATGAACATTTGGTCAAGTGGGCTCAGGATGTAGTGAAACAGTTAAGAATTGGACATTAAAAGCGAACTGTTTTAAAATCAGAGAGATTTAACTTTAAATTTCAGTTCTGTCAGGCTTTTGCCTCTGAGATTGGCAGTGGGTTAATAATTCTTTCTGAGTCCCAGTTTGTTTGGTTGGTTTTTTGTCTCAAAAATGGAGGGCAAAGAATCGATCTTGCAGGACTGAAGTTAGGGACAGAAGCTAATCTAGCTGACATGGATCATTGTCTACCGAGACACAGTATGTCTGGGATTGGGACTTAACTTGTCTTAATACACCAGAGCATTCTCTAATTGTTCTCACATTGCTGCATGCATCTATTTCCACTTACAAGATCAAACAAATGACCAGGTTTGCAAATGGCTACTCTGAGCATTGCCACTTGCCTGGAAATTTTCAACAGCTATCTCTTGCTTTGAGATATGATCACACTGATTGATGTAGAGAATTTCTAAATTTAATTAATTTCTAATTCAACTTAATTGACTTAGGATTCCATGCATACGTGTTGTATTTACAATCCCACCCTCTCCCTGCTTCGATTCCTCCCCTGTGCTGCTCCCACATCCCACACACCCTCCTGAGTTCATTCAGTGTTAGTGATATGTGTATGTGTTTAACCCTGATGACTCATCATTGGATCACCTATCAGGGGCTCATCTCTGGAGAAGACAGATTCTCGTTCTCTCAGCCAGCACTGACTGCCTGTAGCTCTTCTGAGGGTGGAGCCTTGTGATATTTCCCCATCTTTGTTGACATACAAAATTGGTGTTATCGTATGTATGTCTTCTTAAGTCAAATCTATTACTGAGATTTCATGGGTGTAGTAGCTTCCCTGTCATATATAGAAAACATAGTCTTGCAGCAGATATAGCCTGATCTTCTGGCTCTTACAGTCTCTCCACCCCCTCTTCTACAATGTTCCCTGAGCCTTAAGTGTAAAGGTTGTATTTTAGCTATATTGATTGAGGTTGGATCCCCATGGCCTGTTAGTTCTCTACATCTTAATCAGCTGTTGATTTCTTAATAGTCCCTATCTGCTATAAAATTAACACACTTTTCTGATGAGCAGGTGAAGGCTACATTTATCTGCGGATATAAAGGTGGGTATTTAGAATGCAGTCAGAAAATGTACAGGGTTTAGGAAAGTGGCAGTAGTGGGTTTTCTTTTAGAGTCCAAAGCTATCCCAACCGTGGGTAGTTGGGTAAGTTTACAATACCAGGCATGGATTCTCTCTTACCGAGTAGGCTGTGAGTCCAATTAGATGGCTGTGGTTTACTTCCAAGATGTATCATCCTTTGACCCATGGGAATACCTTGCCACGCTGACCACTGTTGTGTTACTCAGGCTTTGCAGTTGAGTAGGAGTATTGATTACTTGTCTCCCTTGGAAGATTGAATGTCACCTTCTATGGCATGCAATCTCACTATGATACAGTGAGAGCCATTCCTCGGGGAGGAGGCTTCTGAATCATATCCAGTTTGATTCCTGTGTTGAAGTGTGCATGTTTTCAGCAACAGAGTTTTCTCTTCATGTTCTGGGAAGAAAACAAGAGCAGTGGCAATAGGCTGTATTGTATGGAGAGTCACTTGGGCCACCCTGACCAACAACTTGAAGGGGAAGTTTCTCATGTTTGTTAGATCCATGGCTCTTTGGGAGAGCAAGAGGTATGACTTCATTTAAACAATATGTGCATTACCTGAATTACTTGCCATCTTTAAGTGAACATAAAATAGTATTTCCCTATAGCTTTTTCAAACATTTGGGTGTTGCTTATTCCTCCCCTCTCCACAAAGCTTTCCTCTATTTTTTTCTATTTCCCCACTCATTGTATGCCCTGCTATTCCTCTATATAAAATATTTTTATTAAATCTTCAAGAATTTCATACAATATATTTTGATCTTATTTACCCCAACTCCTCCTAGACCTACCTACCCCTACCTCCCAAATGTATGTCCCCCTTTAAAATAGCCTATCAACTCCAATATGCCCCCAAGAGTTCTCAGGGACTAAACCACCAACTAAAGAGTACACAAGGAGGGTTCATGGCTCCAGCTACATATGTAACAGAGGATGGTCTTACCTGGCATCAATGGGAGGGGAGTCCCTTGGTCCTGTGAAGGCTCAATGCCCCAGCATAAGGGAATGCCTGGGCGGTGAGGTGGGAGTGCATGGGTGGGTAGAGGAGCATCCTCTTAGAAGCAGGGGAGGGGAATGAGGTGGGGGTTTGCAGAGGGGAAACTAGAAAGGGCAATAACATTTGAAATGTAAGTAAAGTATCCAATAAAAAACTAAAAATAAATAAATAAACACTTTTACCTCGTCCCTCTCTCTCTTAACAGCAGCAGCAGCAGCAACAACAACAACAACAACAAAAGCTCTAATATGTGCTGCTCATGTATTCCTAATTATGGGGCCAAGCAGAGTCAACCTACCAGGAGCCATGCCCTTAAAGAAAACTGGCTCTCCCTCCCTGAGAAGGCTTCCTCTGTCCATAGCTTTTTGGATATATGTGGAGGCTCACCTTCCTACTCAGTGTAGAATGTTGACTGGCTTGATCTTGTGCATATCCTGTCCAGGAAAACAAAGCTTCTGTGAGTTCAAGAATGCAGTGGTCCTGTCACATCCAGAAGACATTATTTTACTCTAGTCTCCTCTAATTTCAGATTCTTTCTGCCACCCCTTCTGTTATGGCCTCATGGCCCCCGAGCATCAGTGTGTGTGTGTGTGTGTGTGTGTGTGTGTGTGTGTGTGTGTGTACTTTAGTGTATAAGTATATGGGGGTGGGAGGAGAGATAGGTGTGTTGTTTGTGGCTGAGCACTCCTTGGACACTTATACTCTGGCCTCTGACCAGTTGTGAGTCTGTGTGTTAGCCACCATCCACTGCACAAAGATATTTTTCTGATGAGTTGTGATTGTGGCAACAATTGATGAGTTAAGGAGAATTTCACTGTCTGTTTCTATCTGTATCCCGAGCTTCCCTTCACGCCCTTCATCAGCCCTGTCTCTACACTCTGGCCACCTTGACCTATCTTTTCTTCTGTTGCTTTCTAGGCACTGTCTCTGTCTGTGCCTGGAGAGCTCTTTTGCCCATTGTGTGACTGTCAGATTTTAGCTCAGTTCAATCTTCCCTGCGGCAAAAGTCCATCTCTAATCTCCTCAGACAGATTCTTTGTAGAAGTCACTGCATTTTTTATTAAATGTGGTTCTGCAATTTCTAACACAAAGTCTTTTCTCCCTCTTGTGAGAGGAACCTCTGCATAATGAACAGGATGAGAAGATGTTTGAACTTCTGGAATTTGCATTTCATGACACTTTGGACAATTAAACAGTAGCTGCACATAAATATTTATTTAGGTATTTGGCAAATTTTCATTGTCTTCCCCATAATTGGCATTAGAAACTTGAACAACACAAGAGTTTTTGTCTTTTCTTTGTCTCCTGTCCTATCCCAAGTGATAACCTCACTGAGTGGGAAGGTCCATCCCAAACGTTATAGGCAAAGGCAATGCCTTGCCTTGAACAACATGGTTTTATTTATGATCTAGCCTCAACTTTTGCAGTGTCCCTCTTGGAATCACATTTGAGGTGGGTCAAGGCAGGGCAAGGGATTCCTTGGGAAGAATGAGGGAGAGAGGTATGATGTCCTTGTTACCTGTATGAATCCTGGCAAGACACACTGCCCTCCCACCTCAAGCTGCTGTGAGTGTTCTAGGAAAGGACAGTGCCTTTCAAGAAGGAGGCTCACTTTGATTCCTAATTTTTGCCCAGATTATTGGGTCCTGGATCCAGTAAAAATGCAGAATGCCTTTACTATTAAAAGATTCTTTTATACATTTAAAATTCTTCTGCTTCTTGGTACTTTGACCAATGAATCATATTACTGAAAATTTTAAAATAATTTCAAAACTAAAATTAGTATGTTTCATATAGTCTGAGTCATGAGGTCAAACACTGTATTATCTGAGATTTTATGCTAAATGAAAAGCAACCAAGTTGCTACTTTTGAAATGAAGCCATCAAATCTCCTGACAAATAATATATGCTGAGAGATATAACTGTTATTTGAGAAACAGCAAGTTTCAGGCTTAAATGTTTGTCGTAATTCCATTCATAAAATAAGTGCACATATGTATATAGATGAACATATAATATGAAAAAATATTATTGAAGGAGGAAAGGGGAGAGAGTCTTACTGAACAATCATGAACTGAAGGCTTAAAGGTATCTTTTGGCATACCCACAGTCTTTTTCAGCATCTAATGATATGATCATGTGGTTTTTTTTTCCTTTCAGTTTGTTTATATTGTGGATCACATTGATGGATTTCTGGGTATTGAACCATCCCTGCATCCCTGGGATGAACCCTACTTGATCATGGTGGATATCATTTTTTGATGTGTTCCTTGATTTGGTTTGAGAGTATTTTATTATTTTTGCAATGTTCATATGAGAAATTGGTCTGAAATTCTTTCTTTGTGGAGTCTTTGTGTGGTTTAGATATCAGAGTGACTGTGGCTTCATGAATGAGTTTGGCAGTGTTCCTTATGTTCCTGTTTTGTGGAATAGTTTGAGGAGTATTGGTATTATCTCTTCCTTGAAAATGTGGTAGAATTCTGCACTAAAACCATCTTGTCCTGGGCTTTTTGTTGTTGTTGTTGTTGTTTTATTAATGGATGCTTCTATTTCCTTAGAGGTATCGGGCTGCTTAAATGGTTTATCTGGTCTAGATTCAACTTGGGTAAGTGGTATCTGTCTAGAAAATCATTCATTTCATTAAGATTTTCCAAGTTTGTGGAGTACAGACTTTTGAAGTAAGACCTAATGATTCTTTTAATTTCCTTAGTGCCTGTCTCCATTTTCATTTCTGATTTTGTTTATTTGGATACTGTCTCTCTGTCTTTTGGTTGGTTTGGCTAAGGGTTTATTTATCTTGTTGATTTTCTCAAAGAACCAGCTCTTAGTTTGGTAATCCTTAGTTTGTATTGTTCTCTGTGTCTAATTGACTTATTTCAGCCCTGATTTTAATTATTTTCTGCTTTCTACTTTTCCTAAGTATGTTTGCTTATTTTTGGTAGAACTTTCAGGTGTACTTTTAAATTGCTGGTACGAGAACTTTCTAATTTCTTTACGGAGGCACATAGTGCTATAAATTTCCTCTTAGCACTGCTTTCATTGTGTCCCATAAATTTAGGTATGTTGTACTTTCATTTTCATTGAATTCTAGAAAGCCTTTAATTTCTGTTTTTATTTCTTTCCTGACTCAGAGATCATTGAGTAGAGAGTTGTTCATTTTCTATGGGTGTGTAGGCTTTCTGGTGTTTCTGTTGTTGAAGTTCAGCTTTAATCCACGATCTGACAAGATACAAGGTGTTATTTAAATCTTTTTGTGTCTGTTGAGGTTTTCTTTGTGACCAAGTATATGGTCAATTTTGGAAAAGGATCTATGAGATGCTGAGAAGAAGGTATATTCTTTTGTGCTTGGATGAAATATTCTGTACATATCTGTTAGGTCTATTTGTTTCATAATGTTGATTAGTTTCATTATTTCTCTGGTTAGTTTTTGTCCAGGTAGCCTGTCAATTGTGAAAGTGGAGTGCTGTAGGTCCACAGGGGATAGCACACTGCTCAGGGCAGCTGAGAGTACCCCAGAGGATTCAGCAGGTACAGAAGATGGGTGCAGGAAGGGAATTTAATCTGTATGGTTCTGGATCAGCAGGTCTGATGAAGATGGGCAAAGAGATGGTGGGACAATAGAGGTCCGGCTGGGATATCAGGCTGCTCAGGGTAGCTGAAGGTACCCCAGAGAACTCAGCAGGCAGGGAAGATGGATTCAGTAAAGGAGTTCCATATCGACAGTATTTTCCTTTGCTTTTGTACTGTCAGCTGTCTCCTGACATCCTAAAACTTGATGTATTCTCTCTGCAAAACCTTCCCTCCACAACTCTCCAGTCCCAGGTTTTCTTTGAAACAAATTTCCTTGTAAAACATATTCTTCTCGCTCCAGGGCTGCATATTTCATCCTGTGCAAGAGATAAGTTGTCTGTTTTGCTTAATGATCTCCCTGGAGCATAACTAAATTGTGAATGTATAAATCAAATGTGTCAATCATTGTGAACATGTGACACACAGTTCCATTTGTTTTCCCAATATATCTGAGTGATTTTTGCAAGAAAGGTGAGCAATAGTTTCTTCTTTTCATATACTCTTTCCAGACAAGTCCACGAATTGTACCTAACTGTCACCTTTGTTGAGTTGGATTTCATGACATAATGTATGAACTGTGATGAATATATATTCAGTTCATCAAATATTCATGGGTTGCTTAATAATTGCAGGGAGCTCTTCTGGACACTGGAATTATAGTGCTGAATGGCAGGAAAGGCTCTGAATTGCTGAGCTTTTAGTGCAGTGATGGAACATAGTGATAGCAGATAGAAGAATATGGTAAGATTACTGACAGTTGAAGAACAGTAAGAGTCAATCCCTGGATCTTGAAGTGACCACCTCCTGAAGCCAGGCTGGACCCCCAGTGGAGGGTTAAGGGCATCAGCCCCCCACAAAACTCTTGACCCCAAATTTGTCCTGTTTACAAGAAATTCATGGACAAAGATGGAGCAGAGAATAAAGGAATGGCCAACCAATGACTGGCTCAACTAGAGAGCCATCCTATGGGCAAGCACCAATCTCTATACTATTAATGATACTCTGTTATGTTTACAGACAGGAGCCTAGCTTAACTTGTCCTCTTGAGAGGTTCCACTCAGCAGCTGACAGAAACAGATGTAGAGACCCACAGCCAAACAATGGACAGAGCTCAGGAAGTCTTGTGGACGAGTTAGGGGAAGGATTGAGAGACCTAGAGGGATAGGAACTCCACAGGAAGACCAACAGAGTCAACTAACCATGACCTCGGGGGCTCTCAGAGACTGAACTACCAACCAAAAAGCATAGACAGGATGAACCTAGTCCCCCTGCACATATGTAGCAGATGTGCAGCTTGGTCTTCATGTAGGTCCTGAACAACTGGAATAGTGGCTATCCCTAAAGTGGTTGCTGGTCTATGGAATATGTTCTAGCTGGGCTGCCTTGTCTAGCCTCATTGGGAGAGTATGGGCCTAGTCCCTACAGAGACTTGATGTGGCAGGATGGGGGAACTCGCTGCGGGGGGGAGCTCCATCCTCTCAGAGGAGAAGGGGACAGGGAATGGAGGAAAGGTCTGTGTGAGGGGGGCATTTGGAGAAGTGGGGGCAGTGACCAGGATGTAAAATGAATAAATTAATAAATTAATGGAAAACAACAACAGCAAGAGAGTAAATCCCAAATGCTGTTGGGGTATGCCATTCCCCATGGCAGGGGGGGTATTCAGGGGGTAAGACTGAAACCAAGCCCCGACACATTAATTATGGACTAAATGTATTTTAGCCTTCAATTTTCATTGTCTACACTTTGCATTTGAGTGAACCATTCATTACCTGTAAGCATGGCAGCTCATCTTGGCCTTTGTTTTGCCAGTTTCTCCCTAATTATGAATGCCAAAAGAACCAGTTTGGTCTCAACTTTGTGCTGTTGCTACCGACATATAAAGTAGCTGTCCTACTTGTGTTTACCTGAACATAAGGTGCTCTGTGATGTGCCTTTTCTTCTTTTGGATATTTTTTTTATTTACATTTCAAATGTTATCCCCTTTCCTGGTCCCCCTGGAACCCCCACCCTATACCCCCTGCTTCTATGAGGGTGGTCCTCCACCCACCCACCCAATCCCACCTCCCTGCCTTCGATTCCCCTACACTGGGGCATCTATGGAGCCTTCATAGGACCAAGGACCTCTCCTCCCATTGATGCCTGACAAGGTCATCCTCTGCTACATATACAGTTGGAGCCATGTGTACTCCTTGGTTGGTGGCTTAGTCCCTGAGAGTTCTGGGGGGTCTGGTTGTTTGATATTGTTGTTCTTCCTATGGGGTTGCAAACCCCTTTAGCTCCTTCAGTCCTTTTTCTAATTCCTCCATTGCGGATGCTGTGCTCAGTCCAATGGTTGGCTGCAAGCATCCACCTCTGTATTTGTAAGGCTCTGGCAGGGCCTCTCAGGAGACAGCTATACGAGGCTCCTTTCAACAAGCATTTCTTGGCATCCACAGTAATGTCAGGTTTTGGTGACTGTATACGAGATGAATCCCCAGCAGGCACCACATACCCAATTCATCTAAATGATTTTAACATTACTATTTGCCTTTGGAAATTTCCAAATCCAAAGTCCTATTGGCTTTTGTGGATAACTTCCCAGGCCTTGACTCTTCAGCCTGATAGCCCTTTGTTGTTGAAGAGTTAAAAGATTTCTTAGCCTTTTGTGGCTCCTCTCTTTCTTTTGAAGAACTTCTTTATCTGGTGGTTTACTTGAACCTTTGTTTTTGTTCCTCACTTTACTTCTGGGCTCCAAGGTCCTTTCTTGTCTGTCTGTTAGGAACAGTACCTTCAGCATCTTTCCGTTTCTCTCAAACCCAATAGATTCAAGGTGGAAATTCCCATCATACCTTAATGCTTTCTACTTGCTACATCAAAGGATTCAAAGTGTTGCCTTGTAGTTAGAGACATTAGATACAAAATAGGACCTGCTTCTTGCCACAAAATGTACTTCAATTAGTGTGTGGTGTATGCTGTAGATAATTGAAGTATTAGAGAAGACAGCAGCAATTACAATGTAGTTAGAGAAATATCAGGTAAACATAGCAACGATACAGTGTACAGAAATGGGAAGCCCATCCTTGATCTGGAGAAAAGGACTCAGAGATCTGACCTAAAACATGGCTGGACCACAGTGTGGAGAAAGGGCTACTGCCCAGCATAGATAGATAGATAGATAGATAGATAGATAGATAGGTAGACAGACAAATAGATAGACATAGACGTAGATATAGATAGATATTGATATCTATCTCTCATCTATCTATAACTTTCTCTCTCACACACAGAGGTATAGGTATCAATACAGATGATATCTCTGTTGATCCTGTTAGAGGTGAGTATGGAACACTAACCCCAAAACTTGTAAGCAACAGAATATATTACATCTTATATGCGATGAACACCATTCACAACCATTTACCTAGAGGGAAGAGTTTGTTTAGTGTTTTGTGTCTGAGACTCTCTAAGTACTAGGAGAGATGCTGATGCAAGTGTTTTCATATGATTTGGTAAATAGCTTAATACATATGTGTATGTGCCAGGAACTTCCTATGTTTTCAACATACTCACAGCAAGTGGATGGCCTAGCTTCATTATCAACTGTCATCATTTACAACTGAAGACACTGCCTTGAAGAGGGTTAATAGCTAGCTCTAAGACTAGAGGGTATATGAGTAAAGTAAAGGAGGTCAGTGCTTAACCGTGAGAAGACATGAGGTTGACTGCTAAGGTCTCTGCTGATTGTGAAATTCCAGGATTCCTGGTTGGTCTGGGTGCTTCTCCTTTACCTGTGGTTAGAGAGCGGGGAACAAGAAGGTAGAATTTTCTTTAATTGCTGGCGTGGCGAAGACATTAATGTGGGGTTTAAAATATACTGCTGTCTTCTAAGACTTGTCAAAGTAAATTGTGTCCCTAGAGACATTTAAAAGCAATTACACCTCTCATTTGCGTGTGGCTGTGGTTGGAGAAGCTGCAGGTTGTCTACCAAAGGGGACTTTTATGGAGTCTTGTGAGCAAACTTTGAAATGTTCACATAAAATTTTACTTTGTATATTCCTTTGCTACATTCTAGGTAATCTTGACCATCTGGAACCTAATTTGCCATTAGAACATTTATTCAATCACTTTGTAAAAGTATTTTTGGTCAACTAGAAAATACCCTATGAAGGCTAGAGAACATAACTTATATAGTAGTCTACTCCTGAGATAAACCACAATTCTGTTTGCTAAACAGCATCCATTTAGCCTGGGAATCAACAACCCTTGTCTTTCTTTGTTGTAATTCTTGATGTTAGAAGGACATGCTGCATGATTGACCTGGATGGGCGTTTTCAAGTTTTGTGACCTCTTCTACATTAATAAACTCTTTTTGAAGAATCACACCACTTCTTCTTTTCCTACCTCCTTCAATTTTGTGTCTTTAGTTTTTGAGATGAGACTATCTTGAGACAGATGTCCTGATCCCCTGGCTTTTACAATCTTTCTGGTGTCTCTTCCTCTATGTTCCCTGAGCCTTAGATAGGGAAGTTGTGTTGTAGATCTATCCACCAGGGCTGGCACCCATAGCTAGCTCTTCTCTACAGTTTGAGCAGTAGTGGTTTTGTGTTGGGAAAACAAAACCTACTGAGAAAAAACAAGCTTCTTTGATGTGGGGCAAAAGCTACACTCATCTGTGAGTATAAGAACAAGTACTCAGAATGCAGTTAGAAATCACACTGCTTTGAGGATGTGATAGTAGCAGGTTCTTTTCTATGTTCCATGGCCTCTCCAGTTCTTATTTGTTCATCTTTGAGACAGATACATTTGTGCATCTTGTCTTTTAAAAAACTCATGAGGGGTTGCAAAGATATCCCGGTCACTAAAGTTACATGTTGTGCATGCACAAGGACTTAAGTTCAAGCTTCAGAACTCATGTGAATAAGCTGGGCATGGTAGCACACACCTGTATTCTCAGGATTGGTGTGTTGGGGGAGCGGGAGTAGAGACAGGTGGGCCCCTGGGGCTTGTCAGCCAGTGAGCTGAGAATATTTGATGAGCTCCTTTCCCATGAAAGACTCTTTTTCAAAAATCAGGTGAATGGCAATCAAGATTAACCTCTGGCCTCCTCTGCACACATATAAGCACAAACATACCTACACAAATATGCACACACACACACACACACATACACACACATACTAGTTATGAGTGTTGCATACTATTTTGTAAGTACAGTAAAGAAATCAGTGGTAACTGTTACAATCAGCTCAGTCCGTGTACGTTAGGTGATCTCAGAGCATTCTCCAATTTGATTATCATCTTCTCACTAATGATGCTACCACGCATATTTTAGAGGAAGATTATAATAGGGCAGTTTCCTTAAAACAAAACAACACACACACACACACATACACACACACACACACACACACACACACTTTACTTTTCTAGACATTTTTGCTAGAAAGAGAAGATTTTATGATATGAGGAAAGATACTCAAAATATATAAGGTGCCTTTTTGAGAGCTCTGCTTTGAGGTCACCTAAATCCTCAAAAAGAATCTTCAGCATTTATGTCAATGTTGTGAGTTTTGGCTAAGAATCTCATATTTTGCGGGCAGTGATGGCACACACCTTTAATCCCAGCACTTAGGATGCAGAGGTGGAGGCAGGCAGATCTCTAAGTTCAAGGTCAGCTTGGCCTACAGAGTGAATTCCAAGGCTATATAGAAAAACCGTTTTCTTAAAATACAAACAAAACAAATAAAAAACAAACAAAAACAAAAATCATAAAAGTTCATATTTCCACAGTTTTTGTCCCATGCTACCGGTAAAATATTGTTATGTTTATTGTAGAATAAAGACAAAATTTAAGTCAAATATGAATCTGGGCACAATCACCTGTTTTCATTATATATATATATATATATATATATATATATATATATATATCACTCAGAATTTCACCAACCTAGTTTAAAACTAAATAAAATAGTCTCCTCCTCTTTACTATCGCTAATATTTTAAATATGGGGAAGAATTTTCACTACCATCCTTAATAATCCATGTCTATCCAAGCTCAAATGTCCATAATTGTCTGTAAAATGGACATCCCTGCCTCCCATCCTAGCCCCTGACAAAGGAGCTGTCCAACAACTGAACTTCAGTTATCCATTTCCCAGGATACTGTTTATATCCTGACTGTATACTGCAAGTTGTAGAAAGGTTTGAAAAACTGTATATTAGATTAGTGTGTATGTGTATGTGTGTGTATATATATATATATATATATAATTATATATATAATTTTAAAGGGAATTTAATACTGCCATGTGTGTCTCTGAATCAGCATCGTATACTAATCTAGAGCAATCCCAATTAAGGCATAGAAATTTGGATAGGCTGGAATAACATGCAGGATCGAGTCTGGGAGTTTGAGCTGAGGCCATTTGTGTAGGTCCAAGAAATTTAGTACTTTAGGCACAAGATAAGAGGGTGAACAGCAAGGACCATATCACAGCAAATAAGGGAAGAGTACTTTCAACAAGTTGGCAATAGCTAAGAGTGAGATGTTTGCAACTGTATGTTCTTAGCTTTAGAGAAACAAGTGGCCAACGTCAGAAACAATGTATGTGAACTCTTCTGGTGACATTTTGGCTTGAGCATCACTGGGTCTCATGCTAACAGAGGCAAGCCAGGCGGTGCATGCACCTCTAACGGGGAAGTAAGTGGTACTTACCGGAGGTAGTGTTGACTCAGTGGTGGAAATGTACACTCTGGGTGGCTGCCCAGCCGACTGTGATTCAGGAGACCCTCATGAATCTACATGCTTTTCTCAATAAGTCTATTGAGGAAGAAGAGAGGAGAAAGGGTAAGCCTGGACAATTTAAGGAGCACAGAAGTACACACAGCATCTTAGCATAGCCATCAAGAAGAAGGGAACAAATCTGTGATGGTTCAAATTATACTCACAAAAGCTAAAGGTACCTGTATATAAGGGTCTGGAGAGCTGGAGGAATTTCTCAATTTCCAGAAACTGTGTCTGAGGCCGAGTAGACCTTCATGCTTCTCAGGCTGCTTAAGACTTTGGGAGATGAAGAGGGAAGTGGAGCCCATTCGAGGCAATGACCTTCAGATGCAATATAAACGTATCTTAAATAGTAACAAATGTTCCAGCCATGTGCTAATATTTTTATTGCACAATTGCCTTTACTCTTCTCTTTGTTCTCTGCCCTATTCCCTTCCCTTTCATTTTCTTCCCCTGCCACCTCCTTTCCCATTTATTCCCAATTTTGTTTTCTTATTTTACTCTTTACCTCCTCCTCCGATTCCTCTCTTCTCAATATTTCCTCTTCTTTCCATCTCTTTTTACTCCTCTTTCTTCCTTCTCTCCCTCGTCCACTATGATCTTTCCCCTCTCCTTGTTTTCCCTTGTCTGTGGCCCGCCCTTAATTGTCTCTCCAGGTACTATGCCATCTGCTGCCAACCTTTGGTTTATAGAAACAAGATGACCCCTCTACGCATCGCATTAATGTTGGGAGGCTGCTGGGTCATTCCCATGTTTATATCTTTTCTCCCCATAATGCAAGGCTGGAACAACATCGGCATAGTTGATGTGGTAAGTATGCATACAAAATCATTGGGATTATTATCCACTCAGTTTTGCTAGGCATTTTTGATAAACAAATACTACTAAACTGGGTAGCTATTTTAATAGATATTAAAATAATGGTCTGAGCAACATGTTTAAATGCCTACTGATGCCTTGGCCAAATTTTAGTCAAGATCCTTTGAGTTATCTTCCCAATAGAACTTGTGTTTTAAAAAGTTTATTTATTTATTATTTGAGAATTTCATACACAAGCACAATGAATTTAGATCACATGAAACCCTAAGCCTCAAAGTTTGCATTTCTCTGTCTGTCTTAGAATCTTTTCCTGTGCAATGATAAAATACCCTGACAGAAGCAACTTAAGGGAGAAAATGGCTTATTTTAGCTCACAGTTTAAGATATTCATCATGGCAGAGATGTCAAGGCAGCAGGAAACTGAAGCATTGAGTCCCTTAATGTAACGGGGAACAATGAAACTGCTCAGTTGTTTGTTGTTTTGGGTTTGCTTGTTTGTTTGTTTTGGCTTCTACATTCCAAAGCCCCCTCCCTAGGGAATGGTCCTGCCCACAACTAAGATGGATCTTCCCTCATCAATTACCATACACATGATAATCCTACCCAGCTACACCCAGTGGCACTTCTTGCAGGTGATTCAGAGTCTGTCAAGTTGACAACTACCTCTAACTTTGTCCAACTTTGTCCAACAAGATCCAACTTTGTGCTGCTCAATTTCAGCAAGAATGCTGAAGAGTTGGTTTATACTGAAACTCCCACCCTCAGTGAAGGACCATGCACTCAACCTTCCCCTTCTCTAGGTTATGTCTTGTCTTCAGCAAGAATCCTGTTAAGCTGACTTAGCTAGAATCCCACTTTCCCTTCCCATTTATTCTTACTAATTTTCTGCTCACTGATCCACATCAACCAACTCCTTGGCTATAAATCCTCACTTTTTTTCCTTTGATGTTTTAGAGTTGAATCTAATATCCTTCAGCAAAATCACAGTATTTTCTATTATGAAAATAATGTGGAATAAAGGATCCTTAGCAAGTGTTTCAAACAATTTTTTAACATTACTGCAAATTAGACAGGACAATAAGCACTTTATATGTAACCCCAAAAGAATACTTTTGGGACGAATATAATTATGACCATTTCAAAGATGGCCAGGTTAATTTGAATTCTCCATAACACAATGTTTTCTTATAAAAAGGATTTTTATTTTATTTATTTTTATATTTATTAAATATTTATTGATATTTATAAATCAGTTCCCAGAACTTGAGGCATATTATATGTCCTGAGAAACCTTCAATCTATTTAATATTGAGAGTCTATAAGGTTTGCCCAGGGAAAGACATAGCAGATGAATGGAGTCTGCCAAGGAATGAGGAAAGTCCTGGGCCAGAAGTCAGGAACTAAGCTGCAAGCCCAGTTCTGCTAATGTGAAACTTCCTGAGGGATTGTATTAAGAAGGGAAGTTAGTGCAGAGTGAAAAATTATGTCTATTGTGAGCCTAAGGGGACATGTGCCACATATGCTGTGTATTGTCCAAACTCTGGGCATTGTTTTCCAGAGACAAGACATAGGACCAATAGGATTTTGTGTGTATATGTTCATTTATCTGTCTGTCCATCTATCTGTCTACCCGTCTATCTGTCCATCCATCTATCTATCTATCACTATCTATCTCTCTATCTCTCTATCTATCACTATCTATCTATCACTATCTATCTATCGATCGATCACTATCTATCATCTATCTATCTATCTATCTATCCTTTCCTTGTCATGTATCTGTTCATCTATCTACCTATATACTTAGAGAAAGAAAAAGAGACAGACATATAGACATAATGTAACTGGTCCACATTGTTGTGGAAGTTGACAATTTTCAGCAAACTAGAGACTCAAGAAGGCAATATTTCAGTTCAACTTCAAATATAGGAAAAAACTGATGGCCTTCACTAAGTCAATACAGCAGTCCCCTCTTATTCAGTTATCTTGTTCTATTCAGGCCTTTAATAGGGTTAGCGCAGTGCTGGATTGGAAGAGAAAACAGATTTATACAATCTGCCAGTTCAGAGCTTAATCTCAACCCCAAATATTGTCCTACTCAGAATTGGGTTTTACCAAATAGCTGGATACCCATGGCTTGGTTACATTGACATATAGCATTAACCATCTTGCTGTCAAAATCATCTACTCTGGCATACCAAATATAATGATCATTAAAACTGATAGTTTCATTGTCAGGGTTATATATTTCTAAAGGAATATGGTGTGTGGTCACTTAAAGCCAGTCCTAAGGTCATACTAGAGGTGGAGATGGGCACAGAAAGAAGAGATTGAGAGTGGAGAGTGAGCTTTGACCCAAATGGACCGGAAAAGAGAGAATTCCCCTTCTTTTCTGCACACCTAAGAATTTTAATGTCACATTCAAATGAGTCCCATGGCCAGGACATTTCTGGGCAAGAGTTCTTGAGCTTCTGAAAAAAAAAACCTATAGGCTGGGAATAGAGAGGCCGGGGCTCCATCCTGCAAGACATTGTAGATAATTTCTTGAATCCCAAACTATTTCTTTCAGTTTGTTAGAATTATTTTTAAATCTGGAAGGGAAATGAAATACCAGTTTGCAACAAACACTAATGTTCAAATAATAGTAATAATAATAGTCAACAGCTGTTTCATACTCACTATGTATCAAGCCCTATGTTAGTCAGTATTTTGGTGAACCACATTCAGGGACATTTTTTGCTTAGCTAAAACACTTGTGCTTTGAAACCTGGGCTTGGCAAAGTTGCTCTGCTTCATCCTCAAAGCCTGTAAATGGACACTATACCAACCCATTGAAGGGTATTTCATATTGTGAACAATGTCTCCTGTTTCTTCTTAGCTACCATTTACTAAGCACTTTAGTCAATATACTAAATTCTTCATGACTTGGTGCCAGTTGGTCCATACAGTACTACCATGCTAAATCCATTTTATAAAGAAACTCTTGACTTCAAAGTCTATGGGTTTAAGAGTTGCCCTACTTGTTCATTTAACCATTCAAGAAATATTAACTGAAAGCCTGTCACATTTTGTTGATTTCTAAATCAATTTCCACATATCCACTTTTGTGGCTCTTATGATCTAGCAAGAGAAATCACACTATATTTCAAGTGTTGATTTTTGTTTCAAACAAAACTTCAAACCAAGTAAAAAGATTAAAAGTGATGACAAGATGTTGCTACTTTACATGAAAATTTACCTCACTTGGTAAGCTATGGTTGGAGCACAGTCCTGCAGGATGAGACAGGGCAAGCCCTGTGCAAGCAAATGCTCATAGAGAAGTTATTTGGAACCAAGGTTGCAGCTGATGCAGAGGCTTTCAGTTGGGAGCATGTTTTGTTGATACTAAGAATGTCAAGAGCAGAGATTGAAGAGCTGGTCTTGAGCCAGATTCTTTTGTTTGTTTGTTTGTTTTACTTTGAACAATAAAGGTGCACCCACACACATAATTTTCAAATATTAAATCTTTAAAAGGTGGGTCGTTAGCAGATTGAAATTCTAAATAGGCAGTTGGGGTGGGCTCTATTGAGGAGATGACATTTGAATAAAGACTTTAAGGAGATGGGGGATATATATTTGTAGGTATCTTGGAGAAGCATACAGCAGGCAGAAAATAGATGATATAAGCTCCAGAGGCAAGGCATGATTGACAGGCCATTACTGAGTTAATGAGGAAGTAAGACCACAGGAGAGGAACTTAAGAAATAATAAAATAGAATAGAGTAGAAGAGGGAGACAATGCATTGGCCTGTGGGACATTTAAAGCATCAAGTTTAACTTGGAGTGATATGGAGTTTACCATAGGGTCTGAGCTTATTAGTAGTGAGATTTATAATTTTGAAAGAATCCTCATTTTTTTCTGTTAAAAAGCAAACATAAAGGGAGTCTGCTAAAGTGATGTCATGGGTAAGAGACAACAATCGTACACTAGCTTAGTGGGAGCAATGGAGACTGTGATTCAGAGCAGGTATATTTTTAATATAACAGGCATGGTTAGAAGAGAAATGTGAAAGAGAAACATTAGGTAGATACAACCAAGATTTTGGTCAGCGAAACTGGAAAAATCTAGTCAATAACTATTGATTTCAGCTGGGAATTCCAGCTTAGAAATGCTATAGGTAGAATATTTGTGGGCTACAAAAATTCAGTATACCCTAGCCTTGGAATGATTGGTCACTGTTAGCTGCTGGGAAACGAAAGGTCAGATTTTCCTAGAGTGTAACTCCAAACAAGCTCACCATACTCCAGTGGAAGAGCATATATCCAAAAATATTTTAGGGATAAAGTATGACCTGGGAGTTTTAAAATGAAATAAACACTTTCCTCCCAAGGTGCTTTTGCCCATGGTGTCTTATCACAGCAATAGAAAACCTAACAAAGACAAAGTCTGGCAGAAGAATTAATCCCAACTGGACTGAAGAATTTACTATGTAAAAATTAACACAACAAAGATATTCCAAGAAATGAGGAAATGTCACTAAGTGGTAGATAGGAGAATATTTTTATCATGAGGTGGTAAAGATTTCTCAATGGGCCACAAAGGTACCAACTGAAACTATAGCCACACTCAGATGACACTAGCAAGAAAGCAAGAAACAAACAAACAAACCAGGAATTTGCAATTTATAGATTTGACAATGGACATATCCAGAATACAGAATTATTAAAAATAAAGAATGATATAAATGTTTATTAAAAGGAAATTACATGAATAATAACTTCCCAAGACAACTGGAAAAAAGTTATAATTTGACATTTAGATTTCTAGAAATGTGTGGTAAAATCATATTCTTAATGTGAGTAGCCCAGATTAATTTAGACTTTATTTTGGTTTATTGAATTTGATTCAAAATTTCAGTTAGTCAGGTGCAGTAGAGTAAATATGAAACAGAATACAGAGAAAAGGGTACACTAAAGTTAAGAGCACTGACATGGAATAAATCTGAAGATACAATTGCAAGAATGTGGGCTGACAGAAGCTGAGTAGCTCATTATTCTAATCTAGTCTCAGAAGAGGAAGCAGAACAACCATCAGGAATAGAAGCAGAAACTCATCATCCTTTCTCATGAAAGCATGCATTCAAACCACAGGGACAAGGATGCCCAAGATACTATTCAGGATTGACTAGTTGGCCAGTGGGTTTCCTCGGGGTGCTCACAAGACTCAGGCTATTTCCAGTATTCTGATTACCCTCTAGAACTTGACAGTCAGACTCTGTTGCCGAAAACACCACTTACTTGAGTCAAAGAACATAGAGAAAGTAAGCTGGTACTGACCTTCATCTCTACTGGCCAGCTTTCATAGTACTGGAACATGCCATACATGCTACCAGAGAAGAAAATGAATCATAATTAATACCCAGCTGTGACTTCTGTGAGCTACAGTAATGACTGGCTTAGGAAGATGAAATGCTGGTCCAATAGTGGCATAAATCTTATGGGAATAACCAATCATTTTATGATTGAACTCATTACCCTATTCACAAGATGAAACCCACACTTGCCACCATTATTAGACTCTAGATATGGCTAGATAGATCACAGACCCAGTACAAGGGCCTACTAATATTATTCTGCTAAATGGATATAGTATTAATCTATCTCCTAATGACATTATCCCCATAGATTAAGGTATCTCTCAACCTTCATCAGAGGCGCTTTTATTTGCTGTAGACCATGATCAACAAAGTTACCCATAACTAGCCAAGATGTAGAGAATAAGAAACTATAAAATACTCAGCTATAAATAAAATATATGTACCAAACTTCCTCCTCTAAACTCTGGGATCATTATATAAAGAACATTAGAGTCAGATGTTTTGGATGATTACAACAAAATAATGTCCTTTGCATACCTCAGGGCAGTTGCACATATGAATCCTCAGTGGTCATGAAAGCATGCACAAGATCTGTGAAAACTCAAAGCCAGACCAAATCCCAGCACTGAATGGGGAGTTAGTCATGAAGTCTCACTCCTAGCACTGAAGGAGAGAGGAAGGATCAATGTTCTTTATGAGTGTAGCTCCTGATAAGTGTGCTGGGCTCCAGTGGAAGACCACAACCCAAGTATATTTAGGAAATACAAGTTGGCCTTGTTAGAAAGTAAAAAGAAAACTTGGGTGAAAGAAGAAGAGGGGTATCTGGAAAGACTTAGGGAAGGGAGGGCTAATGTTCTCAATACAATGTATAAAATTCTCAAAGAACTAGCACAGGCACACACAGAGAGAAGTAGGAGGGAAGAGGAAAGAAGAGGAACACAGAGAGGAAATGGGAAGCACTTTCAACAAACCTCAAATAAGCCCACAATAAGATACAATTATGTGTAGACAGTAAGTGATGATGGTGATATGGAGTACCTGAAACTCCTAGCTGAATGGCAGAAGTGCTAATTGATGCAGCCCATTGGGAACCACATGACCGTATCAACAAAATCTATGGTTATGACTGAGAAAGGCATTTGTTTGGGAGACATCAGGGACGCCACTAATATTTTATACTTTGGTTTGTATAATGACTACATATGTATTTTTACTTTATAAAACTCATTCATCATATACATTTAATAGTTGAGAGGCTATATTTTATTTCAACTAAATTTGTATCTGTAAGGAAGGCTTAGAGGCTTAAGTATATCAATACATTACATAGATGTTTTAAAACAAGTGTTAGATTTGTGGAAATCTTTGGTAACTTGGAACATGGCAGTTTGAATGGAATGACTAGGGTAAGACCTCAATGGAGTGGATTGAGCAGAAAATAAGGAGAGATATACATCCCTTGAACCACTAGGTGGAACATGGAAGACCCCCTAGGGATTCCTGAAACCGCTACATATATACTGCATATACATACAGTATTTCCCAATACATACTCATGGTAAAGTTCAATTTGTAAGTTAGGCACTGAAAAGATCAATAGCAATAATTACAGTAAAGTAGAACAATTATTAACTACATGCTTCCATAAAATGTCACTAGTCTTGTGCTTTGGGCCATTGTTAAGTAAAATAAGACAGGTTTGAATACAAGTACCTCATTAGTCATCCTGATGACTGAGAAGGCTACTAGGTAATGAACAATTGTGTGACATATATAATGCAGACATGCTGGACAGAGGGGTGACTCCTTCCTATGTGAGACAGAGGAGGAGGATGTAGGATTACTTAATGTTACTCAAAATGGCACACAACTTAAAATTTAGGGATTGCTTATATATACAGTGTTTGAACTCTATGACTATGGGAGCTAAAACCTTGGTAGGTAAAACTATGGGCAATTGGACACCTACAATGTTATTTCCTCCATGATTGTGAAATATCCACCTTTTCTTTCTCTCAAGCTCTAAGCCTCTCTTGCTCATTTCTCAGTATCAGTGCTTTGGATACTGTACTTTTTACATGGGAAAATCCTTCATCTGTCCATTCAATATGCAAAGAAACAAATCTGGAAAGAGTCCAGCATCCCCCAAATATTTGAGATTAGAATTATATAGGGTGAAGTTTTCAAATATTAACAAACATTATTTTTAAAAGTGTCTAAAATGAACAGTGATTTTGATGCAATTGATTTAGATGGAGGTCAGATTCTGCATAGATCTTAAGCATATTTGATGGCATTGATCTAAGACATCTTATTAAGGGATACTTGTATGGTATGTACAATCAGACAATGAAGAAAGACTGGGTAGACAGAATTGAAAATGAATTCTGACTACATCTTCTGAGACCTCACTCAGATAAACTCTGAGACTTGTTCTTTTTCTACCATGAAAGTCCTATGTGCTATAGACTTGTAAGAAACATAAAAATTTAATGATAAATGTTAATTTTTCTTTTCCATTTCCCCCTTCTTTCACTTTCTCTGATCATTTATCTTCTCTTTCTCTTCTTTTCTCATTATTTCTTTTCCTATGCTTTCTTCACTTTTGCTTATTTTTTATT
The DNA here is from genome assembly GCA_019843965.1 of Rhynchomys soricoides. Classification (NCBI taxonomy): domain Eukaryota; kingdom Metazoa; phylum Chordata; class Mammalia; order Rodentia; family Muridae; genus Rhynchomys; species Rhynchomys soricoides. The sequence goes on along the minus strand of JADRCH010000015.1, from coordinate 13,097,788 downwards.
GTTTTCACCTCATTCGCCTTCCCACCCTCATTTTCTCTCTCCCTCCCATTCTCAGATAGAGAAAAGGAAATTCAACCACAACTCTAACTCCACATGGTGTGTCTTCATGGTCAACAAGCCCTACGCCATCACCTGCTCTGTGGTGGCCTTCTACATCCCGTTTCTCCTCATGGTGCTGGCCTATTACCGTATCTATGTCACTGCTAAAGAGCATGCCAAGCAGATCCAGATGTTACAACGGGCAGGTGCCACCTCTGAAAGCAGGCCCCAGCCAGCTGACCAGCACAACACACATCGCATGCGGACAGAGACCAAGGCAGCTAAGACTTTATGTGTCATCATGGGCTGCTTCTGTTTCTGCTGGGCCCCCTTCTTTGTCACCAATATTGTGGACCCTTTCATAGACTACACTGTCCCCGGGCAGGTGTGGACTGCTTTCCTCTGGCTTGGCTATATCAATTCGGGGTTGAACCCCTTTCTTTATGCCTTCTTGAATAAGTCTTTCAGACGTGCCTTCCTCATCATCCTCTGCTGTGATGATGAACGCTACAAAAGACCCCCCATTCTGGGCCAGACTGTCCCCTGTTCAACCACAACCATTAATGGATCCACCCATGTGCTAAGGTGAGTGCATAGGGATGGGATCACGCTGATTGGTTTGCGTTGCTCAGCAGGGGTTGGGATCCAGTTTTGCTCTAGGGAGATATTCCTGAAAATGTGTACAGTGTTTCCCAAGATTCATGTCCATTCTGCCATCTAACCATGGAATCAATTAGTGGGCAAGGACTCAGGCTCTGTTAGGAGATTGACTTGCATTCATACCCACTGTTCTTGGACCTTGGTTAATGGCCTTGGATCACTAACAGTTCTAAGTCTTAATTGCCCTTTTTTAAAAATTGGAATTGTGACCACAGTATGTAGATGCCAGGGCTTTTGTGAGCATCTAGTGAGCTAACATGTGTGGTATTCATAGTGCAGACCTTGAGTTCAGTAAGCTCTTAGAGGGAGTAAGTGCTGTCTACTACTATTCACAGTTAATGTTTTAGGTAGCAGCTAAAAGTATGGTCTTTAAAAATCAGGAGAGACTTGATTTTGATCCTCCCAGTGCCTGCTAACCATCCTCATAATCTTTCTTGCATTTACTTTTCTTCCACTATAAAAATGTCAATAACACTACTACATTCTAAGTTGGTTTTGTGACAATAAGAGATAACGTGTTTGCAGAAATTAACACGTAGTATGCTTATAGTACTACTAATTTTGCTAATACTAGTTTAACTAGTAGTAATTGTTTATTGCCCCAAAGCCGAAATGAGATGATAAAACTAAAATAAATTAAATAATATGTGTGCAGTAGTAAATGCTGTGTAACAAATTATACAGTGGGGTGTGGGCACCCCACTGTACAGTAGTGATCTGAGGAGAAAGGACAGTGATTTGGCACATGGGTAAACTTCACAGAACTGCAATTTGTAAGAAGTTGAGATGAGGGAGAAAGTCTAGAGAAACCATTCAAGGTAGCTAGAGCAGCAGAGGGAAGAAAGAGGAAAGCCTAGGAGCACCTAGCTGGTAGGAACTTACCAAGGTCACTCAGGCTGCTGGAGGTGGGGGTGACACTGGAAGGAAATGTTCATGTCTAAGGTACTTACCAAGGTCACCCAGGCTGGTGGAGGTGAGAGTGACACCAGAGTTTAGTGTCATGATGCATGGTCCCTCTACACAGAGAGCCTTTAGGTGTGAGCTTGAATTGCTCTCAACTGTGAAAAGTTACAGGTGCAGAAACTTCATCCTGTGGCAAAGATTAATTATCAATAATATGCTGTCCTTTGCTCTGAGATCCATCAGGATTTTTGAAGAATACTTCCTTTTTTGAGTTTAGCACTTCTTTTTGTTTTCTTTTTTCTTTTTGGTGTCTATATAATTTTATCATTTATTAAAAACAGAATAGATATACTTATTTTCACATAAAGAACACTTGGTGCTGCAAGAGTATCTTCATTTCTCAGGGTTGACCAATACCTCAATTTTTATCATATTCAGGAACTGAGTGAGCACTTGTCTTTTTTTGATGATGACAATATGAAGTTGTTCTAGCAACTGAGACTTGAGGGATTTTTCATTTATATGCTTGAGAGAAGAGAAGCAGGCTTAAATTGCTATGAAGTACAAACAATGGTCCTCAGAGGCTGCTCAGAAGCATCAATTTACCAGTGTGTGCAGACTTGTAGTGGCAGCCTAAGACAATGTTGGAGCTGCAGCTGGTAGAAGGGCCTCGAAGGATACTCTGACAGCCTGGTGTTCTCTTCATTATTATGGAGGGAGTGTCACCAGGAAAATAAATCCATCTACAGAATGTGCGCAGAATGTGTGGATGGGTATGGGGTGCCTTAGCTATTTAAGCTAGGAGTTGCCTAAGTGCAGGCTGTCGGCAACTTAAAACAGTATGGGCTTCCAGCAACACATTTGCTAAGTCTGTTATTTCTAAAGTTGGTGGCTTTCTAGCTCAGATACTGTCACAGAAAAGATTTGACACTCTGGGACAGCTGAAGATGGTCTATTTTTCTGATGTTATACTGTCTTTCCCTGATCCTTTGGTCACTTGTGTAAGCAAAGAGACTGGTTTAGAGGGCTGTGAATTTTCCCCCCATGTGGTCTTCCATATACATCTTCACTGAATAAGGAAGAACAGGAGGTTACTTAGAGTCTCTCTGTGGGGAAGAGAATCATAGTCTATATAAAGAAGATACATCTATTTCTACACTGCATCTACTGTAGGGCAAGCCTTGTAGGTGCAAGAATCTACCTGTTTGGTTCACTGCTATATACCAATGTCTGAGACACATAGAAATTTAGGCTATTGATGACTGTGTGAACAAAATTTGTTCTTCAGATCAAGCTATCTTATTTAATGTAATGTTCAAAACTCAGCATTGCCTTACAGGTCTCACATCTAGAATGTCAGTGAATGTAGTCAAACTTAACAAATATAAAACTAAAATAAATAAAAAAAGAAATGCTTTTTTATTGGCTACCCTATCTCCAATCTGTTTCTTTCTCAGTATCTTTACACACATTCCTAAAACTATATGAAGTCATAACTTTCTCCATCATTTTAAACTAATGGCATAATTACATACACACTTTTACGTTTTCTGGATCTTATGTTTTATTCTTTAACAATAATGTATTTGGACATAATTCCACTGAAGAATGTATGACCAGAACACATTCTTTCCCGTGTAACTGTCTTATTTATTTTCTTCTCCCAGACCCACGTGCATTTTTGGGATTTTGGAAAACTACTCTTTTTCATGCCCTTGAACACATTTCTTTGTGCATATGCTGGCATTTCAGATCACACAAAGCTGAAATGTTTTATTAACATGTGTGTTAATAACATGTTTACCATAAAATTGACCTCTTATAATACTATATGAATAATTATTATTATTAATGTGTGGGAAAAGATTATTTATCTCACCAATATCAAATATTGTCCTTTTTATTATTTTGTTAATTAAAAACATTTAATGTGCATTTCCAGATGACTTATCGTGTTGAACTTTTAAAATTAGTGCTTTAAAAAAATGTACTCCTCATTTTAAAATGTAGTTAATTTTTCTTAAAAGTATACCACAAGACACTGTACAAACAGCATTTTTTTCTGCAATCATGGGGTCTGAATTTTAGTCTTGATTTTGCCTCTAAAAACCTATATAGATGCTGTAGTTGGCTTTTTGCTACTTTGTGGCTCTTCCTCCTCCCACCCTTCTCCATCCCTACTCTTCTACCCTTTCAACCCCTAACCTGAGATAAGAGAGAAAAGAAATACAGAGAGAAGAGATCTAGAGGGAAAAAAAGCAATCCCTGAATAAAGTCAGGGGTCAGAAAGGGTCAACATTATCGTTCAATTACTTTCTGGTGATTAGGGGTATCAAGTTCCTTGGGGCAAGTTTGATTTTTTGTTATCAGGATATCTAATTTCTTCTTCTTTCTTCTTTGTGCATGACTACTTAACAAACCACAATTACAGCAACCAACAGACAACGACCTCCCACCTCTAGGGAACCTAACATTTATATACCCTCTGAAAAGTCCCCAGAATTCCCAATGTCACACAATTACAGAAACAATATGCAGCTGGCAAAATCATGCCCCTGCTAGAGCACGAGGCAAATCATCATCAGCTGCTGTGAACAATCTGAAGTAACCTCATATCCCACACCTGGGATTAAAGCAAAAACTTATCCTTATAATGTTGTGTGTGTGTGTGTGTGTGTGTGTGTGTGTGTGTGTGTGTGTTTTAAGAAATCAAACATCTCACTACAAGATAAGTTTTCTGAGTCTTTCTTTACTCAAAACAAGAGTAATAAACAAAGTTCTCACTGACTGGCATGGTATCCATTAGCTACATATGATTAGTTAAGTAAAAATTTAAATTAAATATATTTTAAAATACAAAGAATGCTATATAATATTTTATTGATTATTTAATCATCTCACACATGCAAACTATGTGTTTTGTCATAGTCACCCCATTCTTCTCCTACCTTCTTTAACCCTCTTGTTAGCCCTCATACCCCTCCCATTTTGTATCCTCCTTTGTTTCTTGTTAATCAACTGATACAATTGTGCTGCTCAAATACGTGTGCAGGGCCAGCTACTGGAATGTGTTTAACCTACCAGAGATTACTCTTAAAGAAAACTAACTCTTCCTCCTCCTAGAATCCATCAACTGTCAATGGATCCTCAACTAGAGGTGGGTGCTAGTGAGCCCTTCCAACTGCAAAGCTGAATGCAGATGATAGCTCTTGTGCAAGTAACCACAAGCATGTGGTTTATGAGTTCAGCAATCTGATTGTGCCTGGAAGATGCAGTTGTACTCCGATATTCTGGTTCTTACAATCTTTCTGTCCCCTCTCATAGTGGACTCTGAGCCACTAGGGAGGAGGTATGATATTATGTCCTATTTGTGCCTTACATGGAGTAAACACTATTAAGGAGTATCCTGACTCTGAATTTGATGGAGATAACCCACTTAGGACTCAGTGTTCCAAGGTCTCTCACTCTGCACTCTGTTCTATCGTGGGTCTCTGTGTTTGTTCCCATCTACTGCAGGAGGAAGCTTCTCTGATAATGACTGAGCAAGGCACTGATTTACGAGTAAAGCATTATATCGTTAGGAGTCATTTTACTGTTGCGTTCCTTTAACACGGGGGTTCTCAACCTTCCTAATGCTGTGACCCCTTAATACACTGCCTCATGCTGTGGTGAGCCCCTATCATAATATTATTCTTGTTGCTACTTTATAACTATAATTTTGGTACTGTTCATAATTCGTAGTGTAAATATCTGTGTTTTCACAGGGGTCTTAGGTGTAAAATCCCAATTAAAAAAAAAAAAAGCAGATCACATACTTTCAACATACAGAGACACAGGGTATATATTACCATCCAAAGTAAGGAAAGATAACATAATAGGGAGATGCTAGACCAAAGCAAGACCAAAGACCAGAAAACCATACTTGATGTCAAAGTGTTCTAAGATCTTCTACTCCTTTCAGCTTTGTTAACTGCAATGTATATCATGATCATATCCAGCCCAACACCTACCTCCAGCTTTCACCCATAGGACTACCCCCTATGTGTACATCTTGTTCCTAACATCACACCTTCCATTTAAACATGTTTATTTTTATTTGTTTATTTTTAACACAATAAGATCAATTAGTTCTGCCTATATACTCACAAGTGTAGGATCTCCCACCGGGGCACGAGAAACCTGCCAATGCCTACTTCCCCAAAGAAAATAGACTCTTTCTTTCCTAGCAGTCATCAGCCCATAGCTACTCAGCTAGGGGTGAGGCCTTAGTAGCTGCTGCCCATCCATGCTGGAATGTTTTAATTAAAATATAATTACACCACTTTCCCCCTTCCCATTTCTTCCTCCAGACCCTCCTCCAAATTTCATCCACATCCTCATCTCAAATTGATAGCCTCTTTTCATTATTACTGTTACATATGTGTATGCATACTCACAAATATATGTGTGTGTTTATATCACAAATGCATGTGTGTGTGTGTGCACATTTTTGTTGATGTCAGTGCATATATTGTTTGACTGCTGAGCACTCTGCATTGAACAACTAATAAGGAGGCTCATCCCTGCAAGAGGCAAATTCTCCTTTTCCTAGAAGTTATTGATTGCTTGAAATTCTTTGTCTATGGGTGAGATCTCACAAAATTTCCCATTAGCATGTCGACTGATACCATTTTGTTTATGCAGCCATTTTTAGGAGAGACTGTTTTACTGCTAATTTCTGTCTCTCACGGTCTTTCCACCCATTTTCCATGATGTTCTCTGAGACACAGAGGGAGAACCTATGACATACAAGCATCTGTTGGAGCTGGGTTTCCCATAATCTCTTGATGCTTCCATTATGTACAGTTATGGTTTTCTGTGATGGTTTCCATCTTGGTAAAGAGATGTTTATTTGATGAGGGACAGTAGCCACATTTATCTGTGGATATAAGGGTAAAATTTAGAATGTATTAAGGAACTATGTTGGTTTAGCAAGTCATGGTAGTAGATCTTTTTCTAAGGTCTATGACTTCATTGGATTGTAGCATCAGACTAGGTTTCCAGTACCAGATATGGTTTCTCTTCTATTGAGCAGGCCTTAAGTCCAAGTAGACAGCTGTTGGTTGCCATCAACACATGAGTGCCACTTACTTGCACCTTGATGAATATCCATCCACGTTGGTAATTGTCATAATTCATAGATGTTGGAGCTGGATAGGACTGTTTAATTGCTTCTATCCCTTGGAAGATTCCATAGTATTTTGTGGAACTGTGGAAGCTAGATCACAGGAACAAGACTTTCAGTTCAGGTCCAGCTTGAATCATCTGAGTCCTGTGTTTTAAGTGTGATATGTCTTTAGCAATTGAGGCCCTCTGTCAACCCCTGAGAAGTAACCAAGGGACTACACTGATTATCCATATTATTTGGGGAGTCACTTGGACTACATTGGCTAATCAATCTTGTTCCTGTTACTGGGGTTTTTGTTAGTTTATGGTTCTTATGGAGAGCATTGTCAGCAGCTTAAATTCCTCATATATAATACCTTATTATAAATTTAGGTAAACATAAAACAATGGGATCCCTTGAAGCTTTATCAAACAACCTTGGTTTTACTTGTCTCTTGCCCCTCGTCTCTTACATTAACCTCCTTGCTTGATGTTGTATAGATCTTATGCAGGCAAACAAAACTTCATGAGTGCAATGATCACATCATATCATATCCAGAACATGGCATCCCAGAGCACTCATCACCATCTTCCAGATCTTACATTCTTTCAACATCCTCTTCTGAGATGTACCCTACACTGTAGAGCAGGGGAGTTGACAGCAATGTTCTATTTAGAGCTAGCACTCCTAGTAGCTTATTCTCAGTGTTTTGAACAGTTCTAAGTCTCTGCATTACTACTACCCTCTGAAATAAGCTTTATCTTGCCTAGGTTGATGGCATCACAGATTTATGGTTATAAGCATAACTATTTAGAAAGCAGTTTGACCATAAATGTGGCCATTTAGCTAACAACCAAACAAAGACAGTATGTTAATCCCTGCAGCTTATGATATGGTTAACCATAGGATTTGACTATATTTATAGTACCAGGCATGTATTCCTCCTGTGGAGCTGGTGGGGATCAGTTGGTAAACCCATAAACAATTCTGCCACTATTACATAACTGACCACATCTTACCTGGCAGATCAGTATCTTAGCATACATAGTCCAGTACTAGATAAGCCCATTGATCTCTTTCCTCCCCTGGCAGCCTTCTCAGTCCCTTCTAGCACTATTAAGGCTAGCCAGCATGGGATTGTCCTAGTCAGCTGAGACTGATTTCTCTATATCCCGCCATTAAAGTGTATGTGTTTTTCTTATTGATTTCTGGGTACCTGTCATATTTTGGACAGTAATCCTTCGTTGTATTATTTTCAAATGTAGCTTTCCAACTTCTGCTTGGGTTTTGACCTTGGTTGACAAAATAATAGAAGTTTCAGGTTTTGAAAACCAAATTTTTACTTGACCACTTCTACCCATTTTAGCTTCTTTCTTCAAGTATTTCTCACATTCACCTTCCTAAACACTGCGATTTCCTGATCTACTTCCTAATTTCTAGCAGATCATTAATTTCCTCACATACTCATTCTTTTCTCTCTGGGCTTGCCAGTTCTCAGGAAGTTATTCTCAACACTTATGTGATTCATGAATTTCATGGACATCTTCATGCCACCTACTTTTAAAGATTAAGATAAAAGAAGACTTTTATCTTTAACCATAGCTGTCTCTGACCTCTAGACCAGAAGACAAAATTTCTTGCTAGACAACCCCATGTAGACATCTCTTAAAAATCTTAAGTCTAACAGAACCAAATAGATTCTTAGTTTTATGTTTCCCCACTCCCAGCCAAGTTGCCTGAGTCTTCTCTATCTTTGTAAATAGACTCAGCTTGTACCACACTACAGTGAGTTAGGACACTTTCTGTGACTCAGGGAGAACTGATATATTACAGGTCAGACTTACACATTTTTTAAAAAAAATGAACTGAAGTGTGATCAACAGTTTAGTTGCATTAGAATGATCTAATTACTTAATAAAACTGATTCCCAGGCTCTTCTCAGCAAATCAGGGCTAGACTAGTAAAATGATATTTCTAAGACAAATTTTCTGCATCATGAACTATAAGATCTACCAGCTTATATTTGCACTGATTAGGAAGTATGTCCAGTGTCTGATGCCATTGCTCTTATTTCAGAACTTCTGGTTATGACACATGCTGCAGTTATTGGGTTTTGATAAAGTCTCCATAAGGGTAAATATTAACTATACATTAACTAACAAAATGTACTAGAAAACTATCTTTGAAAATTTGTCTTGTGGGAGTCATGCTTCAAGCCAGATGACTCTGCAGTTGAGAAACATGATATGAACACATAGCTTTGCCTTGTGACCACAGTAACTAGGTGACAAATGGTAGAGATAAGTCACATTGATTTGATTAGAAGTTCCTTGGCGATTTGATTTTGCTAATATAATACATGTTTGCATGGGATAGATAGTTCTAAGAGTAGACAGTGCTAGGTAACACAAACAGAATTGTCTATGGTTTAGATTTAGAGATGGGCTGGCTGATCCACCAGGCTTAGATCTCTTTCTTGAATTTCCAACTTCAGGTACTGAAACCTAGATGCTTACTCAGTTCTAAGTTCCTACAAAGGCAGGGAACATTTTCCAAATTCCAAAGAACTTGCTACCTAGCTTGGTTCTTGGCTGTAATCTTCCATAATTTGGTCCCAACACTCATGGTAGATGGCTTTCCATTGTCTCCATATCTCTACAAATATATTGTACAATGGTATAAATATGAGCCATATGTGACTATTAACATTTTAATATTCATAAAATGAAATAAAACAAAACCCCCATTGTTTCCCTGGTGGTATTGGCCCCATTCTTAGTATCTATTAGCTACATGAATGGTTTCTGCAGTGAATAATACAATTGTAGAATACTTCAAAGAATGGAGAAAGTTCTGTTAGATACAGCAGTTTTAGAGGCAAACAAGGGTTTCCTCTGGAAGGGGATACAATATATCTTTCTCTGAGACTTAACAACTCATGGTAGTAGAAATCAATCTTAAATAAACTAGTATATATATGAAAACGTATATATATATATATACATATAAGATATGTATATCAATTATGTATATCAACACTCTATGTTTCTAAGCATGGGATTAGTGTATGCAGATTTGTAGAAAATCAGAAGAGGAAAAACATGAGAGCAAGAAGAAAGGAAAAATGGAGGGAAAATAGAATGAGGATCCCAACCTTTCCCCCACCAAAGCAGAAAAAATTGAAATTCATTGGAGTTTTTGCTACCTTTTGTTTCCATTATAAACAATTACCAGAACTTATTTTTTTTCTAAAAATCATTAGACACCCCTCCAATAGACTGTCTATACAAGAGGACACACAATTGTCTCCTTAATTTCCTAAGGTCTCCCTAGGATGAAGATGTTTACCAGTATATACTGTATAAATGAATATTCTTTGGTGTAAATAGATTATGTACTACAACAAATTTTTCACACACACAGGCGTGGCTGTAAACTTCATTTTTTCGCCATGAATCCATTTACCAACATTTGACTTCAACCTACCAGAATTCCTTGAATTCCTTTAAAAAATAAAGCTTTTTATACTTTTGAGTTGGAAGATTCACCCATCCCCAGATGAACAAATAATTTAGAGTTAGGTTTTTTTTTTGTGTGTGGTTTTGTTTTGGTTTTTTGTTTGTTTGTTTGTTTTTTGTAGATCCTGGGAGATTTCTACTAATGTTGGAAAGTTGTTTGACATTTAAGTGACATTTTTATGGCCTTTACCCTGAACTTTGGAGGTTACAATTGAAGTCAACATTTACTCATTGAATTGAGCCAAGATCAATTTAATTTGTGTGAAATCAAGGATGGATGTGGATGCCCTTGCTTATCTCCCTTAATCTTCTTCAGGGTCAGCATAATTTATAGCTCAATACAAAATGAACATATCAGGCTACTGATTAAGAGGGCAGGAAAAATTGCCATTAAAGGCATTAAAATATAAAGTCATTCCTCCCATCTATCTCTATTATCTGGTCATTTATTGTCATTGCTTATCATAAAATTTATAACTTTTGAGAAGTTAGTATTTGCATACTATACTTCCATCACTTTCTTTCCCCTCTCAAACTCATGTCTCTCCCACAACTCTCTCTTGAATCATGGCCTCTTCTTTTTAAATTATTGTTGTTAAGTCATACACACACGTGCGCACACACACACACACACACACACGTATACATAAATATGGCCTACTGAGTCTCTTTAGTACTGATCATATGTTCATGAATTTAGGACTGACCATTTGGGATTAGCTAACCTGTCAGGGTATCCCTCTCTTAGTAGCCACAAATTACCTATAGCTCTTTATCCAGGGGTGGGGTCTTGTGAGATGTCCATGATCTATGTTGAAACATTATCTAGTACTGTCATTATGCAGGCTATGTTGAGGCAGACATGTATTTAGATTTCATGGGTTTAGCTTCTCTGTCATATATAGAAGACATGATCTCATAGCACATGTCCTGATCTTCTGGCTCTTATAATCCCTCTGTCCCCCACTTCTGTGTTGTGTTCTGAGCCTTAGGTGTAGGAGTTATGTTGTAGATGTATCAGCTGGAGTTGGACATTCAATGGTTACTTATTTTCTTCATTTTGACCAGTTATGGCTTCCTGCAATGGTCTCTATCTGCTGCTTTTTGGGGTAATAAGAACCTGCACTTCCCTGTGGATGTAAAGATAGGTATTTAGAATACCTATAGGTATTCTAAGATAGGTAGTTAGGAATTTTACAGGTTTGGGAAAGTGGCCATAAATCGCCTGTAAGGTCCATGAGCATATCATCCATGGGTCTTGGCTAGGTTTACAGTACCAGGCATGAATTCCATCATATTAAGTGGGCCACACATCCAAGTAGATGGCTGTTGTTTAACTGGAAGATGTTAAGTGTCATGATTGTAGCCTTGAGTCTCTCTTACCAGACTGACATTGTATGGTCCTTAGGCTTTCCAGCTGGTGGGATTATTCGTTTTCTCTCACGGCAGCTTCTATAGCACTTTCAGACAGTATACAAGCTAGTCCTTAGGGAGGAGGCTTTCAGGTCAATTCCAGCTCAAATCCTCCACATCCTTTGTGTGAAGTGTGTGATGTCTTTGTCTATAAGATCTTACCTTCAGGTTCAGGAAGACAACCAAGGGCAAGGATAATAGCCGATACATGCAAATCTTTTGGATTCTATTTACCAACAACCTGAAGGGTTTTCTATACATGGTGCTAGGATGTTTTGTTAGCTAATGTATGTCTCTCAGGGGTAGCATTATCTAGCATTATCATCCCAAGTGGTTGGGTGTGTGTGTTTATATGTATGTAAACTATATGTTTTAAATAAATATCAATGTACTAATTATTTTTATATTTCTATAATAAAGAACCATGACCAAGGCAATTTATAAAAGAAACCAATGAAGTCAGCTTATGATTTCAGAGGGTTAGAGTCCATGGTGAAGGCATGGAGCAGGGACAACTGAGAGCTCACATCACAAAACTACAAGCAGAAGGCAGAGGGCACGCTGGGTATGAATGAGTCTTTGAAATCTCAAAATCAGCCATCCTACCAGGCTTAGAAATCTTGGATCCCCAAGTTCAGGTACTCAGATCTAGAATACTTTCTCAGTTCTCAGTTCCTAAGAACTTGAGGAAACTGTAAACAATTTTCAAAGCCCACCCAAGTAAGAAACCTCCAACAGGGCCACACAACAAGGCCTCCTAATCCTTCCTAAACAATTCCAGAAATTGAGGACCAAATATTCAGACATTTGAGACTTTGGGGACCATTCTCGTTCAAACCACCATGACAAAGTGTTTTCCTATGGCTTTTCCCAACAGCTTTGGGATGGTCTATTCCTCCCCCCTCCCAGCTTCCTTTCTATCACTCTTCTTTCCTCCCCATTAAAGTCTGTCCTGAATTATTTTCCATTTCTTCCTTTATAGCCCCTGTGTCCTACTAACCCCATGTCTAGAGATCCTTCTATGTCCCAACCCCTTTTATTTTCCAGGTGTCTTTGGTTAGTCCAGACTATATTCACATATCTAAAGATTGAAAGCAAAGAACCACAAATGAGAGAGAGTATGTGGTGTTTATCTTTCTGGGTCCAGGTTACCTCACTCAGTATATTTTCTAGTTTTACCTATTTAAATGAAAAATTTGTGATTTCATTTTGTTTACACTTGAATAATAGTCCACTATGCATGCAAACTAAAATTACATTATTTGCTCATCCATTGATTGATTTATATGTTGTTTCCACTTCCTGACTCTTGTGAATAGAGCAATGAAGAACATGGTTGCCAAGTACCTGTGGAGTAGGATAGCTAGTCCTTTGTGCCTATGCCAAGGACTGGTGTAGCTGCACCATAAGGTAGATCTACATCTAAGGTAGACTATATATTTTTGCATATTCTTCAGATATTCTAGATTCTAATCCTTTATGAGATATAGACAAGCAAGCATGCTCTCCCACCCTATGGAATTGCTCTTCATTTGCTTGCTTGCTTCCTTTGCTGTCCAGAAGCGTTTAATTTTCATGGGGTCTCACTTGTCAATTGTTGACTTTAGTCTCTGTGTAGAGCCCAAGTCAGAAAGTCCTTTCCTACACCCGCATCATGTAAGCTGCTGCCTAGGTTTCCTCCTAGCAGTTTTAGGGTCTCAGATTTTACACTGAGATCTTTGATCCATAGGAGAGTTGACCTGTGTACAAGGTGATGGATTATGTGTCTATGCATGTGTGCCTTCAGTTTTCCTGGCACCATTTGCTGTAAATGCTGTCTTTTCTCTAGTGGATATTTTCAGTTGTAATTTTGTGCACTTAACGTTTAGACCTTCTATTTTATCTATTGGGCTACATGTCTGTTTTTGTGCTAATACCAAGATATTTTCATTACTCGAGCTCTGCGATACAGCTTGGAATCTGGTATGGCCATTCCACCAGCATTACTCCTTTTACACTTTTACTGCTTTGGATATGCATATCTGAGGCTTTTGGGGGGGGAGTTCTTCTGTGAAAAATCATGGCCATTTTGATTCAGATCACTTTGGAATTGTACACTGCTTTTGATAGGATGGCCATTTTACAACATGAATTAGAACTGATTCTTTGTACAAGCATGGGAGATCTTTCCACTTTCTAGTGTCATCCTCAATCTCTTTTTCAGATATTTAAAGCTTGCATTATATTATAAATATTTCACTTCCCCAGATAGGTTTATGCCTATCTGGGGAAGTTTATTATGATTGGCAGTGTTCCTATGATCTCTTTCTCAAAGTATTTGTTGTTGGTGTATAAAATAGCTACTTTTTTTTTTTTTTTTGCAAGTTGGTTTTGAATCATTACCACTTCGTTATAAGTGATCACTACTAGAAGTTTCTCATGGAAACTTTTCTTTATAAAATTACATCATATGCAAATAAGGATAATTTGACTTCTTCCTTTCCTGTTTTTGCCTCTTTAATTTCCTTCTCTTACTGCTCTAGCTAAGTGCTTCAAGGGCTGTGTTGAAAAAGAGCAAGGACAGTGGAAACCATCTCTTGTTCTTAATTTTAATGAGATAAGTTTGAGGTTTTCTCCATTTAAAATGATGTTGACTGTGTGTTTGTCATAGCTTTTATTATTATTATTACTATTATTATTATTATTATTATTATTATTATTATTACTATATTGACATGTCTTCTCTTCAGTCCTACTCTCTCTAGAACTTTTACTGTAAAGGAATTTGGATTTAGTCAAAGGCTTTTTCTACATCTATTGAAATGATCATGTGGTTTTTGTACTGGGAAGATTGTTTATATGATTTATTGACTTCCATAAATTGAATATCCTTGAGTCTCAGGGATAGAGCCAACTTGATGGTGATGGGTGACCTTTGTGATATGTGCATGCATTCAACTCGCATTTTATTGAATCTATGATCTATGTCTATCAGTGATATTATCTTTCTAGATCCTCCTCCTCCTCCTCCTCTTCCTTCTCCTCCTTCTTTTGTTGGATCTTCACCTGTTTTTAATATTAAGGTGGTATTTACTTCATAGAAAGTAATTTGGAAGCTATCCTTCTGTTCCAATTTTTAGTAATTTAAGAAGTATTAACTATAGCTCTTCTTTAAAAGTCTGTTAAAACTCTTTTGTGAATCCATCTGGCTGGGGCTTTTTTTGATTGAAAGCTTTATTATTATTATTATTATTATTATTATTATTATTATTATTATTTTGATTTCCCATTTGTTGTGGGTCTGTTTAAGTTGTTGATTGTTTCTTGACTTAACTGTAGTGGTTTGTAT
Source organism: Rhynchomys soricoides (assembly GCA_019843965.1). Taxonomy (NCBI): domain Eukaryota; kingdom Metazoa; phylum Chordata; class Mammalia; order Rodentia; family Muridae; genus Rhynchomys; species Rhynchomys soricoides. Next base: position 13,082,781 of record JADRCH010000015.1, on the reverse strand, counting down.
GAATTTAAAATTTAGCCTTTTTTTTAGATTTTTAAAGAAATGGAGGATAGGTTTTTAAAGTCTTCCCTTACAATATTCTGAGTTTCTTTGGTGTCCATTGTGAAGTTTTCTTATCATCCTGATCCTGTTTATTTATTTGGATCATCACTTTTTTAAAAACTGAGCCAAGGGTCTGTCAATCTTGTTTATCTTCTCAAAATGCCAGTTAATAGGTTCATTGATTCTTTGTATTGTTTTATTTCTATCTAATTTACTTTTTCTTTGATTTTCATTTAATTATTCATTTTCTACCTTTATATACCAGAATAATTAAGTATTATCCTAAAAATACCTCTTCTGAGACAGAATTTTACATAGCAGTTATATGGCAAAACTTTTCCTGGGTGAAAACAACACACATCTATTAACCCCAGATAGTGAACCCATGATGACCATGGTGAGTATGAATAGGACCAAAATCCAACTTGGTGAACCAGTGAATTTTACTGGAGTTAATTACAGGAATATGGGTGAAGAGTTACAGGAGCAGAAGTTACTCAAAGACAATTTCATCACCAAAGCCTACCCCAGCATGGATGACAGCTCACAAAATCTGGGAATCTGGAACACACTGCACAGCCTGCAAGCGGCTCAAGTTTGGAAAGTGTTCTTTCCAAGTTTTTCAGTTGCTCTAAACCTTCCAGCCAGCTCCGTTGGTTTCTGCTGGACTGGTCTTAGAGTCTTCTTTGTAGCTTGGCTTGTCTGAGAGTGATTCCCAGCAATCTTTACTGTTTACATTTGAGAAGGAGAAACCTAGTTAATCTGGTTACAGTCTTTACTGTTTACACTTGAGAAGGAGAAGCCTAGTTAATCTGGTCAGTTTCAGTGACTTCCTGAAGCTGTTTTTAATTGTTTACCACCTGTCTTAAAGTCCTCCTGCAGGAATATTTCAATCTCTGAGGAAAATTCTTCACAATAGCCCAGGTTGGCCTTAAACTTGCTATATAGCCAACAATTACCTTGAACTTCTGATTTCTTGTTCCTGATTCCCACACACTGGGATTACTCATGTGATCCATTGTACCTGACTGAGATTCACCTTTATATTGCTCAGAACCTGTTTTCAGAGTAAATGTTTGCAGAATCATTCAAATTATACAAACTGTACTTTCCAACTCATATATGCTTATTTTTTGACAGACCACAGTTCAAAAGTAACTCAACTTTTTATATCACTTCTTGACATGTACACATTCTCAATAAGTCCCAAAAAAGTTTATCAAACATTTCACAATCTTGTGACAGCAGAGATTTAAACCCAGCACTGGGTCTCTTTGGGGTCTCACTGGTCCCTGAAACCATAAAGCTGACCCTACCAAAATCTTAACAAGAAGTAGCTTCTCAGAAAATACAGGGTCTATTGAGACATATCAGGAAAGCACTGAAGGCAACTTCTGAATACATCCACTTACCTTGTCAAAACTTGGGGCTTAATACAAGTAAGAACTCACTGCAGAATATGTCCACCATTCAGAAATTTATTAATGAAATGGGTGAAGATAATTTCCAAGATAACCACTTTTGGACCAATACACTAGATAAACCCTATTTTTTCACTGTAACATAGAATATGTTGCTGCCTTTGACTTGATGAAAGGTGGCCTTTGACACAGAGCCCCCAAACACCCCAACCAATATAACATGATAGATGCAGATGCTTGAATTTGGTAGGCCATGGTTTCAGACAAGTGCGATTTGCCATTTAGTGTCAACATAACATGGAACATGTCACTAAACTTTTCTGAGTTTGTTTCCTCATCTGTAAAGTCAGGATATTAGACCCTTCTCAAAATGACTTTGTAACATTTCACATGTATAGAGCTAAGCCTAGCCCAGGCTAAGCCTAACACCTCTTATACAGAAAGCATTCAATAAATGGAGGGATGATGATATGTACAACATCATCCACATCTTCATAAAACACCCTTGTCTAATTCTCCGATAAATGTCTCCAAGGAATGAATTAATAAGTACTGTTCCTCAAATAGGAAATGTGGAGTTTCCTCTGCTAAAATAAAAGCCAGAAATTAAGTAAATATAGTGCTACTTATAAGTAACGTTTAACCAACACAAGATAAGATTTTGTCACTGAGTACACCACACCCTGTGCTGAACAATTGCATATATTATACTGAATGCCTTCTGGCTTCTCAATCACCTGTTGGCATTCCTTTGACCTGACAGAAAACATATTAAGCATGTCAAACAGGCTGAGCACCTTCTGTGTGTATTGGTTTTTCCTTGTTTGCTTTACAAGGGTGCTTACCCTCAAGGTACCAGAGTTCTGGGTAGTAGCCGTCTGAGATTGACGTCAACCATGAAGAGGGGTTGTATACGGCATTTGTGTGTAGAGCAAGCCCAAGACAATTATCATCTTGGGCATCTTCAAGTTCCAAAGTGAAGGAAGCTCCCAAGGTCAAAAATGGACACAATTTAGCATGGAGTCTTGGTTTTTGAATTGTGACTGCAAATTAGAGATACCTGGGAGCTTTAAAACATTATCCATGAGTGGGTTTCCCATGTGCAAGATGCTAGCATGACTGATCTTGGGGGGGGGGGGAGACAAAAATCTAAAGTTTTTAAGAGTTCTACAATGCAGTAGGGTGGAAAACCACTTGTGAACTACAAAAATCAGGAGTAAATTTTATCTTTTATTGATCATCAAATCAGCCATTATCTTCCCTACACACCAGTAAAATGAGGAAGTGGAATTATATAATACCCTAAAATCAGGCCTAGATCCATTTCTTAGGTACTGAGATTATATGTATTTAAGCTATCAGATCTCAGTGGTACAATTCTGTACCAAGGGATTGGCGATATGCATGTTGTTATAGCTGGGGTTTGCTATAGACAGTTCACGTAGAGAGGAATGATGCTAAACGTCTCACAGCACAGAGGGAAGCCCCTTACAGAAAGAACTCTATGGCCCTAAAGTGCTAGATTATTCTGAAATAGAAAGTTCTTTAAACTTTGATATTCACAACAGAGAACCTTCTTGTCCTTGCCAGGAGGCATCTGGAGAGTTCTTGAATAACACTAGAGGTACAGCACCTGTAGTGTTGACATTTCTCAACCCGTGCAGTCTCAAGACAAGGAAAAAGAAACCTTGTGGAAAGTGACTGAAATTTCTTCTGGGAAGAATCCTGCATGTCTGTGGTTAGGTGTTGGCAGCTACCTTGCAGATAAGCAGCTTCCTACAAGGCAGGCTCTATGCACTTGTTCCCTTACACCATGTTCTTGGCAAGGACGCAGCCCTCTCAATTTAGTCAGAGCAGCTGCTCAGGAAGGGATTGCCTCCAAAGCACACTATGAAACCCACTGAAAAACTAGAATCTCGTGTAAATGTGTGCTTAGCCCACAGTAGAATGGTATAGGTCTCTGATCCATTGAATTGATAGAAGTTTCATTTTATGCAGGGACTTGACAAACTAGAATGTGCTCAAAAGAAGGCAGATACCATGATTTTTTCCTATAGGATAATTCATTGTGTATGATGGACATAGAAAGGAACAGAGAATTCTGTGCGCAGAGCCAAAGATTCAGATCATAAACTTTGTCTTTATATATTTAAGGATTACTACAGGGAAAGAGGACATCTGGCTCATTTTTAAGGGTTTGGGGCTTTATGGATATGTGTCCCAGCACAGTGTGGAATGGACAGCCTTCCTTAGAGTGTTCCTGTAAAGCCCCAAACAAGCAACTGGATGACTACTTAGCAGTGTCAGCTGAGGGTCAAGTCACAGGGACCACCACGTGATCATTTGTCACAGTTTCTGAGGAAGTAGGGGGAGTTGAATGAGATAGTCTCAGACCATTTTCTTCCTACAGTAGAATGAAATGCAGGAAAAAGCACAGCCCACTTCAGCTGTTGTGCTCAGCTGGAGAAGAGCTGAAGACATTTTCAGTGAGTAGAGATGCATTGCAGGTGATACAGTCCATTTCAGGAGCTGGTCTGTTTTTCCTTAGTGATCATTCTTGCGGTATGAAAAGGTAGAACGTTCAGACTATTCTGAGGGAGAGATTCATTCCTGAGTTCAATAGCATACAACTATTGGATGCCTGAGATTGCCTTTGAGGAAAACCTTGGTCAAGTCCACAGATCTAGAGACATTTCTGCACCTCTTCATCTTCGTGGCTAGCATTGGCTGGCTACCAGCTAATATTTAATGGGTTATAGGCAAATGATTGAGCTAAATGCATCGTATGCGTTGTCACATTGAGTTCTTAATCATCTCTGGGCAGGCTTTACTATTCACAATTTACTGAGAGAGAAATATATTCAAGAAGATTAACGGATGCCATTCATGGAACTAAGCCATTGGGGGACGTTCAACATCCAAACTATGTCACCAAGCAGGACAGAATCTCTTCCACAAATGCTTGGCTGTCTAGATCAACTTCCATCACATGATGTCTCAGTATTATTGAAGGCCAGGAGTCCTACAGTCTGAACAGCCCTTGTTGTTGCAAAGTTCAGTTAAATTTTGCTTGCCTGTATCTTAGCATAATATAAGACGTAAATCTTATGGGTGGAACTGGTTCTAGAATTCAGACTTAGTGGTTTGCCAATGTGTTTTTCAGGTTTACAAACCATTTTGCTCAAATTGATTCTTATTCAAAAGCGTGGTAATGCAAAACAAAACTGGATTAAAGGGTGTTAGTATAGGGGTATACGTACATAACCATGGCCATTGCTCACACTAACGTCTACAGTGGCTATCCCATAGTGGGGCTTGATAAAGTCCTATAAAAATTCCTTGAAATATGATGGTGAACCCAGTGTATTATAGACATAAAATAGGAGGCTCAGAGAACATTAGGAGTCAATAGAGGAATAAAGAAAAATCAAATCTCGGGTTCAGAATTTAGGGTCAATTTCTCTCTAACACATTGGTTCATTTATTCATTCACCATCTTGCTATTAAATTTCTAGTAGAGTTATAAACAATGTCTGAGTAGGTAGAGATTCAGCACAGATGCACAAAGACAAGATACCTTCTAGAAAGGTGTCTTGGTGTTCATAGCTTCTCACTTAATTCTGATGGCTCAAGTCCTGCTCCTGGATGCCACACCCAAAATGCAACAAATTCCTCAGGCTATCCAGGGAAGCCTCTGTATTCAGTACAGTGTTCTTACAACTTTCCAAAAGGCTTGAATGTAAAACTCATCACACATGTTGCCAATCTTAAGGGATTTTCCTCTTGACAACACAGTAAATTATATAGGTTTTTCTGCCTTTTTCTCCCTTTGGAACAATGTATAATATAGCTTAGAAAGAGACTCTGTATATTATCATCTAGGAGGATGATAGATCACTCAGACATGTAAGATTTAAACTGCACATGCCAGCTGGATTGGGCTGTGATAGAACAAGCTTAAACTGTACAGTGTGACTTGCAGTGAGCTGAAAGTGAAGACCCATAATCCCCTCTAGGCCTGACACAATCGTGTTTTCTTGCTCATTTCCCATGCTGAAGCCATGTTCCTCTTCTTCTGTAGAAGGTGTATAAGTTTGGTGAGCTTTCTCTAAATCATTGGTGGGCTTTCCTACCACCAATGATTAATGATTTAGGCCCACATGGGCTACCTTGTCTGTTGTCTCAATCTCCTTCCTGGCACAACATGAATTTTTCCTCCAAGCACAGTTCCAATATGAGCTCTTTAAACTTCTCTGATCCCAGCTCCTGATTTCTGATCAGTAATTAATTACTTTTTTTCCTGTAAACTCTCTTCCGGTTGCTTCTGCTTTCTTGTGGAAGCTTAGCATATCCCAGGATCTTCTTTGTGCACCTTTTACACCTTCACCTACCTGCCCTGCTTCTCGTGAGCATTGTTTAGGGGTTTAGGGGTCTGTTGGGGAACAGTACACACTTAGTGATGCTGGCTTGCTGAAGCTCTCCAGTTCTACCTGGGCCTAGTTAGTAGATCTCATTCCTTTGCCCAAAATTGAAGACCAATGTGCTATAATTCTTAGATGATTATATGATTCATCCATGATTTATCTAGTACAATGATAAAGACAGCAAATAAGGGTTCCTTTTACTACAAATCTCAATTTTAAATGCATATTTTTCTAGATATATTTAGATTTTCTTCTATTTGAAATGGTTCAGCAAAAAACCAAAACAACAATAACAACAAAAACCAAATAAACAAACACAGGCATATCTTGACCTGCACAAAGACTCAGACTTCTATTTCCTTTGCTATTTATAAATCATGGTAGACAATGCTAATAATGTTATTTATCTCTGCTTCTTCCCATTTGCCTTACCACCACTCCCTAGTTGGAGTTCCCATTGTTCTTATTACCCTTTAAGTAAGAGAAAAAATAAATGAATAAACAAACAAACAAAGAGGCAATATATGCTGTTAAGAATTCAGTGAAAGGAGACCCCTTATTTACTGTTTTGTGAGCTTGCAAACAAGTACAACCACCATGAAAATCATTGTGGAGAATCTTCAGAAAGTTAAGAGTGAATTCCATATTACCTAACTATACAACTTTGTTATATACCCGAAGGAATCAATATAATACTATAGAGATACTTGCTTCAACATGTTCATCGCCTTTCTGTTTACAACAGCTAGGAAACTGAAACAACCTAAACATGGTACAAATGCACAATGAGATTCTGTTCAGCTGTAAAAACAAATCATTAAAGTAAATGGGTGGAACTGGAAAATATTATACTGAGTGATGTAACCCAGACCCAGAAATTTAAATTCCCCATGTTCTCTCTTATTTGTAGGTCTGAGCTCTGAATCTTTAATTTGAGTATATAATCAAAGTAACAAAGAAATTAGGAAAGTCCAAAGGGCCCATTGGTAGGGGATGTTTCTAAAACAGGGAGATAATAGGAGATTAAGTAGGGTTTTCATTATTATTGCTTTTTCAAATTATTGTATTTCATTATAACTTACTTGTTTGTTCTCTCATTTGCATGACTTGGTCACCAAGCCTTTTTGTTATCCTTGACATAAAAACAATAAATGTCCCTTTTCAGCTTTTCTCACAGGGATATTTTGTTTCTCATTTTACTGCTTCCATTCTGACCTCAGACATCCAGCTCTGGTCCATGTGACTCATATATTCTCTCTACTACCCACAAGACTGCATCACTGAATCACTAAGCTGTCTCATAGGTATTAATAGAAGAGTTTCGTACTCACTTGTTCAAAGAACCTCATACTCTTGTGTATATAAAAATCAGTTGCCAACAATTTCTTTTAGTATAAAATTCTTCTGTTCTTACTTAAACTCTGTCCTCCACTGTCAGAAGGCTGGTAGGAATCCCTGAACTCTATTTGTTGCATGTCCATAATTACCATACACATAGTCTGGAGGCTTTTGGGTTAGATGACTTAATGAGTACTGCATTTCTCCATTACTCTTCTTCCCCTCTCCCTTTATACCTACTATAAGTCTATTTATTAACTGTTAATATCAAGCTTCATCATAAAATTCTTTCTACCACAAAAATGACTCCCATGTTCCTCAATGGAGAGAACTTTATTTCGAGGAAGAGCTTGAGAGGCAGAATTAGGAAGAAGTATCAATTTATGGCATGGAATCCAGTAAACTACTTGTGTTCCTTACTTCTCTGTAGATGTAATAAAACACCATCACCAAGACAACTTATAAAAGGAAACACTTATGGATCCAAAGCTTTAAGAGTCCATGACCATCACAGTAGGGAGCATGCAGCAAACAGGCATGGTACTGGAATCACAGCTGAAAGTTTCCATCTTGGTCCACAAACAGAACAGCAGAGAGAGTTGACTAAACATGGTGTGAGACTTTTGAAACTACTAAGTCCACCTCCAGTGACATACTTCCTCCAGCAAGAGTACACCTTCTAATCTTCCCCAAAGATCCACCAACTGGAGAGCAATTGCTTAAACACATGAGCCTATGAGGGCCATTTCATTCCAACTGCCACATTCTACTCCCTGGTCACCTATAAGGTCATGGCCATATCGTAAGGCAAAATGCATTTACTCCAATTTTAAAAGTCCCCATAGGCTTTTACCACCTCAATACCATTTTTTAGTTCAAAGTCTTTTCTGAGACTTCTGGCAATCTTTTAGTATATTAACCCCCTGTAAAGTCAAAAAATGAATTCCATACTTCCAACATACACATTATCATTCCAAAAGGAAAACAGTGTGCATATTGAGGAAATGCTGTACCAAAGACCAAACAACATTAAGGAAAATATGTCTAGTGTCACTAGGCTACAATGGATTCATCCCTATGGTTTTGCTGCCTGTAAAATATATTGCATTCTTGGACTGCTCCCACTCTCTGTTTGCAGTTCTCCTTAACAGATACCCCATGGCTCTAGAACCTCTAACATATTGGAGTCTCCAATGCAACCCAGGCTTCATTTTCACAGGTTCACTAAAAGGCCTTTAGGGCCTCTTACCCTCTCTGAGATTTCATTCAGGGACTGGCCTGCCACATGTTGCCTGGCTTTTTTAATGATGTTTTGTGTCAGGGATTTTGCATAGCTCTGGCAATGTTCTTGGCCATGTCAGTGTTGAGGACAGTCAGTTATGGTCTCACTGTATTTTGAAGCCTACCCTACACCCTTCTACTTAATACACTTAACAGCTTTAGAGAGTGATTTTGCAGCTCAGAAATTGAGGACTTTCCAATTCTTTGACACAAAAGCAAAATTACCTTCCCTGTGTTTCCAGAAAATCCTCTTTTCTCTAAGTGGAATATAAAGTATCAAATGCTAACAATAGGATATTAAAAGCCAAATTTGAAGCAATTACCCACAGCTTTACAGAACAGTCCCACACACAACTGCTACCCAATCAAAAGGCCCATGTCTGTCACCCACTATCCTTGCTACTCATGGAATCAGAATGTCAGAACTGCAAAGGATCTTATGGATTATTCTCCTCCTACTCACTTAACAAATAGGGTAAATGAGGCACAGAAATAAGTCTGCTGTTGGGTACATACACTGGCAGACTTGCACCACATTAGATCTCCCTGTGTTCTGATTATTGTTCTTATTGCTGCAGTTTGCTGTTGCTTCTGCTCCTGAATTTAGCTGGCAGCAAAGTGGGTTCCTGGGATGGCAAAAAACAGTGCACACTCAGTGTTATCTTTTATACCAAATGTCATCTTTTCTGGTGTAATATAATCTTCTGTGGGGCAGTGATCTGGCAGGCAGTCTGGCACACCAGTTGAGTACAAGCAAACTCTGGGAGACCCTGCGAAGTAATTCACAAGGGGCCGGAAATGTTATGCCAAAGCTCCCGGGAGGCTTTTTGGCTCCACCCATGGTCACATATCACACCCTCAGTAGAGGTGTGGACACACAGCTTCAGCCGTCCCCCTGTTAGTGAGACACCTAGGGGCTTAGCCATGCCCCTTCCAGTTACTCTATCTGCCCCACCACTCTGGGAGAGGCGGGAGGTACAGTTCCATCCATGCCACTTTCCACATGATGAAAATAAACGCCTTAGAATTATGGACTGTCTCTTCATCTGGACCCACCGTGGGAAGCGAGGGATCCGGCCCTCGATTAATGAGCCATGGCTAATCTCTCGTCGTGGGAACGCCTGCGCTCATAAATGGTACCCATTCACCCAAGCCTAAGCAGCTAGCCTGGTGCCCAAAGCAGCCAAGACCCGGTCCCCTCAGGAACCCCAGCTGAGCTCCGGCTAACCGTCTGCGGCACCCTGCAGCGACTGTGGTGCCCCAGGCTAGAGAACCCACAGAGATGGCTGCTGCATGTTCCCAGGGAAAGGCCCCCTCCCCCACCTGCAGGTCCCGCAGAGGCTTCCCACAGCCCCCCAACCTGCCCATCAGACTGTGGGGGGAAGATGCGCAGCCACTTCCCATGTGTCCTGTTCCACCCAGAGCCGCAGCTCCCTGGGACAGACATGTAGGGCTTCATTCCACAGTGCCAGGCAACAATCTTCCATAAATTTTTATCTTGTGTGAAGACATTCAGGCAAATTGCACTAAAGTATTAACTGTTAATTGGTATAAAAACGTAAGTTGAGACAGACCAGTGACATCTTCGTATCACCCTTTCCTGTTCTAAAACACTCTACTGCCTTTGCTATTGTGGAGAGGAAATGGTTGTCTTCCATGGAGTTAGAAGCTCAGCCATTATGAAAGCTTGGTTAATGGCATATGAGAAATCTTTTCTTCCTTCTCTTCTTCCTCTTATTCACATTTAAAAAGATCTTTGTAGCTATATCAACAGTTGAAATAAATAAAAATGTAAGATAATAGTGTTAGGGCATATGTTGAGTTACCCAAAGAGTTAATGGCCTTTGAAATTTATAGAAGGACATATAACCAAGAATGAATCTGAATCCCAAGTGTGTTCAGAGAAAGTGGCAGTATCAGAAATAGTTTTATGTTACTATTTTGGGAAGAATGGGTGTATATTCTCTACAATAAGAGAAGACGCTAACTGAAAAGAAGAGGACATTGTGGGGGCATTGCTGTCTAGGTAAGTGAAAAGCCATACATATCTCCAAGCAAAGTATACCAAAATCTCACGGCTTGAAAGTTGACTGACAATATCCCCAAATGGCTCTCTGGAACACAGGTGAAACAGCAGAAGAGTGGATAACAGTAAACAATAACCAGTTTTTCAAGAAAGACTCTAGAAATTACAAATGTGTGGCATAAAGAAGACTTCACTAGAATTTCAAGACATTCATTGTACAAATGAACAATAATGACTCAATGCAAAATGTGATCATATGCTAATAGAATAGTTATTGGTGAAACACTTTTAACATATCACCAGGCAAATCCTGATAGGGTAAGGCCATGCTTAAGTGTGTTGAGGCTTATGGGTTTATAGCACAGTGTACTGTTATACTTTGTTCTACCCTGATGTGTACTTTTCCCTTGGCTGAAAACTTAAAATTCAGATAACACTAAACTGAAATGTCTAGGTAGTGCCCACTACAGGTTATCTATGTTCTTAAAAAACATTTGAAACATGGTTTAGTAAGTAGGTATTGAAAATCATTTGAAATGTTGATATTCTTATAGAATGAATTCAACTGGCAAAATAGTTACCAAGCCCATAACGTAAAGTTTAACTAAGATAAATGTACTCTGTTTTGACTCAAATGCATGGTAATATATAATGAAGTAATAACATAATTATTAACTAGAATAAACTCATCACAACTTCAAGTATACACACTACCTTAGAGCAAAAGGATGTAAAAAAGTTTTCAAGCAAACAGGACCAGCAAGGAGCTGGCATTACCATTCTAATAGCTGGAAAAATGGAATTCATCAAAAGTTAATCAGAAGAGACCAATGATACTAATTCTAATTAAGGCATTTACTAACCAAGAGGACATTACTCACATACACGGCAAGCTCTGACTCACTTAATTTTATAAAAATCCTATTGTAGAGGTAAAAATTAACCCCAACACAGCAATGGTAGGTGATTTCAATGCCCTCTTTTTTTCCAGACAAAAATTAACAGAGAAACATAAGAATTAAATGACAGAAAACATCAAACGTCTCTAGCAGGTAGCTACAGAATATTCTAGCCAAACAACAAAGAATATACTTTCTACTCAATGGCCTGTGGAAGTTTTCATAAACTAGACAACATTATTAGGAAACACACACACACACAGAAACCCTCAAAAAATAGAGAAAATTTGAAGTAATGCTATGTAGTCTGTAGCACCACAATGCAATAAAGCTGGAAATCCAAAGGAAAAGAATCTCTAGAAATTCCATGCATCTGTGGAGATTCTGTTATAAAGTCAGAAAGAGAACAAATAAACGATTTACTGATGCAATTCAAGAATTTGGAAAACAAGAATAAACAAAACCCATATCAGTAAATGGGAAGAAAAAAACCTTTAAAACATGACAGAAATTAATAAAATAGAGACAGACCAATACAAGAAATTAACAAATCTAAGAATTGGTTCTCCAAAAAGATAAAATTGGCAATGAATCAAAAGAAGGAAGAGATGACCCAAATCAACAGAATCAAAGATAAACACTACAATAAACATCAAAGAAATTTAGAATATTATAAGGTAATACTTTAAAAACCTATACTCCACTAAGCTACAAAACTTAAAAGAAATAGATAAATGTCTAGATTTATCTACCATAGAACTGAAACCAAGAAAGTATTAGCAACTTAAACAGAAACATAGCAAATAAGAAGATTAAAAGAGTAATGGGAGATTTCACATTAAAAAGCCCAGATTCTGATTGATTCACAGCAGAGTTCTACCAGACTTTTAATAAAAAACTACAACTAATAATTCTTAAATTAAAAGAAAATACTTTCAAATGCTCTTATTACTATAATTCCAAAACCTATAAGCCAATATTTCTGATGAACATGGATAGAAAAACTCTCAATAAAATATCTTCAAGCTAAATACAGGTATATATCAAAAAAGATTATCCATCAAAATCAAGTCGGCTTCATCCTAGAGATACAGATATAACTCAACATACATAAATCAACAAATGCAATCCTATGCATTAACATTTAAAAAATTACATGATCATCCTGATAGCTGCAGAAAAGAACTTTGACAAAATCCAACATGTCTTCATGGTTAAAAAGTCCTAGAGATGGTTGAATTGGAGAAAACATACCTTAACATAAGACAATCTGTATATGGAAAACATATGTCCAACATGATCCTAAATGGCAAATAATATAAAGCTATCTTGTTAAAGTCAGAAACAAGAGAGGGCTTCCATTGTCCCCACTCCTTTTCAACACAGTACTTGAAGCACTAGCTAGAGCAATATGAGAAGAAAAATAAATTAAAGGGATAAAAATGAGAAACATATATGTCTGTATATGTTGATAACAAAGTCATTATTAGTCAGTAGTGTACAGGGAGGAGCTGACAACTAAAATATGGTTCTCTAATTGTTTCTTGATTATGTCAGTAAAGACAGCAGAAGCCAATCATGGGGCAAAGGTAAAGAGGTGGGATTTCTGGGTCCTAGGAGGAAGAGAAGGGAAAGAGATAGAGAAAGGGCTTTTTGGCCAGGCTTTTGAGAGAGGAGCATGAGCCATGTAAGGTCTGGGGGTTACTAGAACTGGTGGTGGTCTCTGCCACTGGCAGAGTTGGGCAGATGTTAGAGCATTGGCAGAGCTAGCTGCTGGGTGGTTGGTCTGTGAAGAGTGATCACAGTTCCCAGCATTCATGGGGAAAGCTTGAGCTGCCAACACTGGGCAAGGAACAAGCATGGGTTTTAAAAACTACTTGCAATAGCATATTAGCATTGATAGGAATGAGGTCACTGGGAATGTATCCACATTAGCAAACTAATTATTTAGTCTGTATATTGTGCTGCTTGTTATGCTTGAAGAGCCAGACTCCTTTCAAGTGCTTTACTTTAAGAGACACCACTAGAACATGTATTTTGTTCATAGGACGGTGCTTATTGTGGAATATGATCTGGAAGATATTCTATAAGCTATTGGGCTGGGGAAGAGAAAACTTGAAATATCCCATCAGGAGAGATTAGGATTTTGTTTGGGTCTGGAATGCACAGCAGGACTGTTGGGCAGAATGTTAGGAGGAGAAATTTGGGCTGAACATTAATTATTTTTAAATAGTTAAAGTTGTTCAGGAATAATTATTGGCTCATTTATTGCCGGGAACTCTTAGTTTAGAGGCTAAACTGCAACCCATTTGCATGGTGCATCAAGGTGCCTGCTTTGGGTGTGCCTACTCACCATCCCTTGACTCCATTCCAGTACCTGAGTCTTTCTAATCTTCTTCCCCTCCAGGGATGCAGTGGAATGTGGTGGCCAGTGGGAGAGTCGGTGTCATCTCACAGCAACTTCTCCTTTGGTGGCTGCTCAGCCCAGTGATACTTAGGCCCCTGGGACAATGACCTAGAAGACAGCTAAGCTGCTACCTGTGTGTATGTGGCTGCCCCTGACACTCTCTTCTCCAAGACTTTCCAAGAGCATGAGTGAATCTGCCCTGGACTTTCCTGCCAGGATTCCAGCAGGCAGTATTTTAGGAAGTCAGGGGGAGAAGGGCTTCCTCCTTTGTTTTCTTTTTCTCAGCACTTCCGCATCCTGGAGTCTCCACTCATGCTGTGTGGTCTCTGAAGTCCATGACCTTGTCCCCTTGCAGTTTCCAGTCTGTCTTGTAAATGTTTACTGTGTTCAATTTTCAGTCTCCAAACATGTCTTCTTGGAAGTGTAATCTTACACATACTGTCAAAACATGTGCCTGTCTCAATCACATTTCTTGCTTGGTCATATCTACCATAGCTGTGTTCACCATACCCACCATCTTTTCTTGCTCTCTCCTCTGCTGGGCACTTGTATACTTTCTTCCCTCTGACTAGGTGTAGATATGCATCCTCTTGTCCAGTCCTGTGTCAGTCATGGAGCTCTGTTTTCTTTTTCTGGTATTTAGTGTTAATGTTCTCTTCAGGACAGATTCCATTCATTTGCCATTGTAGACACAGAAGAGAGAACTGTCAGTGGAAAATGATATCTGCAGAAACCCAGGAGGGAAGTCAAAGACAGCTCCTCCCAGTGCCAGGACCAGATCTATCTCATCTAAGAGATTTTACTTTCCTTTCAGCTTAGGTAGAACACCTAAAGAGCCTTAGGCAGGGCTGGTGTCATCACAGGCATCTGTTAAGAGATTCTTGGACTTTTCTATGAGCTTGTGGTGAAACACAGAGTAGCAACTTGAAAACTCAGAATATGGCTTTGCTGATTCCAGGACAGAACTGATGTATGTTTACCTTGTGGAGTCTTGATATCCTTGCTATCTTTTAGGTGGAGATGTACAGAATCCAGAAATACTTGTAACGAGAAAACAATATCTGACTTCAAGTCAGAGGACCCAAATGCCAGCCCAGGCCCTACTTCTAAAATGCTGTGAGACCATGAATGATGTCTTTCCATCTATGAATTTCATTTTCTACATTGCCAAATGAAACTTGGAGCAGGGGAGTCTTTAAGATTTCTTTCCATTTCTAAGACAATAGGATGCTGCTATAGCCTGCCATCTGCTACCTCGAAAACTCATGGCCTGACTATCTGTTGGCTTTGTTTCAAAAGAATGGCCCTCCTGATTTGGGCATTCTAGACTTCTGAGTTGGTCATCTGTGCCCTTACAGTGAACTTGGTGTATTTCACTCAAAGTAGAGTCCATGGCTTGTCTCAACTACCTGAGAGCAAAGGTTCTCAGCGAGGGAAGCACCACTTCTCAGAGCCAGGTGACAGTTCAGCTTTCACCTTGACTGTGGTTTGATTCCATCTCAGGACTATGTACTGCACCATTCTCTTGAGCTTCTCATGGAGTGGCACTTGCTATTCCTGTCAGCACTGACGTTCATTCTGGAACTGAATTTGGCAGGAAAGAGACTTTGGAATAAGGAAGAGAAGATGCCAAAACCCATCAAATGCCAAAAAAGAATCTCTGTTATGTGAAGACTTAAGTTCTCTTGAGCACAAGCCTTAGTAAAAGGAAGTAGACTCTGAGAGAGAACTCCTATATGCTACTGAGAAAAAAAAGCTCTGTGCTAAGAAATTTGCGTGCTGAGTTGGTTCATGTCGAAACTGATCCAGTGGAGCAGTTCTCAATAGAGGCCTCTTCTTGTCAACCACGAAGAGAGTTGAAGCATTACCTTGCATATTGACTCTGTAGTGGGATCATCCCACTTTGATTTGTAAGTCCTTGCTTCCCTGCTATGGCTAGGCTCAGCACTTATATGGAGGCAAGCAGTGTTTTGAGGTTGGTTCTTTTCTAATACAAAAGATGAGATGCAACCAGCCTGCCTGGGCTTGCCATATGCCCACCCCCTCAACAAACATGGTGGTGAGTGAGTGGCTCAGGCACCAAGTCAATGATGGACTGACTGGATGGAACTGAGATCTGGATGATGTGAGCCTCAGAAACGCTTCCATGTACTCCGTAATGGTTGATATGGAGAGATATTATGTTTATGGAAACATTTTGTAAACCATAAATGACAGCTCATATGTTTGCTATTATTATGTGTATTTTGAATAATTATGTAGATGTGCTTGAGCTCTCAAGATCTTTTTTTTTTTTCACTAAAAAATGAGATCAGTTTAGAATGAGCTTTATGTGTTGGAAACAGAACCCAAGAGCAACCCTTGAGTACCAACATGCCCTTGGGTACTCCTCCTCATTATTTGGTCCTCATTGATTGCTCATCACACACATTTATATATCACCCCCCATTTAAAGGGATTTCTTTGTTCTCAAAGAGGTGAATAGAGAAAGAGACTGTGGGCAAGTTTTGGTAAGAATGGCGCTAATTTTATATGCAATTTCATGGTCTCATGGGCTAAGTTCATGTACCTGTTTTTCATTTTTAAAAAAAAAATGTATCTGAAAAATGTTCCCTATCTGTAAAATTATTTCCCATCTTATAAATTATATATATATATAATTAAGTATGGACCAACCTATGAATGGTGAGCTGACAAGAATGTTACATAATGGGTTACTAAGTTACTGAACAAGGATAGACTTTGACATTTCCTGACCTGATGATAGTCTATATAAGCAGCTGTTGACCACAGCATAATGTCATTTTATCTAATACCTTCATTTTGTTTACAGTTTTTCCAAGAATAGTTACAAACGGGGCCACTTGTATCATTTATAGTTCAACAAAGCCTCTAGTATAATCAATCCAGTAAGTACATGGGTGCTTGCTGTTGAGAACATGAAACTTAAATCTTAAATTTTAGGGGTTGGTGAGTTCTCAGGATGGTGTTATCTTTGGTATCATGAACTGGTTGGCTATATCTGCGGCTTATTGAAGCTAATATTTTAAGGTACTAAGAGCCCTGATTATTACCTTGTTTCCATGGAAAGCATCCTTAGTTTTATGATAGATCCTTTTTGATGTAATTTCCAGGAATATGTTTTTGGAAAACACAGGGACCTGCACAGGTTTTTTTTTTTTTAATTGATATTATATTTATTGATAAAATATTGACATACTACACATGTTTGTATGACTTCATCTGTACATGTTTAAATAAGATACATTAAGACAAATCTTAAGTCATAAAAGAAATAATTGAGTTTTGAGTATGTAATAAAATGCCAAAGATAACCCATATGTGCCAGTACTGTGGAGCATCTCTGTAACCCTCAGAACCAGGTCATCCCCTGGAAGCTACTGTCAACTGGAACTGGAAATTTTCTATCTTCAATATCAATGCTCCTTAAAATAAGCCCAGAAGCCCGAGTCTCTCAAGAAATGTGATTCTACCTGCCTGTCTGCCTGCCTGTCACTTTTATTAAGCCCTCAAGCACTAGGATAGATTTCTCTGACAATAGTTATCCTGTGGCCATAGTGTGGGGATACAGTTCAGACATAGTAATGACAGGGACTACAGGGAGTCCTTCACAGCAGTGTGACCATGACATATGTTTACATGCTGGATTGAAATTAGTAAGCATGTGCCTCCTTGCTTAGAACATGTTTTAAATATAAGAAATCAACCTGGAACCTGACCAACTCCCTTCAGAACAAGGTATTTGTTGATAAAATTTTAGTACCATCTTTTCTGAATTACGACAGTGAAAAGACTTCCACAAACTGGGGCACAGTGTGGAATGACAAGTCCTAATTCTTCAACACTTGGGACCTCTACCTTGTGGCATACAGTGTGGACAATGGGTCAGTAATCAGGTTTTTAAGTCAGAATCCTTTCTCCATACAAAGAGCTTCCAGAGTCTCATTGCATAAGAGATTTGAGGAGTTCTGTAATTCTGAATTCCCCATATCTGCTCATTTCAACCCACACACTAGAAGGGCACTTCTTGGGAGCTAAAGCCTAAACAGCTGGGCCTGGTGGTGCCTGGTTTCCCTCCATTCTTTGTTTTCCTAAAACAGGGTCCATAGAATTGATGAAGACTATTTTTCTAGGTGCCAGTCCTTGGCCTAGATTCTCATCCTCCCCTTCCTTACAAAACCTCTCCCTGCAAACTCTACCACATGGAACTTCCTGGAACGAAAACTTAAGCCAGTACTAAATATGGAGTATTTGCTATGTTCAAGTGAGGTTCTAGGTCCTAAAAATGTCCTGCAGGAGTGACTGACCTGGCTTTTTCTGTCCATTCTGAGACTCCATCCTTCTAACAGCACTACAGGGTTCAAAGAAACAGTTTTGAGCAGACTATGAATCAGAAACCTCTCAATACTGACAATCTTTCTGTTCTGTCAAATAGACAATAAGCAAGAAAACACAAGTCTGTAAATTAGACAGGTTTGAGTGCACTGAAGAAAGCATAAATAAAAAGTATAGTCTGCAAAGGATGATGTGCTACCACTGCCTGCCTCATGGGGAGGGCATAGAGAAGAGTCCTGTGATCAGAGACAAGAAGGGGTATGTTCTGTAGGACATAGAGAACAGCAAATGTCAACTCCCTGGGGCTGCAGTGAGCATCACATGGGCAGCTGGAGCTCAGGGTGTGTGGGACTGGTGCAGGAGATGGGCTCAGAGAAGTGTGCAAAACCTGATGCTAGTTCAGACATTTATACTGTGGCTCTTTGTTGACTTTAAGTTAGCTGCTTGCAAATTAAATCCTACTCAAGAAAAGAAGAAGAAGAAGAAGAAGAAGAAGAAGAAGAAGAAGAAGAAGAAGAAGAAGAAGAAGAAGAAGAAAAAGAAGAAGCATCCAGAAAGAGGTTTCCTACTAAAACAATCGACATGTTCAGAAACAAGGGACAGTCTATCAAGTGTTTTATCAGTAGATATTTTTCATAACATTTCTTTGCATACATCTTAACTGACAGTGTTCTTCCACAACTGGCATTACCTTTATGTACAGTGGGACATTAGACCCTAATATCCGGTTCTGCACTGCCATCACCCCATCTGAACCCTTCGAAGACTCCTCACTACACATAAGCCGAGGACTCCTACTGTTTTCCTGATACAAATGCTTATGACATCACTTGTAGTCATTCCTCTTCAACCAGGCAAAGCAAACAAGATAATCTGGATTATGTAATTTCTCTTTGAAGTTCTTCAGTCATTCTACTGCTCCAGCTACCTATCTCCTGGGCACTTTCCCCCAGCCATCTCTCACATGCTGTATCTCAGATGCTATCTTCTACTTAAATTTTTTTCCAGCATTCATGTCAGCCTTTTTTTTTTTTAAAAAAAAAAACCTTTTCCGTCTAATTTCCAAGACTTTATTTATTCTTCCCCTGTGACATTTTATATACCTTTCAATGTTATTATTAATGATTCCTAGGTTCCCCCAGTAGCTGTGTCTCTAGTATCCAGAACAGGTGCTTGTGCACTGAAGCTACTCAGCAACTGAACTAAACTCACACAATTAGAGGAATTCGGAGCTGTTCACTATTGTATCTGCACAATGCCATCCAGCCTTCTCCATCCCTTCATCCCTAAACTTCGGAGTAGCTCTCACATTTAATACACCGCCCACTACAAAAGCTGCAGCCTGCTGATAAAAGGAGTTTTACTTTCAGTGACAATGAAATCAAGATGTTTATCCTATTGCTTCCAAGTAGCTAAAGGATTAGCATTTTAAAATACCATTATTTCTCTGGTCTTCCACGGGCAGGCTTCTTTTCTTTTTTTGGTTCACGTCTGTTTGTTGAAAAGGAACTTAATCTTGAAGTTCTATACTTTTAGAAAGCAGTGATGAATCAGGCTGAAGGGAGTGAGCTCCCTGACCTTACAAAGGCCTAAAGGACATTGGACAACATGTTACCAATAATGTCATTTATTGAGACAATATGGACTGAAGAAAGGGTGGGTTTTAGTATAGGATGCGGAATGAACACAATGGATTACTCAGGCTAAGATATAATTGATTGTATTCAAATGGTGCTGGTTTCTAGATATAGTTTCTCAAAACTTTGACTGAAATCAAATAATTTAATATCTGTTCAGTGTTCTTGGTGATTATGCCATTTCGTTACGGCCTTAGTTCCCTGAATTGCATGACAAGCATTGCTTTATGGCACTCTTGTCAACAGGGTTCAAATGGGGACTCATATGCTAGTGCTTAATGATCAGATTCTTGGCCAGAACATGGGTCCTATCCCTTCGCCCACATTCATTCTCCAAAACCCTATAGCAATCTCTCCCCTCCCCCTCAGGCATTTATCTGCCAAGGGACTGGGGAGTGGGGGACTGAGTCATCACTTTTGAGCCTTCATGAAAGGGAATTTGAGCCAGAGTTTCAAAATGTCAAGTGAAAAGCTCCTGGTTGGCTGAGCTAAGGCAGCATGTCTGGACCCTCCTATTTCAAACCTGCTGGAGAGCAGGTCAAAGAGGTGAGTCAAGGGTAGTAGCCAGCCACTGTTTCCCTCACCAACATCAATGCTAAAACTCAAAGGTCCAACTCATTTCTCGAATTCAGCTTTGTTTAATGGTCTCCTTCTTGGTAGAGAACAGTCTATTTACTTTCTAATACATGTGTATTTTATGCTACTTGTATATTACTATTTTTGGCTGATCTTTCCACTGTGGTAGAATGAATGATGGATTCTGACTCTATCTTGCATTCTGCCACTTAGCTGAGTAAACCCTGGCAAGCTCTTACCCTTCTGGGTCTTCCATTTCTTATGATACCCTACTGAATCTACTCATTCATTAAAGTTTGCTGGATAAACACATGCATAAGCTTTGGTCAGTGGGCTTTGATGGCATCTGTGTTAACAGCAGGGAAAGATACAGTCATACACACACACACACACACACACACACACACACACACAGAAAGCTAGACAGAAAGTGGTAAACACAGTGAGTTTAATTAAAAATGTGATTTTCTAAAGTGTAGAGGAGTGATCAATGAGTTTGTTTCTTTTCTAATGTTCCAAGCGGGAAGTCATTTCTGACCTCTGCTGTCCAATCTTCTCATATTTAGTCTCCAGATTCTCTTAGTCTCTGTTCATCTGGTCTTGTCTCTGATTTCACAGCCACTTCTCAGTGCTTCTTCCCCATTAGTTCACGCTATGGCATCTTCCTTAACCATCTACCTCCTCTCTGCCTATAGCTGTCCATGCCAAGTAAACTGCTTTTGAAATCACACATTCATGCATAGCAGCGAAAACAACAAAATAGAGTAGTGTCCCTTTCTACTCTTTTCAATTTCAACCGTGTTAGCACGGAATGTCTAAGTGGTTCCCAGTGGTTCATTGATAAGTCTATCCACAGCATAGTGCCCAGTTCAGACTAGAATAAATAAAACTCTACCAGTCTCCACTTCCTCTCCTGGCTCTCCGGGCCTTCTGTGACTTCTTCCTTCTCTGTTGCAGCCTACTAGCCATGCCCTCTCCCACTGTGTTCCTCTTAACATCAGGGCCTGTTTCATGGACTGTCTCTTCTGTGAGAACTAATTCAGGCTATTCTGATCTCCTTAATGCATTTTTCCACATGACCTGGTTCCCTGAGGACGTCAACCATGCTCTTCCTGGATACTCACACCTACATACTATATTGAAAAGAATCCCTTCATTATGTAGCTATCTCAACATGAACCAACCGCTACCAGCAATAGTATGTGGTAAAAATGACTACATGAGGACAAGAGATGACAGAACTGGGACATTGCTATTACATTCTTCAAGAATTTAAGGGATAACTGTGTTTATATCCACATAAACAAATTTTAGTTAGTACCCACTGTGTGCTTGGCATTAAATTAGATATTAATGATGCAAAACAATAGAATTTGTTGTGGCAGTGTATATACCTGACTGTGAAGCTATGTATAAATTAGGACAGACTCTTCACTGATGCATTCTGTATATACCTTCCCTGGGGGAACCCCTAATTGGTAATTTAGCTACTGGCAATATACTTCTGAGGGTTTAACTGATAAAGCAAAACCCCAAAGTAAACAAAAATTTTAAAATCTCTACCATAAAGTGATATTATATAACATTCGTTTGTTATGAAATCTTTCCTGTTGCTGTGCCTCCAGTTTGTGACCTTGATTTCAAAGACATACTATGGATCCATAATGTCATTTCATGTCAACAGAATGAGTCATTTCACGAACAATATTTCTTGATGTAAAATTTACTTTTCCTAAAGATAGCTTCATGGAAATTATCCCATTATTTGCAACCAAGTATATATGATCTCAGTTAGGGAAATATTACCTTAATTTACATTCAAACCCTAAATCAATGATGTACACTTTTGATCCCAGCATTCAGTGGGCAAAGCAGGCAGATCTCAGTAAGCTTGTTATACATGGTGATTTCCATGTATAACTCAGGGATACTGAGTGAAACCCTGTCTCAAAGTTTTAAAATATAATCTATTTTTCACCCAACAGAAACATATTTATTATACGACTCTGGTGTCAGGCTTGGTATCCATCATCAGACTGCTAACTCAGCCTTTTGTTTTATTTCCAAGCTAATTCTAGCCAATAAAAAGCATACTAGGTTTAGAAATTGACTGAGGCAGGAACAGAATTTTGCTTTCAGTGATGATCTCATGTCTTAACAGATGCTACATGGGCTGGCACTTTTTCTAGTAGCAAGGAGACTGGATCAAAACCTTCATTTCGTGCTTGCTTCGGCAGCACATGTACTAAAACCTTTATTTCAGCACTTACTAAATGGCCTTAGGCAAGTGACTTGAGCCCTGGATCGTTAGTATCCTTATCTATAAAACTGAACATATATACATATCACCTTGAGACAAAAATGATTGTTATGTTTATAAAAGGTTACAAAACCAAATATAATAATGACAGAAGTATACCAGATTTAAAAGCTTCTAGACACAGAAGCTCAGGCTTACTGGAAAACTTTTCTGGCATTAGAGTTTGGTAAATTCTGTCCTAGGATAGAATGCCTCTGTGTGAGTCCACATGGCCTCCTCCAGTGATCTTGAGTAAGTTATCTAAGTTATGTATCCAGTTTTCTTCATGTGCCAAGTAGATAGTGGTATATATGATAAGAGGCATGACTGCTGATGCTGGAGTTCAGTGTATAAGAAGCATTTATTGCTTATACACTTATATATCTTCTTATATACTTGTTGCTATGAGGCCAGGTGTCTTAGTCAGGGTTTTACTGCTGTTAACAGACACCATGACCAAAGCAAGTCTTATAATGGACATTTAATTGGGGCTGGCTTGCAGGTTTCCAGGCTCAGTCCATTAGCATCAAGGCAGGACCACGGCAGCGTCTAGCCAGATGTGGGGCTGGAGGAGTTGAGAGTTCCATCTCTTGTTCCAAAGGCAGCTAGCAGAAGACTGGCTCCCACATGGTTAATAGGAAGGACTCACTGCCCACCCCCACAGTAATATGCTTCTTCCAACAGGGCCACACTTAACTCCATTAAGGCCATAGCTCCAAATAGTGCCACTCCATGGGCCAAGCATATTAGAATCACCACACTGAGTCTTGCTATGCAGCTCTAAATGATATGGCACTCCCTGTATGAACCAGGCTACTCTCAATATCACTGTCATCCTCCTGCTCAGTCTTCCAAGTACCAAGGTTATACGCATGTGCTCCTATGCCTTATTAGCTCCTCCTCCTCCTCCTCCTCCTCCTCCTCCTCCTCCTCCTCCTCCTC
>JADRCH010000015.1:13034268-13059126 GCA_019843965.1 Rhynchomys soricoides | reverse complement strand
TCCTCCTCCTCCTCCTCCTCCTCCTCCTCCTCCTCCTCCTCCTCCTCTTCTTCTTCTTCTTCTTCTTCTTCTCCTCTTCTTCCTCCTCCTCTTCTTCTTCTTTCTTCTTCCTCCTCCTTCTCCTTCCTTCTCTTCTTCCCCCTACTCCCCATCATCATCATAATCAACACCATCATCATCTCTTCAAAAGGAATTTGAATTAAATGAAATGGTGCTTATCCTACATCAAACACTCAGTATGGTCCTATGACATGGCATTTACTCAACAAATATCATTTATTGCTGTTTCTATCCCCATCATCAATATCACTGCTATAGTTTCAGAGCTTTCCCATGTATCATCTCATTAGAAGGGTACAGCACCATCATAACAACATGACTGATGTTATAATCTCACTCCAAGGATCAAGAAATTGAAACTCAAGAGTAGAAGAGGTAGATGCCAAGGCTCAAGGAGACAGAACACAGGCTCACAGCGAGACTTTTGCATTTGGTAGCAGTAGGTCCTTTCCCACATTGCACTGCCTCTTCATCAAAATTTCTGATGGTCTATTGATTGTCAGTGTTCTTCCAATGTTATCCTTTGAGTCCCAAGAGCTTGATGGGGTAGACAAGCAGGAGTATTCTTCCTTGGCAGGGCTCTGCAGACAGGAAGCTAGGATAATTGCATCCCTGTCATTTGGCCTTGGGACTGCATTTGTAACTATCTAACTGCTGATGGACAAGCCTGATGAAATAAGCCCTGAGCACACAAACTCAATCCTTATAGAGTGGCTCATTGTTTATGCTTCAGTGAGTGCCTCAGCATTACCATCAGCCAATGGTAGCTTCCTAATAGTTCCTGCCCGGGACAGAATTGGCTTCAGAACCTGCCAGATTACAACCTGCCAGCAGGGAGAAGCAGAGGTACCTGGAGCATTCAGTGAGGATCCAGGAAATATTGATGTCAGAGTTGCTACAATCAGATCAGAATTTCTTTTTGACTTGGTTTGAACCAAGCATTTTCAGACTGTGCTTAAAGAAAATAATTAAGAACAAGTGATATAGCACCAGAGTGAGCTGATTATAAAAGTGGGAGTTATTTTAAAGGTTATATAAGGTTTATGAGAGAGTGAGAGCGCTGGAGCCATATCGAGGCCAAAGAATCAAGTTTTATTGAGGTATTTGCTTCCAGGCTGTCTCTAAGAGAAGGGAGAGTAGCCCTGCCAAAAGAGAGTTTGGGTTTTACAGGATGGTTTGAGTTGGGCAGGAGAATGGTGGGAGGGCATTAAGGAAGGGAACTACTGTGAACAAAGGAACAGTCATAAGCAGAGGACCTTTGGTTGCTAAGATAACAGGATACTGTAGTCACACTACTCTGGCTGAGAGAAGGGCTAGACTCCTGAGATGCATAGAACATGCAGTTTCCATCTCATGAAGGGACAGGTTCCTATAGGTCATCCTCCTCGGTGTTTTAGGTGGCTCTGTCTTGGTCAGGAACTTGGCCAGCTGTATGCTCCAGCCTTTTGTTAATGATTGTGGGTACCAATGGTCTCCTCTAGTCACTTCCTTCTATACAGGGATGACAAATTTAGGGGCAGAAAGGCTGTGGATGGTCAGTTCAAGACATAAAGTTGGCCTCTGCTTCAGGATAGCCTAAGGACAGATATAAACAGAAATAGATGGGTTAAGAGGACTTGGTTAGAAGTTTAATAGAGCCGGGCAGTGGTGGTGCATTCCTTTAATCCCAGCACTTGGGAGGCAGAGACAGGCGGATTTCTGAGTTCGAGGCCAGCCTGGTCTACAGAGTGAGTTCCAGGACAGCCAGGGCTATACAGAAAAACCCTGTCTTGAGAAACCAAAAAAAAAAAGGGAAGTTTAATGGGTGATTTGTTTACATAGTTTTGGTGCATTTGAAGAGGCATGGGGCTAGGAGGGGAGAAATATTCAAATAAGGGGTCCCAGAAGGGGCAGGAACCAAGGCAGATGCTACAGAGCTACTGAAGACATTCCACAGCCCAGGAGGCCATGAGTTTCTATTGAGCTATAGACAGTTTGCTACGGTTTAGAGTTTTTCTTAGTTTGCACTTCTCCCAGACCTGATTGATTGATATGATGGCAGCATTCTTCACTGAGAGACAGGCTTCCCCTTTTTCTGCTGTCAAGAGGTAACTTAAGTCAGAGAAGAGAGCTTTTCCTATGGCATTCAGAGGCCCCTAGCTGAGCTCTTGGTTGCTGTTATTAGTTCTTCCAAGAGATGGTTATAGGAGGCAAGGGTCTGACCCACTCCTCCCCAGTCCCTGCCATTCCTGCAGCTGCTAGGTGAATGTCAGGTGACTCTGAAAATCACAGTGAAATGGACAGATCTTTTTGCATGTTTTAAAGAGAACAGGATCAGGTATAATTACCACTCAGTGTGATAGGTTAGCCTGGAGATGACAGTTATTAGGATGCATGAGCACTTTGATTTGGAGACACTCAGGAGAATAAGCTGGATCCGAAAGAGAAGACACAGAATTGGCGAGAATGATACTTAGAGACAGCAAGGTTATTATAGAAATGGGACCAGCACTCACTAAGATCATGGTGCCAACAGTCCATTCATCCTGTGGGAAACAGAGAGATAGAAAGAGACAGAGAGAAACAGAGAGAGAGAGAGAGAGACTGAGAGAGAGAGAGAGAGAGAGAGAGAGAGAGAGAGAGAGAGAGAACCATCATCTAGTTTGCACTATGGCCAATCAGTGCAACAGTGAAAGGCTAGGAGGTAGAATTTAATGTCCATTTGGAGCCCTGGGTGGTAGACAATCTTGAGAAGGCAGTCCAGAGGAGTGAGTGAGACTAGCCTGAATGGCTGTTTCCCATATTTGAAATGAAGGAAAAGAAAGGCAAGGGACCTGAGCAGACAAGTAGAAGAAGGCAAAGAGCTTTTCAAAGTTACTACAGGAGGAGGGACGAAGGTGAGGAGAGCCATGAGAAGAGAAGAGGGATGTAGATTAGTGTGAGGGGGAAGGTGTCGAGGGTAGAGAAGATGGAGTAGAAGAAAGAATGTCTCAGAACTGGTCCTGACCTGAGAGGTGGCTCTCACGAACCAGGGGCTGAGAAAAAGAAATCCCTAGGTTTCAGACAGCCATCCCTGTTGGCAGCAAAGGGACTGTAAGAGTAGCAGCACTGCCTGGTATGGGATTTTGGCTAGAGGTAAGGTTCTGAATTACAGGCTAACATGGAAGGGACACTTACTGAGATCAAAGAAACAAGAAAACAGGCAGAAGAAATCTAAATCAGTGGTAAGTGCTAAGGCTGGCAACAGGCTGACACTCAGTGCCCAGAACAGAAGTTTGGTGATCAGGAAAGATGGAAGGAGTGTCTAGAGACAGTGATGCACACTCCTTCCAGGTTTCAGTAATAGATGTTAAGGTTTTACAAGATAGCGAGACCATGGGCACCACACTGAAGCCAAAGAACAAAGCTTTATTGAAGTATGAACTGCAGGGATATCTTTGAGAAGGGAAAGCAGATGTACCACAAGGGAGTTTTAGTTTTTATAGGGCTGTATAAGTTGTGAGGGGGAGTGGCAGGGAGTGGCAGGAAAAGATTAAAGGGGAAGGGAACTGCTGTGTGGTGGTTGAAATATGCTTGGTCCATGGGAAATTGTTGGGTTATAGTGGTGTGAATCCTGCATCTGCCCCAGGGCTTGGGACTCTGGGAGAGGCAAGACACAGGAAGTATGACCTCACTCACCCAATGGCAGTGCAGGACAGTGGGGCTCTGAGAAGCCACGGCCAGGGGATGGGGGAGCACAGCCTGCAGCTCCGTCTGGTCCTCAGGCTCTTGGGCATCCCAGGCACTGTTGGGTGCCTTGGAAGAGCTGAGAATGGAGTAGGGGCCATTGGCCTGGGCAGAGGGAACAGGTGGGGAAGAGCCCTGCTGGGTCTCGCCTGGGACCAAGTCTTTGGCTTGTCTGTGGTTGGTTTGGTTTGGTGGCAGCCATGGCTGGGAGCACTGAGAGGCCTTCTGCAGGAGACTAGATGGCCAGCTCTTTAGCCGAAGGCCTGTTTCATTGTTCCCCAAGGCAGATCCTGATGAAGAGAGACCTTCCGTAGTTCTAGGGCGTTTATTGTCATGGTGGAGAGTGGTGATGAATAAAACCATACCCCACTTTTTCAGGACAGGCCTGAGGTTAAAATACCTTTTGCAGGGAGTAGTGGCTGGGAAGGGGAGTTTATTGGCTAAGCCTCTAGGTACCTCATTAAAATGGAGATGTCTTGAGGCTATGTGACCACATCTCTACCTGTGGAGGGGCTTGGGGCATTGCCTTTTTGTGACTGAAGGTCACAGACCTATAGAGAGCTGCAGCCTGGAACATGGCAAAACACCTACTGCCCTTTGTAAGATTATCCCCTGCTGGGGACCACCTACTGGGTCTCCAGGGTTTTAAACCTTAGCTCAATCAGAAACCAGGCTGCTTTTCAAGGTACAACAGGAAGTAACACTATTAGGAGGTGTAGCCCTATTGGAGTAGGCATGAGCTTGTTGAAGGAAGTGGGTCACTGTGTAGGCCAGCTTTGAGAGCTCCTAGTGCTCAAGCTCTGCCCAATGCGACAGAGAGCCTCTTCCTGGCTGCCTGCAGAAAATAGTCTTCTCTTGGGTGCCTTTGGATCAAGATGAAGAACTCCCACCTCCTTCTCTAGCACCAAGTCTGTCTGGATGATGTCATGCTTCCCACTATGATGATTATAGACTGAACCTCTGAAACTGTAAACCAGTCCCAATTAAATGTTGACCTTGATAAGAGTTGCCTTGGTCATGGTGCCTCTTTTAAGACATGCTGCAAACAAAGGAATTCTCACAAGAGGAACCTCTAGTCATTAGGTAACAGGGTCAGGCTGCTCTTGCTAAGACAAGGGTAAGATTCCTGAGAAGTGTAGAGTGTGCTGTTTTTATTTTCCTGAAGGACTGGCTTGCTGCCTTGGATAGCTCCATCTTGGCCAGGGACTTGGGCCTGTGTAATAGTTAGTAACTCATGTAGTATGCCAACCATCTTTAGCTGAGAAAATATCAATATTAACTGAAATAGGCTCTGATGTTAGGCAGTTTATGATGACGGTGCAGGGTAGTTCATAGCCCAGATGTGTGTGACCCACAGACCTAGTGCACTAGATGCTCACAGTCACCAAAAGTTGACATAGGACAGTAGCTCATTGTCTCATGCCACTGAAGATAAAAGATAGACTCAGTCATAGGAGTTCACAAAGCAAGCTAAAGCTTTATTGATGAGAACTACAAGAAAGTGAGACATTAAGGGGAAAAAAGAGAGAAACTCCTGAGAGTTGAAGGGGTTCCCAAGAGAGTACAAAAGCTGTCAAACTTCCTCATGCTAGGTTTTTATAGGACTATGCTAGAAACTGGGCAAAGGCTGAGGTAATTGCTATGGGACTGATGCTCAGGGATATCATGTATTTGGGCTGAGCTGGTGGAAAGCCCACATGCTGTGTCTCCTTTGCCCAGTTGGGGGTAGTCACATGCTGTCCTTGTGCTTCCCACTCAAGGAGGGATGGCTGAAGCTCCCCTCTATCCACCTTTGAGTGGTTCTTTGTTACCTACTAGACTAGAGTGTCTGCTAGCTTAGTCTTTAGCTCTGGCCAGTGGTGCCATGACTGACATTCCAAGTGTCTTCTTTGCTGTTAAGCTAATTAGACCATGTCTTAGATAGGGTTTTACTGCTGTGAACAGACACCATGACCAAAGCAACTCTTATAAAGAACAACATTTAATTGGGGTTAGCTTACAGGTTTAGAGGTTCAGTCCATTATCATGAAGGCAGGAACATGGTAGCATCCAGACAGGCATGGTACAGGAGGAGCTGAGAGTTCTACATCTTTATCTGAAGGCTTCTAGCAGAATACTGACTTCCAGGCAGCTAGGACTAGGTTATAAAAGCCCACATCCACAGTGACACACCTACTTCAACAAGGCCACAGCTCCTAATAGTGCCACTCCCTGTACCAAGCATATACAAACCATCACAGACTGTTCTCTTTTAGTCCTCACATTTATTTGGCCAACTTGGTAGCTTTGTCATGCTAAAGTTAACTTTATCACAGACACCAAGACAGAACTATAGACTTCTTCTGTTATCTCACATTCAGCTCCTTGTCCACAGGATCGTGCAGAGTAATCCCACAAGGAGAAACTTCTTATTAGAAGTGATCCTTACTTAGAGTTTATTCTGATAAAATTCGCTAAGTTAGACACAAGGATGTACAAGAAGATAATATATTCTTACCTATGTTCCTCCAGGGCTTTAGCGCCCCATTGCTTAACTGATTAGCTTGATTTTCCCACCACCAACTACAAGCTCTTTTTTTTATCTTCTTTGGTGACCCACTCTGCCATTTGGACACTTAATCTTCCCTTTGACCCCAGGATCTGCTCTCATTGTAACATATGTGGTCAGCTTAAAGTTCACCACAAACCCTTTCCCCTTACTACCTAGAGACATCCTGCGTCAGTGAGGTAGCTGGGCCAATCATTAAAAGCACCCATATCCATCTTTAGACACATACTGCATGTACAGTATAAAATAGGTGAAATATACTCTGTGCATAGGGATTCACAGTGTTAGGTTAAACAACCAGCATCCACTACTGAAGACGGTGGTGAGTATTGTTGAGAAACAGCTCTGAGACCTGTGATCATTTAACGTTTGCTCTGCTATCTGGGCAAGGATAGGTCTAGGATTTGTGACTAAAACCACCAACCTCCTGGGTTTATGGTGTAGATAGATACTCCAACATTTGCCCAGGGTCCATGGAGTTCTCAGTCTGAGAAAGAAGATGACGGTCTCCCTGTCAAGGAAGAAACCAATGCAGGTAGCTAAACCTAGTTGCTATGTTGTTCTTCTATTCTGAGGTAGTGGCAAGCACATTTAAAGCACTAATATTTGTGGGTAAGATCTTTTTATGCTTCTGTGAGTTGCTACAAAAAAGGATGTGTCATTTAACATACTGTGAGCTGATAGACTAGGACTCCAGGTCTCTGTACGACCTCCTACTCTGCTTACTCTCTAAACGTTGGCTTCTTAGCATTGAGATTTCATAACATCTTCTGCCACACACAGCACATAGCCATAGTATATCAATGTCCAAGCCAGCTGTCACCATCCTGTTTATCTGGGATCTGCCACAATTCTGTCTCAAGCTGACAGGATTACACCTGCCTGTAATAAACATGTTTGGACACACAAAAGACAACACTGACCAATTAACACAGGTTCCTGAGGACATTTAGTTTTCTATGCTCTCTGAGAAGGGATATGTCTAGGATTTGTGACCTTCTTCTGCTCAAACACTAAAACCACAAACCTCCTGAGTTTGTGGTGTAGAAAAAACAAGTTGTTGGATATGCAATGGTATATAACATTATATTTTAAAATACAAAAATAAATGGCAGCCTCTACAAGTAAACTTCAGATTCAACTTGATGTGTTTTCACATGACAATCCATTCACCAAAATCTCAAACAGGGATATCAGGAAAACTACATTGTTAATTCAGAAAGGTTTACATGGATGGATAAGCTGTTTACTTAAAGTTGTATATATTTTGAAATCCTGAGTTTTTGTTATAGCAGCATGTAAGTCTTAACATTTCTTCAACATGTAATGAACATGTAATGGTTAATATAGCCTATTTTAGTGTGTAGTAAAGAAAAGTATTATGAACATTATATCATCTTCTGAGTTCTTTTCACGAAGGAATATTAATTTTCCCTATACCTTCAGATACATTGATTTCAAATGTTCAGTCATATGACATTAATATTAGACTCAGAAAAAAAATTACTAGATGAGTTTTCAAGAAAATATACAAATGTTATTTCATGTAGGTCAAGGGAACAATACATTTAGAAGACATTAAAGCCCTAAATATATATGCAGTTAACTTCGTTAAGCAAACACTGCTGATGCAAAGCAACAGATTAATCTAATACCAATCCATTAATAGAAGACAACCTCAATAATCCATTGTGAACAATGGACAGAAACTCTAAGAAAAATATAAACAGAGATATAGAGCTAAATGATATCATAGATTAAATGGATCCATGATATCTACAGAACATTCTATCCAGACACTAGGTAGTACACATTCTTCTCAGAAGCTCATGAGTTGAATTGGTAATAAAATACTTGCTAACCAAAACCAAACAAACAAACAAACAAAAATTCCTGGACAAGATATATTTACTGCAGAATTCTACCTGAGCTTTAAAAAAGGAATAAAATCCAATACTCCTCAAAGTCTTCTGTGAAATAGAAGAGGAAATAATACATCCAACTTCCTTTCATGAAGCCATCATTACATTTAATCTGATATCTAAATCAGATTAACACACATAACAACAACAAAAAGAAAATTATATACCCATCTCCATGATAGACATAGACGCAGAAATTAAAACAAACAAAACTACTTGTGTGCCAAATTCAAAACAACAACAAAGCAATCCATCATCCCAGATATGCAAGGATGGTCTGTGCAATTAATAAATGTAAACCACCACGTAAGTGGACTCAATTAGAGAAGCCATATGCTTATCTCATTAGATGTAAAAAAGGGCCATTGACAATCCACCATCCCTTCATGATAAAAGTCCTGGAGAAATTGGAGCTACAAGAAACATATATCAACAAAAATAAGAGAAGTCAACAAGCCAACATCAGAAAAATGTGAAATATCTCTGTTAAAGTCAGAAACAAGAAAAGGATGTCACTATTTTAACTATTGTTCAATATGGTGCTTTAAGTCTCTTCTATAGCAATAAGACAAGAACAGACAGAAGTGATATAAATAGGAAAAGAGGGTGTCAAAGTATCCTTCTGGATGAATGATTTTATTATATTCATACAAAATTTTAGGCACTCCACCAGAAAAGTCTTACATCTGATAAACACATTCAGCAAATCAGCAGGACCTATAATTAACACACAGAAATCATAGCTTTCCTATATACTAACAAGAAACATAGAAAGAAAGAAACAAGGGAAGCAATCCCATTTACAGTAGTCTCAAAAAGACATAAATAAAGTATCTTGAAATAAATATAAAAAACACCCCTCTGCTTCAGGAGTAGTTTTCAGAACCGAAGAACCTGAAGAAGATACTAGAAGGTGGAAAGGCTTCCCATGCTCATATATTGGTAGGATTAATATTGTGAAATGGCCATCCTATCAAAAATAATCCACAGATTCAATACAATCCCCATCAAATTTCTAGCTTTGTTTTTCACAGATACTGAAAAAAATAAAATAAAATAAAATTTCATATGTAAATATAAAAGATCCCTGATATCCAAAACAATCTGGATGAATAAAAATACTGCTGAAAGTATCACCATTCTTGATTTGAAGTTACATTACAGAACCACTGTAATCAAAACAGTATGGCACTAAGAACAGTATGGTCATAAAAATTAGACACATTGATCAGTGATACAGAGCTGAAGATCTACATATAAACCCAGGCTCCCACTTCCATCTGATTTCTAACAAATACACATTGAGGAAAAGGCATCACCTTCACAAATAGGAATGAAAACCTGGACAGATGCACGTGGATGAAATTAGATCCTTTTCTCTCACCCTGCATAAAACTGGATTCTAAATAGATGCACAACTCAACAGAAGATCAAATGCCCTAGATCAATTAGATTAGAAAGTTGGGTATATGCTTTAATGTGTAGACACAGAACATGACTTTATGAGTAGGACTCTAATGATACAGGAGTTCAAACTGACAGTGGATAAATAGGACCTCATAAAACTGAAAAGCTTCTCTACAACAAAGGATGCCATCAATCAAGTGAAGAGGCAGCTTATAGAAATGGGGAAAAAATTTACCAGCTAGACAGAAGGTCCTGAATCTAAAAAAGTACTTAAAAAATCACTAAATACCAAGAAAACAAATCACCCAATTAAAAAACGGGGCATGGAACTAATCAGAGAGTTCTCAAAAGAAGAAACAAAAATGGCTAAGCAATCTCTTTTAAAGTGTTCAACATTCTTAGCCCTTGGAAATGCAAATGAAAACTACTTTGAGGTTTTATATTATCCCATACAAAGCAGAAAAAAATTTAAATAATTAAATAATAAATGCTGGCATGAATTTGGAAAAAGGAAGGCATTCACTCTTGGTGGAATTGCAGACTGGTGAGGCCACTGCGGAAATAAGTGTGGCGTATTTTTTCAAAAAGAAAAAAAAAAGCTGAAAATAGGTCCTACCACATGACCCACTTGAGCACATTCCCAAAGGGCTGTATGTCCTCCTACAGACGCATTTGCTCAGTGTTTCTCTATCTTAAAGGTTTTGGTTAAAGTTTCACTGCTTTTAGTGGAAAGGTAGATTAGTGGTATAATTAGATATTCAAAGGATATCAAATATACGCATCCTGCATTTACATGTTTAAAATACAGTACCAGCTTCTATGAAACTGTGCTCTCAACACACGATATGGCCTAACAATGTTGCACAGCCTAACAATGTTGCACAGCCTAACAATGTTGCACAGTGATCACACTCTCTGTTGGGAACAGCTGGATGTCCATTTCGGTTAAACCACGCAGCTACTAACCTCTCTGTTTTCTTTCTTTTTTTCTCTCTCCCAACTTCTGCCTGGCTCTTTCTCATCTGTGGCTGTTCATCTGTGTCAAGTTTCTCCCTGCTCTTCCGCCATAGACCTGTTCCCGTCTAACTGAGCGTGCTCTGCAAGGCTGTGTGAGTCTGTCTGGATCTGTCCGTCCATCGATTCACAGAAAACACAACCCATCTGTGTTCAGAGTCTGGCTCTCTCAAGCAGGCTGCGAGTCTGTATGGGAGGTCTGCTAAGCCCAGGATGCCTTGATGGCTGTTAATATCACTGCCAAGATTCACATAGTGGGAAAGGCTCATTTTCCATCTATTAACTTCTTGGTGGAATCCTTAGTTTCTTCACTTTGCAAATCTAATGGAAAAAAGGCACTGTGGTAGAGCTGAGCACTCATATAACCACAGTCCCTGGAGGTTTTCTTATCTAGATTCCTCCTTATGACTAATTAATTTGTTTATCACCTTGCTGTAATGGGGCCCTCCTTCATGTTCCTCAGCAAGTCATCATGGCTGAATCAAGGTAATGTTTTAAGATGTTTTAGGTATTCTTTGGCATTGTGGAGCATTTTTATTTTCGCATAAAATAATGAAAGATGCAGGTATTTCACACAGGCCATCTGCTATTGTGGCTCCCCCCTCCCCCAATATTAATATCTTGGGGTATTAATATTACCAGAGTGGCCCAGTGATTAGAAACGAGGCTGCACTGAAGCCCAGTTTCCAGAGAGGGCTCATAGAATACATCAGCGCTCACTTATGGTGGTGGACAGTATGAGTTTGAACAAGTGTGTAATGATGTGTCTCTACCACTGTGGCAT
Source organism: Rhynchomys soricoides (assembly GCA_019843965.1). Classification (NCBI taxonomy): domain Eukaryota; kingdom Metazoa; phylum Chordata; class Mammalia; order Rodentia; family Muridae; genus Rhynchomys; species Rhynchomys soricoides. The sequence goes on along the minus strand of JADRCH010000015.1, from coordinate 13,047,686 downwards.
TTTATAGAACGATTTTGTCACTGAACTAAAATCCCTGGGCTCTGTGTATTCACCCAGCTTTATACCTGGCAGACACAGATGCTCCTATTGTCCATATTTCTTTTGTTTCCAGAGTTTTATTTGTTTGTAATAACTCACTCTCCAGTCTCTATAGATGGGTTTCCTTAACTTAGCAAATTATATTTAATTTCTCTTCATATATGTTTAAGACGTGATAGCTTATTCTGCGTCTGAATAATATTCTACATCTGAATTATATTCCATTGTTAAACATGCTACAGTTTTATCTACTCTCCAACTTAAAAATAGTTAAGCTCTTCAAAGTTTTAACAAATTTGAGCAGAGCTGTTATAGACACCTGCATATAGGTTTCTGAAAAATGAAATATAATAGCTTACTAGTTTCAGAGTTTTTCATGTTTTTATATACATGTCATTATCATATCCTCTGAAAGAAAAGTTCTTTTCTTCTTTCTCTATCTGTACATGTCTTATTTCCTCTCATAGTACATTCCCTAAGTCTTCCAGCATGACGCTGAAACGTAGCAGGAAGAGTACGTGTTAGGATCGGCCCTAATCTTTGCAGGGAAACTGAGTTTCTCCTACTAAACCTAAGGCTGTTGGAACGTGTCTGTGTGTGTTCTTAATCGAATGAAAGAAGATCCCTTTATTCCTAGTTTGCTGAAAACATTTACTTATAGTGGATTATAATATTTGTCAAATGATATCTATGCCTTTATTAACACAATCATCTGATTTTTCATGTTTACTCTGTTGAAGTGATAACTGACTTTTCTTCTTCTTATTTTTTTTTTTTTTGTGTGTGTTAGATCCCATACAACTGTTTAGTTCCCTAGAGAATGGGTTGTTATAAAGTAGTCCCAGCTCCTTCTTCTCCATCTCTTGGCATGTATCTGTTTCATGGGGAAGGGGGAAGGATGGCTTACTCAATGCAGTAGCATGTTGTATAGGCTTTCTAGCTACTGGAGTAATATTACATAGTTTTATAAGTCAACCCACTCTAAAATATTTTGTTCTAGCAGTCCAAACTGGACCATGACATTTCCCTTTTGCAGTGTCTTTGCTTTTAGTACTAAAGCAATGCCAGCTTCATGAATGACTCATTCAAGAGCTATTCTCCTTACATCTGTCTTTGGGAGGGTACTGTAGAGAAATAACAGAATTTCCTTCTTCCACTGTTTGATAGAACACATTACTCAGCTCTTTCAAGCCTGGGGTACTTTTTCAGAAGGTGTCTAATTAGTAGATTTGATATTATCAATAGATATAGGCCTATTCTACTAAAATATATACATGTGGGCATACTCTATGTTAATTTCTTCTCAGTGAGTTTTGGTAGATTATGTATTTCAAACAGTCTTTTTAGTGTAGATTATCAAGTTCGTCGGCCTTAGTGCTTGAGTATCCTCTCACTGCCTATGGGGTCTGTAGTGAAGTGCATCTCTCTGTAATGTTTGAGGTAAGTTGTTTGTGTCCTGATTCTCAGACTAGCTGTTAGTCCATCGCTTCTTGTTCACTTCTTCAAGACACTGGCTTTTGGTTTTATTGGTTTTTCTCTATTTAACTCTTAGTCTCAGTTTCATTGAATTGTGTTCTGAAATTCCTTTTGCTAGACTTACATTGGATTTAGGGTTTTTTTCCACATACATAACTTTACATTTGTGTTCTACATATGAAGGCAACGTGGTATCCGTCCTTTGAGACTGACTTGTTTGATTAATATAATGAGTTCTGTCTCCATTTTTTTCTGTAAATTTTATTTTTATAACTGTCTAAAATTCCAGTGTGTGTGTGTGTGTGTGTGTGTGTGTGTGTGTGTGTGTTATTCCTCTGTTGATGAACATTTAAGCAGGTTTCCTTCTTTAGCTATTGTAGATGATATAGCAATATGGATGTTCCAGTATCTCTACCATATGCTGACTTTGATTTCTTGGGCTTTCTTTGTGGATACATCCAGGAGTGCAGTGGCTGGATGATATGGTAATTCTATTTTCTTTGTTGTGTCTAGGAAAGCCTATAAAATTTTTCGCAGTGCTCACACAATTTTACACACATAGTTTGCCAGTGGTAGTTTCTATTGCCCCTGATCTTCAGTTGTGAATAGTAGTTTCTCTTTCCCCACATCTTCAGTAGTATTTGTTGTCACTTGTGACTACTGTTTGAATTGAGGTGACATGGAATCTCAAGGTACTTTGAATTTGCATTTCCCTGATAGCTAAAGATGTTGAACACCTTTTCCAGTACTTGTTGATCATGTTTATTTCCTTTTTGAGAGATGCCCACTTATTGGTTGGATGATTTGGGGGTACTGGTGTTGAATTTTTGAAGTTCTTTGTAGGAACATCTCATCACCCATAATGAATTTTTCCCCATTCTGTGGTCTGTCTGGGGAGTCTGGGAATTGTTCCCCTGCTATGCTGAAGCATCATAATGTCATGTAGTCCTACTTTTCAATGTTTTGGATTATTTTCTGTTCTATTGGAATTAGAAAAATTTTGTCTACGGTCCGTCATTTAGGGAAACTGTACTTCTAGAAAGCGAACTTCACAAGCATTTCTCAACCTCTCCCCCACTATAGTTCATGGAACCGTTGGCTGGAATTGACAGGGGTCAATCCATCTCTCCTCCATTGCTCACTTAGGCAGTTTATTCCCCACCCCCATGCCAACCTTGTTCAAACAACAACAAGAATGTAAGTGTTTGAGATTTCCCTCTCTCTTGCCTTGTCTGAAATGAAGTAGATTTTTCTGTTTCTGTGAAAACCTGGCTGAACCCACAGCTGGACTTCCTGGAGTTTTGTCTGTCAGATGCCACTCTGAGCCTTCATCAATCTGTGGAGTAAAGTCAGGACTTCATACCCATAACGATTTCTTGGAGAATGTCCCACACCTCTGTCTAGTGCATTTGGGGTTTGGCCCTGTGACCTCAGTTCAGTTACATGTCTAGGAAGAGTTTAGGAGTTTGTTGGTTTGTTTGCTTAAATTTGTGAAACTTTTCACTTCTTAGGATAGAACTACAACATGTAAGCCAAGCAGAGCATTTCCCCCCAAGTTCTGTAAACACTTTTTAAAATTTTTAAAAACTTTGTATCCATAGAGAATAGAAATAGTCTAGAAACTGTCTTGCTTTGGTCCATTGGCTCCTTATGTTAAAGTTTCACATAGCCATGGTACATTTATCAAAACTAGATAATTACCATTAACCAGTACTTTCAACTGAACTCTAGACATTTTTTTAATTTACCTAGTAGTATGTCGGTTTGAAAACAACTTTGTTCAATGTCATCATTTTACATTTCAATTAAATTATCATGTCCTAAAATAATGGCCCAGGGAGAAATTTGAATTACTTTTTTTTTTTTTTTTCCCCCTAAGATATGCTAATTGGCCCAAGTTGGTTTGCTGTTGGCTTTCTTCACAGTTTTGTTTCTGTCAGGATATATCTCATGCAGTCAGCTCAGTGACTGCTCCCACTGCAGATCCTTTCCCGAGCACAGTCTCCATTCCTCCTTGGTGTATCTTAAAAATTTCGACAGGGGTATGCAAATCAAGCCTAGGCATTTCCTGAGGAAAAAGCTGAAGAAGACAAGAAATTCTATGTTTTGAAAACTAGGTTGTTAACTCAGTTCAAGTTTCTAGAGAGCAGAAATCATAAACTGACTGTTGGTTTTTGTTGTTGCTGCTACTATTGTTTTTGTTGTTTTGATGATGATTTTGATTGATGTTTTTCAGGGCTGGGGATTGGGACTAGAGTCCTCCTGATGCTATACAAGACTCTGCCACTGAGTCACATGCCCCAGCCCAATAACTGACCTTTATATATAGGAAGCATAGGTAGTAAACAATGGCTAGAAAACACTCCCCAGAGCTTCCTCTAGAAGGTTCCCATAGGAATATCCCCTCCCATGATTCTTGGTGCTAAGAAGCCCTTTCAGTCTCCTTTTCACAGAAAGGCCAAAACCCAGAAATTGCCACCTCTAAAGTATTTCTGAGAAAGTGTGGAATAGATTGTTCTACCCAGCCCCCACCCAGAAGGCTATAGCACTGCTCACTGAGTAATGATGGATGCAGATGCTCTGGCTTCGGAACTGTGGGCAAAGCCTGGGGGAGGGCCAATAGGAGACTAATTGCCACTATCCTTTGTGACCCACTCAAATGCCAGGCAATGCTATTACCCACATAGTAAATATTTCCATAAATGCTAAGATTTTTCATACTTCATGAGGTATCAAGAGCTATATATTAAATGTTGAAAATGAGGTTGGGGCACACTAAAAACGCAAACTGTTCTGGCTTCTAGCAGGCCTAGGTTTAACTCCTTGACTGTCTAAGGTGAGTCTGAGTTTGTAGCCTGGACACATCAGTACTCCCAGCCTCACCGTATAGTATGCTTTTGGGACACTCAACCTCTCCTTACCTGTGCTCTGTACTCATCTTTGCTTTTATGTCTTTCCCCTGCCCATTCTTGGGTCTAGAGTGTCCCCATTGTTTTGATGGCAAGGCATTATCATGTTCTTCACGGTGTGTCTAGAATAAGACATCATCCCAACCCTCTGTCACAGCCACTCTACATCACTTGAGCCACAGACTGGTCTGGGGACAGCTCAAAATCACCAGTGTTGGGCAAAAGAATGCCCACTCAATGAAGTCCACATCCTGTTCTCTGGTACCTACAAATATGTTATGTCATGTGGCAAAAGGTTGATTATGAGATTATCAAGCTCAGTGTTGATTTGATATAGGCAGGATTCTCAGGACTGTCTGGATGGACAAGGGTTTGTTGGTTTGGTTTGGCTTTCAGGTTTTTTGTTTGTTTGTTTGTTTGTTTGTTTTTATAAGGGAGGGGCAAGAGGATCAAAGTCAGAGAGGTGAGAACATGACAATAAAAGTAAGTTAATGTGGTGACACCGTCAGTCCCAGAATGTGGACAGCTTCTGGTGAGACCCATTTTGGACTGATGCGCTCTAGAACCTGTAAGACTTTAAGCTTGTATTATTTCAAGCTTCTCTGTTTGGGGTAATTTGTTACAACAGCAACAAGCAGCCAATATAGCTCCTAATGTGCTACTGTGTCCTTATCCAGCGTCACTCATACCACAGACTAAGTACCCTACAAAACATGAGGTCCTTCTCTTTGGTTACACCCTTGTCTGGCTCCTGGTTGCTCTTAGGATAAGGACAACAGTCTCTAGCATCATCCTGGGTCTCTGCACTGCAGCATCCCTTTTGATCCATGAATGCCCCTCTTCCTCTGCTCTGTCCCATCACTGTGAGTTCCTTGCTCTTGTTCAGATCTGCATCCTCTTCCCCTTGGCTTGGTAACCCCTTCCCTGCCTTTCAGCTCCCACCTCCTGTCATTCTCCTCATCACTCTACGCTGACAAGTGGGTTCATGTCCTCCTCGTGTGCTCTCAGTGTTACCAATTACTGTCTACCTCTAATGTTTCACATGTTCATAAATTCCCATGTGACCATGGGTCTCACAGCATGTAGTGGACTCTGTGTGTCAGAAACTGTGTCAGTTCTCCACCTCAGGTTCTCTCAGGCCTGGCATAGGGCCTGAGTCACAGTGGGTACGAAGAATGCACTTTAAAATGAGTGACTGGATTAGTAAATGCCTAGCATCTGAAAATCCCATTCCTTCAAAAACATTGAAAAAAAATAGCCCCACCCCCGAGGTATGTCAGATTCCAAGTAATTCCAAGGGCTCAGATCTGCTTGAGGTTTGATCAATTTATTCAGAGCTGCTTCTTATTTTGCAAGCATCCTCAGTGAGGGCAAGCAAGTGTTGTTGCCCTGAGGAGGCCTGAGGCTCTATGCTATAAAATCTAAGCATTTCCCAGTGGTGCCAGCCTAGGCTTGGAGAACAAGCTTGGCTATGCTATTAATTATTGCTCTATTCAGGCTGCTCCAAGTTTGATACTAATTGCTCAGTGAACAAATTGTAGATTCAGATAATCACCAAACCTAATGTGGCTCCTGTCATGTTTGAATAAATTAATGGTAAATAGACAGCTGCCTCTATGTTGCTACACAGCAGTGACTTTTCCCCAGGTCATGAAACTTATAAGATATGACTGCTCACTCACAGGAGTTGGCCAGTCCACTGAGTTAGCCTGGTGGGTAGATCCCACACCAGAGCTTGGAGGCCTTCACCATGCTGAGGGATGAAGACCCCTCCCTGCATGTGTTCTTATTTTCTGTTGTGCCATCTTGAAAGTTTCTTTCATCTGTGTGATCAGTTAACAGTGAGCAAACTTGCATCAATTATTATGGAATGGGATCTTGCACTAAACCGGGAATTAAGTATTGGGTTCAAGCCAGTTCAAGCCCTGCCCTTAGACATCTAATAACCAAAATATCACTGTTACATATTATTCAATATCTGGCTGTCATTAATGAGTTTCATGGGAATTATGTCATTTAATGGTCATAACTCTCCAGAGAATTTGGAACCAATTCACACAACAAGTGAGAGGCAGAGAAAAGGTTTGAACCCGAGGATTGTGCCTCAAGAATTCTTAAGTTCTTCATTCATCAATTTTATATTCCTAACTATCACATATGTATCTACTTCAACCTTGAGAAAGTCCCGTTTTCTGAGCTCGGTTTTCTTTACCAATGAAGATTCCTCCACCCACTCTGTGCCCAGCATCGTGATAGATGTTAATTTTACCCTTCCCTGAAAGGTGTCAGGTTCACAGGGATAACTTGCTTGGTCAGGTCACACAACTAGTAGATGACAGGTTTGAAGCTTTGTTTGCTGGCAGTGTGGGATCCCTTTTCTCTCCATACTTGTTAAATCTGAGGATGTAAGGATGCGTTCACAAGTGTGTTCACAGACAGTGGGATTTGGGCCCTCTACTCAGAGAAACACTGAGAAAACTGAGCCATGAACTCTGTCATTTGCATGGATCTATGTGCAAACAGGAGCCTTGAATTTAGGCAGGGGGAGCTTACCAGGTGGCCATCCCAATCCTTGCAAATGTGTGTTCACATGGTGTATTTTCCATCAAAGAGAAAACACCTGTCTTAGTCAAGGTTTATATTCCTGCACAAAACATCATAACCAAGAAGCAAGTTGGGGAGGAAATGGTTTATTCAGCTTACACTTCTGCTGTTCATCACCAAAGGAAGTCAGAACAGGAACTCACACAGGGCAGACACTTGGAGGCAGGAGCTGATGCAGAGGCCATGGAGAGGTGCTGCTTGTTGGATTGCTTTCCCTAGCTTGTTCTGCTTTCTTATAGAACCCAGAACTACCAGCCCAGGGATGGCACCACCCACAATGGGCTGGGCTATCCCTCCTTGATCACTAATTGAGAGAATGCCTTACAGCTGGATCTCATGGAGGCATTTCCTCAAGGGAGGCTCCGTTCTCCGTGATAACTCCAGCTTGTGTCAAGTTGATACACAAAACCAACCAGTACATCACCTAAATTAAAATTGTGTAAACTGTGGAGACTAGGGAATACACAAGCCATGGCAGGACCTCCATAGGCTAAAGGAGACTGTGTTCCTGGTTGGCAAGGGAGCTAAGTCTCCTTCCTTTTTTCAGTGTTCAAAACCCACCACAGCCTGTAAGTTGGCTGGGCTAGTTTGTTTCCTATTGCTGTGATGCACACCACGATAATCAAAAGCAACTCAGGGAGGAAAGGGTTTATTTAGCTTACCGGTCCTGTTCACACTCAGTCAATGAGGCTGGAGCCCAAGTGTTAGTACAGGTAGGAGCCATGGAGGAACTCTGCTTATTGGCTTGCCCGGCCTTCTTTCTTATACAATGCAGGATGACTGTGGCACCAACCACGGTGGGCTGGGCCCTCCACCATCGATCTTTACTCAAGAAAATGCTACCCAGCCTTGCTTACATACTTGTTGGTCAGCATGGTGGAAGCAATTAAGGCTCCCTCTTCCCAGATGACCCTAACTTATGTCAAGTTGACAAAAACTAGCACAGAAGTCCACCCAAATGTCTAACTAGTAAGCATGTCCGTTGACTCATCCCCATCTCTAAAGAGTGTGGTGGTCTTCCAGCTGGCCTCTGTGTGGAAAGTCAGCACTGGTTTCAACCTCCTTTCTGGTTATCCTGACAGGTGAATCATTAGTTCCTATCATGGTTATCCTTGACTGTCAGCCTGGAGGGAGCAAATCCCAGGAGGTTAGGAGAGCACCCCTCTGGTGTTTCTGGGAAGGTTTATTGAGAGAGGATAAACTAAGGGGCTAAAGAATCACTGTGAATGCTAGGAGTACAGTCCCATAGGCAGGAAAAGAGAAGACTCTACTTCCTGACCATGCATGTGAGCCACTCTGCTCTGTCATGCTCTCCTGCCTTGAGAGACCGAACCTTTTTTGCAACCCCGAGCACCTGTCCATATCTCCTCAGTTAGGGGTGGGGGTCATGAACCCCTTCCACACTTCACCAACAAAACTTTCTGCATGATCAAAATACCAGGTTTCCTTCTCATCAGGATGTGCTTTTTATACAAATTCTACAGGAAAAGTGCCATGGTTGCCAGTGAAAGTGCTCCATTTCTATGGAGCTTGGCAGAGTTTGGGAATGCACTTTGAGCACACACACACTGTGGCCTTGGATCAACCAGACCAGCAGCTCTGAGCCTCAGTTTTTTGTTTGTTTGTTTGTTTGTTTTGTTTTTCTCTCATCTGTGAAATAAATCTGAGTAGCCAACACTTACAGTTGTGAAAAATAATTATGTGAATGAGTCATGTATGTCATGATTAAATATGGTCCCAAGCACCTTCATCCATCAATAAATTGAATGGCAGATGATTTCTTATTATTATCATTACTTTCTGTTGTTGATTTTTTCTGCACAGGAATCTATGTCAGAGAAATCCTTATACTCACGTGTAGAGCATAGTTCTGTTTCAGAACTACTTGGTTCTGAGCCACTAATCCATGTTAGTCAATTCAGCAATGCTGTTCCTGAGTCAGGTCAACAGATGTGGGTCTGACAAAGGTCTAGGCCAGGCCCTGTCGCCTACTTACCATGTATCTCAGGATCCGACTTCAGTATCTCTGGGCCTCATGTTTCTTTTTTGTATAGTTCTAGCCTTTTTGCCTGCCTGGCATGGCCTGCCAAACTGCAGTGTTTATCAAAGGATCCCGTAGGCCCAAAGAGCAATCAATTCAGCACAGAAGTGTATGTTTGTAAACCAAGCATGCGATTTTCACAGTGGAGGAAGAAAAAGCAAAACAAGGAATTTTCTAGGCCTTGAGGTCTTCTAAGTGTTCCCAACAAAGGACATGAATGGGAAAAATGCTTCAACTGCTTGGAGCTGTGTATATACGACCACCAACATGACACACTCTTCATTTTATGAACTATCGAAGAAAAGATGTATTTGGCACCATGTTAACTTTGCATATTGAGTCTCTGAAATGTGCCAGTCCTGTACTTTGTGCTTCCTTCTCTATGCAGTGATACTGTGATGAATATATCCTACCCTCAGCTGCACAGGAGAAAGGAGAAGTGTAGTGAGGTGGAACAGTTTACTAAATGTCACATAGTCAGTGACGGCAGAGCATGATTGGATGCTGAGTCTGTCAGGATCCATTGGAAGTCTTAGCATGTTGCACAGCACTGCATTTCTAGATGGTGAGATGCACAAACACGGTATGAGAGCTGCTTCAAGGGTGAACCCAGCAAGATGGAAAGTTACATAGTACTGAGGGTAATGTCTATCCAGAATCGATTGCTTCTCATTGCCTGGATCACAGCACCATCTTTCTTCTCTCCCCTGAGTTGCTGCTACAGAACATTAAGTCATCTTGCTGTCCAGCATCCTTCTATTAATTGTCACAAGCCACATAATGGCATTTCAGTTACTGATGAGTCATATGTATGGCATATTACTCCCACAGAGTACTGAAACTAAAAATTTCTCATTTCCTGTTGACCTTGTACTTCCTGTGTGTTATAATGTTCAGTACATTCTACACAGGATTTTAGCCCAATCAATGGTTGTACCATAAAACTTGGAGTATAGTAAGGTACAGTATCTAGTCTTATGTAGATGCCTTCTATGGTGTTTACACGATGATTACATTGCCTTAATAATACACTTGCCAGAATGCCTTTTTGTTATTAAGCAGAGTATGATGCTCAAGAGAGCATCAGGCCAGAGGAAGCCTATTCTAAGTCATTTAGACCATTGCTTTGCTCAAATGCTTCCCAGGCAGTAAACAGCCAGAGGATCTCACAGGGATCTGCAAGGTTGCCTCATCCCAATGCTGGTCCTGGATATCTTGCAGATATCATCTCCCTCCACTCCTTTTTTCCTTCTGTTCCCTTGCCCTGAAGAGAGCTCAGGAACTTTGGAAAATTACACCAGGGCCCCGAGCACATGGGCACCCTTCCCCTCCTGGAAGAAACAGGTTAGAGAGCAGATAGGCTGGAAGGGAGGGGCTGATTAAACCCCTACTACCTCATTCTTTAAAGACCAATCAGTTTAAAAGTCACATTGTTCTGCCAATCATATTGGGCCTAATGGCTGCTGCTCTAAAAGCTATAAAAGCTCATTGAATGGGCTGCACCGGGTCGTTCTCTCCCACCTTGGTGTGCAGGGCCATCCCAGCATGCTGGAACAATACATTCCTCTTTCATTTTGCATCAATCTCCGACTTCATGGTGTTCACTTGGGGGGCTCCAGGAAGGTAAGGCTCCCCAGAGTCTTACAGCCCCATGCCCTGCCCTTACCCTTGCTGCTCTTCAAAATCACAGCCAAGATATAGCTTAGGAACACCTGTATAAACCTGCACAGCAGCATGCACTAAAGACGAAAGGCGTTGTAGCACAATACTGAGTACATTCCTAGGTACTGGGAGGAATACTCAGTTGCTCATAGCTAGCTATAGGACTACCAACATTGTATGTGTGGCCCACTCCTCTACCTGAAATGTATTTGTTCCTATAGTTGCTAAAATTCCTTCCTAATGGGAGACATAGCAATATCTACCCCTTCCCCTAATGTCCCAATGACACACTGATGCACAATACCACCAAAGGCAATTGTGGGGAATTAATGATTGGTTATATTGGCCTTTCTTACAGAGCATAGATGAGGGGTACTTGCTAGAGCATGACCACTTCTCCCCCAGCTGGACGCACCTGGAGGTCTTTACCCAGAAGGGTTGAGGGCTTCCCCCCATGGCCACAAAATTCTCTCTCTCTCTCTCTCTCTCTCTCTCTCTCTCTCTCTCTCTCACACACACACACACACACACACACACACACACACACATACTCACACCCTCCTCCTTGGCCATGCACAGAGTTGTCAGTTGATACAGAGGCAGCTGGATACTCAGGAGGGGGAGGGTATAATTTGTCAACAATCCCAGATAGGATGACTTTTTTCTCAAAGGGGGTACAGATAAATGCCCTAACATGGCAGTTGCTTGGAGGAAAGTCACTCGCTATGCCAGGTGTATACATTTCCCCCTTCAATCCAGGGCACAGGGTATAGTCTGAATTTGGAAACCCCAGGAGAGAAACAACATTTTAACATAGGCATCAGAAAACTCTGGAAGGATTTACTCAGGTCCAGTTTGCAGGCGTTCACAGTGGCCCAGGAACTACCTGGAAAACAAAATCTAGGTCCCTGTCTAAGCTCGGTCATCAGCTCTCTGTGCATCCTAGGCCTGTTTTCCCTAGGATTCCATTTTCCAACCTTTAACCTATACAATCTAGGTGAGTTCTTTGGTCTTTCCCTCTCTGTGAAGTTCCATTCCATTCCCATCTCCTCAAATACACGAAAGAAAGGGGGTGAGAGTAGAGATGCCTTTCGAAGGACGCCTGGTGGATTCTCATGCCTTCTTTTCTTCCTTAGGTACACAGTTTTGCACAGGGGGCATCACCAGGAACTGGAGAAATTGCCCATACACAATGACCCAGAATCCCTGGAATCATGCTTTTGATGGAAGACACGGCTTGCCATTTAGCCATCCATTCCCATCTGTGTCTGCATGAACTGGTTACTCTGGAATCACTCCTGACCCTGGGCATCACCAGTGAAGTATGAAGTACAGGGAGGCAGGGTCCACTGAAGGTACACAGAAGACAGTGCTGAGTGGGACCTGAACCCAGCACATCAAGGATTTCAGAACTGTGTGGGGAATTCAGCCGCCATCAGACCCAGCATCTTACCCAGAGCCCAAGTGGCTCCTCCCATTGCATAATGACATGTGGTCAGTCTCTGCTCATGCCTTTCCAGGGACAGAAGTGCACTACCTCCTAATGTGGTGGGAATGGTGTAATTGTGTGGAAGTTCTGTCATTCATTGGCAGACAAGTCCTGCTGTCTAGCTTCTGTAGGGGCAGTGCAGTTGGCTGTCTCTCTTAGTTGAACATCCCCCTTTTGCCCTTCACTCTGGACATCCTCTGGACATCCTTTTGTGGGTCCTACATGTCTGTCTGGAAGCACTGAAGTACTGACATGGAAGGCATCAGGATTTTTGGTTTACAACCCTTAACATCTCCTCACCTCATTCATAGCACACACCACTTGAGGTAATAGTTCTTTCTTGAGGATAGATTTTAAAGATTCTGCTTAGGTTTTGCCTTTGAATCTATTACCAAGAAGCCTCTATAGAGCTAGTGTGTGTGTGTGTGTGTGTGTGTGTGTGTGTGTGTGTGTGAACTTGACATTTTACCACTGACACTGGCATGTCTGCAATTGGAATTGGGTTATTTCAAATGAATATCTATTTACTTCCCTTCCATGACAGCTATTCTGTTTGCCATGGATGTAGACAAGTAACTGTTTTGTGACTCAAGAATTAAGGGGTGGAGGTATGGGGCTAGAGAAATGGCTCAGTGTTTAAGAGCACTTTTTGCTCTGGAAGACTACCCGGATTTGGCTCCCAGCATCCACACGGTGTCTCACAACCATCTATAACTCCAGTTCCTGGGAATCTGACAGCTCTTCTGACTGCCACAGATTCCTGCACACACATGGTGCACATACATACACTCAGGCACACACATATATAACATGAAGCAAATTAAAATTAAAAAAAGAGTTAAGAAGGGAACCTCATTTGATCCCTAGAATGGCCTTTTAGGAAGGATCAGGCTCCTATGCTCAACAACCCAACAGTTGGTCCTAGCCTATTTTCTGTTTTGAGCAAAGAATAAACTATTCTTTCTGTATCAGGAACTGTCATTAACCCCTGCCTTCTTGGAAAGCTACTACAGACCCATTTTCAACATATTTTGCAGAGTGTCCTTTGTTCCAAACTCCAAGATGTTGTTTTCTTTCCTATGCTAAAGCTGTCCTTTGTTTTGGATAAGTTAGTACTTCAAGAGAGAGAAGACTTGAAACTGTGAAGATATTCATTCTCTCTCTCTCTCTCTCTCTCTCTCTCTCTCTCTCTCTCTCT
>JADRCH010000015.1:13020211-13034258 GCA_019843965.1 Rhynchomys soricoides | reverse complement strand
TCTCTCTCTCTCTCTCTCTCTCTCTCTCTCTCTCTCTCTCTCTGCTGACAAAGACCAGTTTGATTTACTGCTGGTGAAACAGAGGGAACAGGGGAAGGTGAACATGGCCTGGCATCCTTACACTGAGCACTACAAGGTCAGGATGTGTCAGGAGCAGCAACCAAAAGTTTTCCTTGCTCTGTTTTAACTCCTCATTCTTTCTCCATCTTCTCTCTCTTCCCCATGTCCATCCTAACCCTTCCTCCCCCTTCTTTTACTTTTTCTGAGACAAGGTTTTTTTCATAGTCCAGGCTGCCCTCAAACTCACTGTGTAGCTGAGGCTGAACTGAGCTCCTGATCCTCCTACCTCCATCCCTCAAGTAGTGAGGTCACAGACTTGGGCCACCACACCAAGTTCTACTTGCATTTCTCCTTTCTGGGATGACAAGTCACAATTGCTTCCTTGTCCTTGTTTAATCTATGAAGGAAGAACTCAATATCCATCTTTCTCTCCCCCATTTTCAGATACAGAGAAAGGGTGGCCATCCCCTACGAAGGGATGAAGTGACCACATATCTAAGTTTAACATTGGAAGTCTTATATCCCAAGACATTTCACAGCCCTTGCCAAATTCAAGATAGTCACCACCCTTATGGGACCCTCCTAGTAAACCACTTAGAGCTGAGTCCCTTTCTGTCTTTCCCTGAAAAATTGAAGGGACCAGGAATGGCAAGGCATGGGGATAACCCAAATTCAAAGTCATAAGACAAGACTGGATTAATTTGATTTGCAGAGCTGCTAGCTTAGCATTGGTTCCATGCATGGCTTCCTGGAATCCAGATGATGCAGCATGAGTGTGGAAGACTCAAAAGACGCATAGCTGCTCTCCAGGGTTCAAGGAGACCTAAACTTGCCCTAAACATCCCCTTTCAGGAAGCCTGTGGAGTTAAGAAGAAATGTTACTGGGGAAGACAGTATTGTGATACAGCTTCTCTGCCTAGATGAACATTGCCAACCATTTGGATATTAATGAAGTCTGTGTCTAGGTCTGGGATAAACAGATGCACTGTGTTTTCTTTCTATTTGACTTTGCAGTCTGTAGGAATGCCCAGTTCTGAAGATCCCAACCCAACCTATTGGGAGCCAGATTGATCCAAGGTTCCCTCATGAAAGGGAAAAGGACTGTTAGTTATTTGACCTTGCCCAGGAGCAGACTTGGTAAGGTCCAGTCTAAGGCCTGGGCCTGGAAGGACTTAAGGTTTCAGTTCCTGGGAAGCCAGCTTTCCCCTCTGAGGGGCTGTGGTTATCAGCCTAAGGCAGCTGTGTCTGAAGTATCCTGTGTTCTCTTTGGGAGTTTTCTGATTTAGCTTGCTGCTGACCTTGGCCATTCTCCTTCTGCAAATAGTACATAAGATGCTGTACCCTAAATAGGCCAGCTCAGCTTAATACATAGCCTGTGTGATACATCCCAACCTCAGCTTTTTCATCTGGCCATCTCACTTAGACCACTGTCGCTGAAGAACAACCTTCTGTTCTAGGTCACCAACCCCTCTCTATCAGCAACAAGAAAGTAAAAACAATAAATAAATAAAACCTATGATGTATTGGTAAACAACAACGACAAGCCCAAAAACAAAAAACTGAGATTCCCCTTTCTCCCCCCACTAATATTTCTAGTTCCTGTTGCCAACTTGCTCTGTCTGGAAGTAAATAACTGTCTGGAGAGTGGGGGGGAGGATATCGGGGGGGGGGGAGACTCACTGAGGGGCCAGATAGTGGAGACAACCAAATCACCTCCAATATCATCTTCAAGTGAGAACAAATGTCTTCTTGGTGCTGTGGCTCTCTTAGGGAAGAGAAGGATGGTGCTTTTCTCTGTTTTTCTTTATTACTTCAATTTGCTGCAGTCAAAATCTGCCCCAAAACACTGGGACTAGGAAGAAAACAAAGGCCAGGCCAAAAGTTGTCCTATTTCCACACAGTCTAGAAAACTAGTATTTGATTAAATGTAAACAGTGCAGGGACAGACTTGAAGATCTGGGTCAGGCACATTGTTGTGCTGGCCCTGAGCACGACTTGCCTCACTCTCTTCTCCAAAATGTGGACAGTCTCTGAGCCAAGTGGATCTGTTTGAACATAGATCACCAAGGGCCACTTGTTACAAGTTTCGCTAAAAACATTTTTTGTTTTGTTTTGTACTGCTAATTATGTACCATCAGTATTTCATTCACAGACATTTAATTTAGGAGACAATTTTATCACATCCGGAAACAGAAAGTCAGTTTGATGTACTGTAACTAGAAAGTAGCCATAGAGATAGACTAATAAAAATAAAACCGAACTACTAAATTCTACCCAGATGTCAATACTTGGAGTTCCCCTGCCTCTGCACATACCAGGAAGAAAAATCTGTCCATGGTTTACCTAGCTCCTCTCTAGGAGTTGGAAATATTGAGAAAGAGATTTAGAGAATGACTTGCAAACTATAGAAATTCACTGACTTAATACAAGTAATGTTCCATAGTTTTGGAAACAAAGACAGAAGAAAAACCATCTGCTTAATATTTTTATTAGTATTCTATTTAATTCAGATTAATGTCTTCTCTCTCTTTTCTTTTAGCTCCTCTGCACTTAACGAATAGTAATAACAAAACAGTAGAAGCTGACATCTAATATGCTTCTTTCTGTTGGCATTTGGTTAGAGTTTTCCATGGATTTCCTCATAAAAACCTCTCCTACGAGCACTAAAATTACTCCCTCTCTGAAAATGAGCAAACCTCAGAGGAGATATCATGTGGTGCCCGCCTGACCTGACAGGTATGGATGTGTACTGTAGACCCAGGCCTCCTGATTCTAAAGCATTCCCAATGGTAGTCGGTGGTAGGATGCATGCTCTCTACATTGATGTATTAGACTGTGCTAGGAGACAACTCTTTGCTCCCATGGTCTAAGTACTTTCTCCCCTATATTGAAAACCTTGAGACCTGTGCCTGTTCTGGTCCGAGTTCTGCCATTCACTTGCTCTGTTTTCTCCTCTGGCTGTTTGCATAATTAAATGATGGAGGTATTCTGGCTCATGACAGAGCAGTAGGAAGCCCTGTGCAATGGTCTTTCAGGATCTCTGGGACTCAGGTTACTGAACAGCCAGCAGCAGACTGAGAGGCAAGTGGATGAGCCCTGAATATTGCCAATCGTCAAGGTTACCTTGAGGGAGGCAGTTTGAAATCTCTGTATTTCTTGGTTGAATTGAAACTATTTGGACCCAAGTCCAATTTTTCCAGTGAGTATCCATTCACCCCCATAAGCACTTTACAATCTATCTGCCTGTTCACAAGGTCCCAGAGCCTCACAACAGCTTATGGAGATTACTGATTCAATTTTAGAGACAAGACTTTGTCACAAGTGACTTGCCCAAGGACATAAGGCAGCAGCCAGATGGAAAACACATTGGGTTCTCCTATCATAAGTAAGCACAGTGTTTGTTTTCCTCCTACATAAATTATGGTCTATATAAATGATACATTTATGCAATCCACTTCTGCTGTAAAAAGTCCCCATAACACAGAAACAGTAAATACTCGACCCCAGCTCACTCCTACTTCATTCCCAAGGTGTGTGCGTGGGTGCTGTTATCACTTGGCATATGCAGTTTAGTAATCTGTGGTTTTGTCTGCCGTTCTATATAAGGTGATCTGTATGTAATCTGCTACTTGCCTTTCAATAGGAAACCCCATACATCATTTCCCATCAACACCTGTGTGCTTCATGCTGTCAGCCTTGCAGAGTGGGCGATTCCACTGCTCACTACATTCAGTGTCTTCCACCAGGTCAGGGGGACTGGTTGCAGAATGAAGTGGTAGCTCAGACAGCAGTGGTCCTGTTGGAAAGAGGCAGCCCCACAATAGGTCTCACCCAGCTTCCTTCCTCTGTGAGGGACTGACAAGTCTTTGGAGTCAGACTCTGCTTCCAGTAATCCCTAAACATCTGCTTTTGACCAAGTTATCTAAACTGCTAAACTGGATGTACACGTGTTAGTGTTGTGACGAGCTGAGGAGGTATTGAGTAATCAACCCCTCAAAAGGCTCAGAATGCCTCTGTGGCCTGACTGATTCTCATAACCACTGTCCTAGGATACGGTTTAAGAGACATCCATAGGAATATTAGGAGAGAAAAAACCACACACACACACACACACACACACACACACACACAAACAAGACCAGAAAACTGAACAAACTTTTTATAATAAACCTGGGATTATTATTATACTGGATGATCCCATTGGCCCTTCAGCATTGCCTGGTGGGGATTAGTAACTATTATCACTTAACAAATGAAGAAAAGTGAGGCTCCAGCACAGGGCTTGTAACTGTCCCCGTCACAGGACTTCCGACTATGTACTGAGTCACTTCAAGCATCACATTAGCTATTGGTTAAAGTATTAAACCCACATACCAGGCAGCATGAGATACATGGTTCTTTCTGATACTGACAGTCAGAGGTCATCTGTGAACTATTTAAGGCCCTTTAAAAACAGACCACTGTACCACAAAGCTGGTGACATAACCAAATGGAGAACTCAGTTCTCTGTCAGGTGTGGACAAAAATGCCAAGATGTTGTCTGTAGTAAGCCTTCAGAATTTTTACTTTTCAATATGTTTGGGTAGAAGTTCAGGAGTAATATTTTGTGATGTATTATGTGAAATTCAAATATCTGTCTATAAATAAAGTTTTGTCGTAAAATAGCCATGTTTATTTGTGTATTCTTCACAGCTTTCACAAAGTAGAGAATGACTGTGGCCCGCTGAACACAAAATACTATGTATTTCCCAGTTTGCTGCCCTTGCTATTTGTTCGTGTATAATTACCAAGTGCCTATGAGAGTGGGCAGCCTCCATTTTGTTCTCAGGTGTCTGCCTTTGGCATCTTTACAAATGATCTTAGGCCCTGCTGTATTTGATGAGTTTGTGATGGGGTGGGTAAAGAGCAGTGGTCGCTTGTGGCTGATGTGAGCGTTGCTTGGGTGAGTTCCTGGCTAAGGATACAGGCTGAGTCTTGCTGAGGCCTGCAGGTTATTATTCTGCATTTATTCTTTGCCTCTTACTGAGCAGTTGTAATTTTAACAGCGAAAGAACTAAAAAACAGCGTGAGGAAAAGATGAATGATCTTACACTTAAGATTTTTTAAAATCTTGTATTTCAAGAATCTTAAAAGCTTTCAAGTAGACTTTGAACCCAGGCACCTGCCACTCTAGGGTCCAGTGTTAGGAAGCCACCAACACTCTTGCTTTTCTGTCATTATTAGCAAGTCAGTACAGTTGGGATCAGAAACTCAGATTCCCATCCTACCCAGCTGACACTAAGTCCTCACCATGAATAACTGAGTTCCCCCTCCTCCCCCCCAACCCCCCCCCTCCAGCCTCAATTAATCCCTAGAAAGGGAAGGGGCTGTACAAATCCTCAAAGACCTGACACTTTCCTACAGACCATAATGCTTTTTGTCTTTAGCGGTTGGATTCAGAGGCCTGTTAAGGTCACTTATCTGTCAAATGGCAAAGCCATGGTGCCGAACTGATAGCCAACTGCACTGTCACTGCTGCCGGGCAGCGTCTGGCCAAGAGGAAGGCAGGCAGCTCCTCTGAAATAGCCTGTGATTTATTGCCTCAGCATTCTGCCAGTTGTGCGCGTGCTGCATCTTACAGCCCCGTGTTTGAAACAGATCAGAGCATGGACACTGGCACTGAGTTAGACTTAACTATACACGGCTTTCCTGTGGAGTATTTGCTTCTGTAAATAGCCAGTTTCAAGTCCATGGCAAGAATAAAGTTTTTACTAAATGTTTATTTTTATGTTCAAGATAAAGCATATACACAATTGAATGTGGAAATAAATAACTAGAAATGCTCTGGAAACTCTCTATTTGCCCTTCAAATTCATTTAAGTTCGTGAATCTTTTCATGTAAATGAATATGCCACATATAAACACTAAGAAAAGAACTACATCTTAGTACAGAAACATAATCTTCTCTGACTAAGGGTTTAGTTGGCATTACGGTAACAAAACCACACGAGGTACAACACTCTTTAGCAGGTTGACTCAAATAGCTCTGCCGGAGAAGAAAAAGGCACAGACTGAAGGACATGGTGAGGAGCAGAGGAAATGGGCTCAGTCACCTGACACTGAGAACTAAGTCAGGAAAAGTGAACACGACCAGTGCTGAATGATTTGCCTTCCTTCAATGACTTCTTTAAATTAAGATGTATAAACATAGGATATAAAGTCGTTACTTTTGGACGTATCTTTGTATAGTTCTTCTCTATATAAATCTTTATACAATTTCCATGTTCCTTATATATTTCCTATATAACAAACTGAGCCAGGGCCTCCCAATTCCAAGCCCAAGGTTCCTGTGTAGACTTTTGGCCGCTGTGGCCCAGGAGAGCCAGGACAGCTCTATTTAAATGTAGTCGTCTTCAACTGGCTCCCCATTGACATCACAATAGTGGATAAAAATCGCCACCACTCGCTGGAATACTCCCCGCCTCATCTGCCGCATCTCTGAGATCTCCTCCCCCACGGTCTCCATGCAAATGTCCGCAGACAGCTGTCCTTTCCTCCGAGGGGCGTAGACGGTGCCTGGGGAGTGGGAAGAGAGGCGGGGCAGTTATGATTAAAATCACGTGATCCACGAAACACTAGTGCATACTAGTGTGTCCCGTTGCTGATGTAAGAATACTCATGGAATTTGTCTTCATGACTTCAGTTTTATATCAGATCTGATGCTAAGGATAGCAGAGATCGTCAAAGTCTCCAGGTAAAAATAATACACCAAGGAATAAACAGTGCATAAATCAAGAAGTTTAAAACATCTGCCTCCTTAGGAACACTTATTTCAAAGCTGTATCTAAAGATGAATATATAAATATGCTAACACGTCAAAAACGTGTATTAAAAGCATCCCCCAATTTCTCTATTTAAATCAAAATAAGCTGCCCCGAATTAAAACGGTATTCCTAAGAAACAGGCAAATAATTAGTACAATTGAGCAACTCTGAAATATCATGTTCGTAAATTCTTCAGTAAAGATCAGTGATTTTCAGGTGTGCCAAATGCAATTCTAGCAACTGGGATTACGTGTTTGAGGCTAGGTTTGCTGCATAGACAATTCAGGCCAGGCTTGGGCTACATACACGAGAATCGGTAGAAACTTCAACAAGCAAAGCTCTAAACAGTTTTAAAATTGGCTCATGTGCTTTTCAGAGTCCAAAGTTAAACCTCTAGTATATACATATATCAGAAACAAGCCAGGAAAATATGAAGGACATCACATCATGTAGACATGATAGAACCACCATGTAGACATGTTAGACCCACTATGCATCCCATGCACACATATCA
This sequence comes from Rhynchomys soricoides, assembly GCA_019843965.1. NCBI lineage: Eukaryota > Metazoa > Chordata > Mammalia > Rodentia > Muridae > Rhynchomys > Rhynchomys soricoides. The sequence goes on along the minus strand of JADRCH010000015.1, from coordinate 13,026,881 downwards.
GAACCACCGTGTAGACATGTTAGACCCACTATGCATCGCACGCACACATATCAGAACCACTGTGTAGTAGCCGGGCCTTTTTCAGGACATGTTAAAATATTAAGGGAAACTAAACCAAAACTCTGCATCATCCCTAATTTATAAACAAAATATTAACTGTTTAACGTAGTACAGTCCATTCAATCTAGAGAACACAAGTGCATAATTACTCTCTTCATCATCTTCAAAATCGTATCTGGCAAAGCTGTTGGGCTCTGCTGCCCGCAGTGACCTCAGCCAAGGGAAGTCGGAAATCATGGAATATGGAGCTCCATCCACAACACCTGAAATAAGCAGACAGTTGCAAAAGTCCCGTTACTATGTGAATGCTGACAGCAGCAAACTCTACTCAAGCAGCTACAGCTACATACAGAGCCCGAGCCAGCTGCCTTCAAAGGCATTTCTAACCAGAACTCTTCATTCTTATTTACCTTTTGTGGGTCAACAGATTCTGATTGTTCTAGGGATGGTAAAGACACCCAGACACACCAATATGTATCCACTCTCTGCATCTTGCAGGGATGCGAACCTCTCATTAGCCCGGTGACTGCTAAGACCCTCTATACCCCCACTCCGGCATGCCCTCCTGTCTAGTCCACACAGCTTACATTTAGCTCTATGCTCCAGGTAAATCTTACCCTCTAATGTGTAGATCTCTCTCCCCCAGGGATACTTAGGGTATTTTTTTAAATCTTCTTCAGTTCGAGTGGCTTCCAGGAAGAATTCATATTTAATGAGCTCTCTGGAGGTAACAGGAAAAACATCAGGTAAATAGACCATGACAAAGAATGCTGGGTAAAAGCACCTGTCTGAACTACTCAGGCTTAGACTCTACCAACTGTCTCAGGCAGGACAGATCTCTGACAGCTCCAGTCACCCCAGCTAGAGAATAAGTCTAATCAGGTCTACGGTACAGTCTTTATTATCGTAAAACCATATTAAGGAAAGAAGAGGGCAAGCCTTTGGGCAGGTGGCTTGTACGTTGAGGGTAATTAGCACAATGTTTGTATGATTAAAAAAAACAAATCAATTTTCTGAAAAGTGAAGCATCAGTCTCAAGGCATTATTAACTTGATTTCTTTTCCATTCTCCATGGCTAAAGAGGTAAGGTGAAGCATGCATGTAATGTCTATAATTTCTCCTCTAAGTTTGAATAAAATGCTTCACAAATACATGTATGCTTTTAAGTTTATAATTTTCTTTATCAGTTTTTTGCAAGCTCAATGGCAATCATTTAAAATAGAGAACCAGGGTCTGATCCCAGGAGCCGCCAACAGGAGAAACAATGAAGAAGGACTCTGGGGACCACCAAGCCACTTACTGATTGATGTTGGCTATTGTGTCCATCCAATTGCGAATGCGCACCTTGTTCCGCACGTTGGGAGGGTTGCTGAACTCATGAATGATGCAGATGTGATAGGGGTAGGGGCCGCTGAAGAGCTTCTGCTCCAGAGTTAGTGTGTCTACCTGGAGACGACATCAGAAGGTCTTTGGACCAAGAGTAAGGCTGAGACACCTGTCTCCAAGACCTTGAAAAGCTTCTGTTTTGAAACCCGTGGCAGATTTGAAAATCAAATAACAAGCTCTGTCCCAGAGTACATCCTGCCACGTTTGGATGTAGACTTAGCAAATTCTCTACACTGCAGACTCAGCCATTTCCCCCTCTCCCTAACTGCTTTTTAAGTAGCTGTTGAGTCAGAGGGAGCCGATGCAGGTAACTCCATCAGCTCTACATCTTCGGAGGATGGCCCTAACTGGTGTCATTACAGGCTGCACTATAGAACTGCGCGTCGAAAGTCAGTCCTATCAGAACAAACAATTGCTAGGTTTAAGGACAATATGTCTCCTGCCTCCTTGTGGATTCTGTGTTGGCAGGATATTCTCATGGATGCCTCTCCCCTCTTTAGCTCTGCAGTTTCCTCCAGAGTTCAGTGGAGCATGAGTATAACTCCTTAGAGAAAGGTAAACTGACGAGAGGAAGTCTCTTTGTAAGCATGTAACCAATTTTGAGTATTAAGACACTTAAGAATTTGATGAACTTATTTGAAGGGCCTTAATCACAGAATCCAGGAGATGTTTAATATTTCCTCTGAGCAGCAACATTATCCTACATATGCACTAAACTTTTAATAATAATTACAGTTAGACTATAGCTTATGAAATACCAGCAACGGTCATAGCATATCACATATATTAATTACAAAAGTGTAAGCATAATTCTAATTTTACATATAAGAAATTGAGAGACAAGAGTTAAAGAACTTGCTCTATGTCAGAGCAGAATCTGAACCAGGAAGTCTGTGATCTGAGCACATATTCTTAGTCAATAGGCAACTTCTAGCTGAATGAGTACTGTGCAAATGCTAAGAATTCTTAGAGATCTAGTAGAAAATCTTTAAAAAGCAATACTGACAGGACAATACGGCTCGGTTATAAAAACTCCACAGAGTTTAAAGAATCATTACTGAGAGTTGAACAAAATAGATCAAATAAACAAATATTAGCAAGATGTGTATTTTATCATAAAAAGCAGAGCTTGTTACCTGCTGCATTGGGCGCAGGTAGATGATGCGGTTCCTCTCTGGAGGCATCCTCAGTATTTGGTCTAGTACCTGGTCCATATTTAGTTTCTTGCATTGTGCATAGTCAAACCGGTTTACAATTGGTGCATTTTCTACCTTTAAATGTTTCAGTACCCTGCACCTGGTAGCTACAGAATAAAACAATAAGCTCTATAAATAATTTACATAAGAATGCAAAGCATATTCCAGAAGCATCTCTGGAAAATAGTGGGATAGGCACTGAGCGCATAAACACAGCAAGTGTGCTGGTCATACATAGCAGGTTAAGATTTGACAACATGACTCAAATTCAGAAGAAGTCAGCAGTCCTCACGCTAGAGGGCCATCAAGGCCCTCCTTGCCTCTACTGCTGCCTGCTAAAGAAATTAAGTCCTAGAAGTTGACCTGCCCAAACAGGAACTGCCCAGGAACCATTTCTTTAATAATGAAGTTTATGGAATGTGACATGACTATATGGCTAAAGGTCACACCAGGAAGAATTCACAAAATTATCTTGTATTTTATGATAGAAATTGACCAGTTAATTTTAATTCCTGCAACAATATAGAAACAGTATCTTGAGAAAAGACACAGAAATCTGTGGTTTCTAAAGTCTTTGGCTATACATTTTAGAACTGTGGCAAGAGCTACTGGAAGGTTATCTAAACATGATTCTTCTTCCAGTTCAACCCAGCAGGCAGGAAGTCAGAGCGAAGTGGCTGCTACTCACCACACTTCTCTGTACTAAATTACCAACTGCACCCCAGCCTGCTCCTTCCTTGGTTTAAATTGCCTAGCTCAACTTCAGAGAGAATTAAACGGATGCAATTATAAAGCCACAAAATGAATTGCTTGACTGTTTAAACTTTTCACAAAGGTATCTTCTACAAGATCCTCAACACAAACATTATCACCTTCCAGAGCACTGTCCCCTGGAACTAACTTACATGTCTAAACAGTGCCAGCAGCCTGCCTTCAGGCTCTGTCATGCAGAGAAAGGAGGAATTCAATAGAAATAAAGAGAAAAGAGAGAGGACCAATGGTGATATGGACCTGATGACTCTGTGCTGTAAAATCAGACACAGTTAAGGATAAATCTAATCTCACTTCAGCACCTCATCTGCCACTGACTTAGCTCTTGTCAAGAGATTGAACTACATACATATCTGAGACCCTGTGTCCCCAGACAAGCTGAACCGAACAACCTGGTTTCAAGGGCAGAAAATGGACCTGAGGACATATGATCCATCGGTAGGTTAGGAAGATACAGGAGTACTATGGGGCAGGGCCCAGCAGTGAAGCCAGTGGCGCTCTAAGAAGTGCATCCACTGCTGAGAGGGAGGAATAGCTAACGGAGCATCAGGAGGCTGTTTCAGACGCCCAGACACAGACAGTGGAGACCTGAGCAACAGTTAGAAGCACAAGTCTGATGTGCACCCTTCAGAGCTTTGTTTCAAGAAATTCAAAAAGGAGGTAGTGACTTGATTAGATACTCAAGGCAAAACCTTGTCGGTTGAAATAAAACAAACAAACAAAAGATTCAAAATTTTGCAGCTTGAATAGTTTGACATCCTATAGAATTCAGGAGAGGTTTTATCTGTCCCTTTCCTATTCTCTCAGTTTTATGGTAGGTGTGGAAGACACCTTTTAATGGGATTCATGGCATTTCTTTGCTTATCAATACCACAGGAAATGGAAAATGGAAAGAGTTTGCTTTAAAGTATTTCTGCAATACTAACACAGCAGAAGGTTGTATCTGCTCAATGTTTCCTTGAAAAAAGGTTTTGCTCTGTGGCCCAGGCTGGCACTGGGTTCACAGCAGTTCTTTTGCTTCAGCCTCTGAAGTGCTAACATTACAGGTGTGAGTCATGCCCGGTTCTAAAAGGTGTCTTCCAGTAGTCATACCTTGTACTATGTTGTATACACGCATGCATGTAAATATGAATGTGTACACACCCACACCACTGCATTAACAAAAACAAACCCAAATGCCATGACTTAACCAAAATTATGTATACTTTACACACTTAAGAAAATGAACACACAACATGTAATTCATTTAAGGAAGGGAACAAGGCAGATTTAATTTCTTTTTTTAAAACACACATTTCATGGTCTCATTATGTAGCCTTGGCTAGCCTGGAACTTGCTGTATAGACCAGGCTGGCTTAAAACTCAGAGTACTGCCTATTTTTGCCTCCAGGGTATTTTGGATCAAAGGCATATGCCACAACCTCAGCCTAAATTACTGTTAAAATAGGGATATAAAAATTTAATTTTAAATAAAAAAAATTATAAATGGATACAATAAGCACTTAAAACTTTAAAATCTCACCCTGAACAGCCTATATTTGAGGCAGATATGTCAAGAAGGACATGGAAGGTATGCAGGAGTATTATTAAATGAGTGGAGATGGCAGAAACAGAAACCGTGCAACAGGCCTGGAGAATGGGCTGCGAGCAGCAACAATGGGCCAGAACTAAGAATCCGAGTGAGCAATAACCAAACACAGAGCAGCAAAGCACCAGGGGCCCAGTTACTCTCTCCCCACACCTTTACACAGCCTCATACCAGAGCTAAGCTGAGGTATAATTAACTGCAGCCTCTCCACGCTATGAAGCAGCTCTGCCACACCACGGAGCAGTTAACTTTCAAGGTCAAGCTTCAGCAGGTGGACCCTCACTACGGAGTAATTCTCTGAGAGCCATACAACAACGACAAAACTAAAGATAGCCTAAAACCTTCCTGTGAAGAATAACAATGTCACTGTTGTATAGGAGAATTAACTTTTGCTTGCTGTGCACTACTGAGGTTTGAACCTATGATGTCATACACAAGAGGCAGCAAACAGTCTACACTGAGCTACATTTCCAGTTGCTACAAACACAGACGTTTTCATTCTTCTTAAACTTTTACATTTCGTAATTAGGTCTTATTGTGTGGCCCAAGTTGACCTTAAATTTGTAATCCTCCACTCTCCTGGGTAGCTGGAGTTGCAGCCTGCTTCAGCTGGTCTGGCCTTAGTTGTCTAAAGGTGTCACGATGTTCTTACATAACACAACCCCAGACACATACCATGGATGAACATCATCTTGGGGCAGTCTTTCAGCACTAGATCTGTGATTCCACAATTGGTCATTGTGACTCCAACAAGATTTTTCGATTTTAATACAAGAACCTACAATGATAAAAGTTTAGAAGTTACAGGAGTATACCTTCCCAATGCTGTGTTTTCATAAAGGGTAAAGGTTTTCATTGTGACAACCTAGAGGCTGTTATCCAAATTTTCTCTTTAGAATATAGACAGTATATAAAGATAGAAACTTCAGTTTCTTTGCATGAACTGAGCTGAATGGTGAAAAACAACAGCTCTCTTCTTTACCTGTACATGGTCATCCTCAATCACAGGATCACTGGTGCTGGTAGACTTATCTGCAGTTCGCTTTCGTTTCATGGCATGGCATGGCTTTGTTTTGGCAACTTCTATGAAAAAAGAATCCAAATTGTATCCTTCCTTGTTTCCTCCCATAGAGCATACTCAGTCACATGTGGACGCTTTATCCTAACGGCCAAATCTTATCCATGTTCTTAGCGTTAGCCTGTGACTCAACCCGTCATAGATACATCTGGGGAATGAAACTCGGTACATCCCTACTACAAAACCTTCCCAACGACTGCTGCTTAGTGTGTGTCAGTCCTGACCCTGGAGTAAGTGCCTCACTGCACCTCACAGATACTGTATTACCCCACTCCACAGGCCTCAACTGCCTCCATTACCTATGTCTGAAGCCAGTTATCACGCTAGCTGTTTTTGCTCAGAACATCTTTTGTACTTTCAGGGTTTGAAAGATGTGCCATCTTGGTCCTAGTCAGTCATCATTTGGTTCTGACAAATTGTTCTGGACCTCCAACTAGTATGTATTGTTCTGTATTTCCCCATATACTTGTCTCCATATTTAAAGTAAAAGTTGAATCTTAGAGGGAACAACTGTTCTTTCTGTGTCAGCCACAATGGATTAAAATGAACCCTGAGATCCTTGGCACTCAGCACTGCAGGTCCTGAGCACTC
>JADRCH010000015.1:12962379-13020111 GCA_019843965.1 Rhynchomys soricoides | reverse complement strand
TGAGCACTCCCTGGGTCCTTGGCACTCAGCACTGCAGGTCCTGAGCACTCCCTGGGTCCCGCACTGCTCTAAATGCGTTCCTTTATTAACTCACTGAACTCTTACTCAGCACTCTACTGTAAGCTATTTTTAAATTCTCCTCACTAAACTTACTAGGAAACTGAGTCACGGGAAGAAAGGTAAAATAGCTTGCCAAGATGCTACTATACATACCAAGAGTCAAAGCCACTCAAACTGGTTCTAGTCACTAGGTTATCAGACCTACAGTATTTTCCAGTGAGGTTTAACCTCAGTTTTACTAGTAGTTTACTAAAACGTCATTTTTTTTTCATATTTTATTTACATTTCAAATGTTTCCCCCTTTCCAGATCTCCCCTTTGGAACCTCCCCAATCCCTCCTGTAAAACGCTATAATTTAATTATAAGAACAAATAGAATTTTATTTAAACGCAAGGTCTAAACATAAACCCACACAATCTATTAAAATGTTGAAAGTTTTCTCCTCATTTCTGACACATAATAGTATGCTAGCAATGTGCACACCGAGTGACTACAGCCCTGATGCTAATTCATTAACCATCACTCCTATAGGTACAGACCCTGTCAATGCCTATCAAAGGCTCAGGATTTGACAACATCTTAGAACCAGTCAGCGTGTTAATTTAACCTACCACATTTTTCTTGGCTGGAACCTGTAAAATTCTACTATTCCAAACGTCTGCAAGTGGGTATTTTGTTGAAGTCAAAATGAAATGAGAGGCAGTTTTATTCATCCAACAGTATTTTGGAGAAACTTCTGGCAAAACCTTTCTCCATGACCAAAAGCCAGGTAAGGCAGTACATTATACCACCACCAAGATTCACAGATCTCTTAGAACTCCTGACAACATCATCAAAGTGCAAACAAACCACTGAGACCTGTTTCAATCATCTAGCGGCCAAGACAATGGACTTCAGCCTTTTCCTTTCATGATCCATGTGAACTGCTCCCTCCCTTCCTCCCTCCCTTTCCTGCCTGTAACACATGACCCCTGCTTTCCACTGGGACTAAGTTGGCTTGTGTCTTCTACAAAAAGCTATAAAATGAAGTAACAGTTTATTTGTAGATGATTTTGAGCAAATGTTCCCACATGTCCAAGGAAAAGGGAATTTTCTATGCCTATTTTTATTCCGACGTGTCCTCCTTCCAGTCGGGGACCATATCTAATGATTTTGTACTCTCTCTAGCATCAACATACCTTATGGTGGCTACACTTACTAAGTTCACATCATCCACTCGGCCTCACACTGTGTATACCACAGTGCAAGAGGCTGGGAAGAGAAACAAACACTGTCCCTGTCACACAGCTCCTGCTCTACTGTGCAGACAGACAGGAGACATTACAAGTGTGGGTGTTAAGGCGCTCCAGAGAGAACAGATGAAGAGCAGCCTCAGAGCGCCAAGGAGAGTCCAGCCACTTTGGGAACCATTTTAATAAATGCTATTCCTGCACAACCACATTAGGTGTTCTGTGATGTTTGTTTCGCAAGTAAAATACTTTTAGAAAGTATTAATTTCTTTTCTTCCCAGAAAAACTTCCTAAAAGTAAACTAGACGTTTGTATGATGTTTTAAAAATATCTGGAACTAATTTATGCACTAAAAAATGTTATCTCAAACAGAAAAATAAAAATGAGGAAAACAGTAGAAATCGTTAAAGCGACATTGTTCTTGTTTTTATCCAGGGAATTATTTAACCTCTGAGAAAGTGAGACCATGTGACAGATGAAAATAAAACAGAAAAAGGAATGAGAAAAACCCAAGCCACAAAAAACAAACAAACAATTAATATAAAAGGTTCATCTTAAAAAGAAAAGTTCCAAAAACAACTGAAAAACGGCAGAGACAGACAAATAACTGGGATACACAATAGTTCTTAAATAGGACTCAGTGTTGGAAAGATGTCCATCAGTCAACTTAAAGTTATTACAAACTCTGACATAACTGAAGAGGAAATAAACAGAGGCATTTAATAAAATGAGCAGCTGAGACCATTTCTCTAAAGCACATGAGGCAGGCCTTTAAAGGAAAGCAAGCACATCCAACTTCACAGAGCCCAAAACCAGGCAACTACAGTCTCATAGTAGGTTCAGAGCTGAAGTTCAGACGCAGGGTGGTAAAGAAGTGGACTGCTGGTGTCAGGTCAGCTGTGACTATTGCTAATGTTACTGAACTAGCTGCACTCTGCCCAGTGATAGCTTGCCATGTTATACATACTTTCTATACGCTTCTTAAGACTATCATGAAACATGAAAATTCAACCTGGGAAGAGTATTTTTATTATATAACAGGTCAGAGTTTAAAGAGCACACTGCATCTTCAAATACAACTTGTTTTATATGAATTTCTATCACTAGGACTATCTATACACAGGTTAAGTCTTGCATTTAGAAAGCTACTTTTGTGAGCTTAATGCCTCATAAATTCAGCTTGTTTAGTACATGAAAAAGCAGGCCATGCCTCTGTTGTGGGACTGGTTTTAAGATTTTAAAATTGAGATGCTTAGAGAAAATTAAAATCTATTACTATCTGCTGGTATATAGTAGTAATTTAATAAAGGCAAGAGGGATCATCTTAGAAAAGAAACATAAATTAAGTGTGTGCGTGTGTGCATGTGTGTACCTTCACCCAAATAATCTGAGGAAAACTACCTACTTACCTGTTTATCACCTGCCAAACCTAGCTGGGAGCAAAATAGATTTCAGAAAAAAAAACAAAAACAAAACCCAATCACTAAACCCCAGAGGCAGACCCAGTGATGCACAGGAAACTTCAGCAGCCCAGCGACCTCATCCTCCTTACCTCCCCCGCTCCTCCCTTCCCCTAAGCACTAGGTCTTGAGCGAGGCACAACACTCCTATGCCTGTGCAGGCTCAGGTGTCAGAATCAGAATTGCACTCAGGGCAAACACACACGGTTTAACTTTTCTTAAAGGTGAAAGGATTCTCAATTTTCTGGATTGAAAGTATTTTACGCCTGCTTCCACCAAAACACCTTTTAAAAATTATTTAAAAGTTTCTATGATCCATAGAACTCCCAAATAGAGTATCATTTACCATAAATTAGCTTTTTATAAGGAAACTCATGAAACAAGCTTGGGCCATTCTCCAGCCCTACCCTGCAGTGGCTAATCCTGGGAGCATTGTCATACCTGACTCAGATATCAGCGGTACATGGGACAGTCTGCTCCTGGCCCTGGTTAGGGGCCTCCGAGGGTAGTCTTCATTAGACTGCACGTCACAACTCTCAGGCTGGGAGCTCCCCCTCCTGTCCTCACCTGTAGCCCCACAGCCACTCCCATTAGTCCTCTCATCATGTGCTGGGCCTGAAGACCCCCCTTGTGGCAGAGTCCTAAAGGAAAAGGCGGATCTCGTACCATCCGCGCCATTCACAACACAGGCTCGGCTGGTGGAAGGGCGCTCCTCATCAGAACACCTGCCAGTTCTCCTTTGAGACTCCTGGGGCCTGAGACAGCAGCATCTGGGGCAGACAGAGCTCTCTGCATCTCCCTCCTCCATGGCCTCAGAGTCCTCTGACCCATCAGGGGAACAGACACACTGCCTGGATACATCCACTTCGGGAGGGCTGGGCTCAGAAGAGCCACTGCTGGTCACCGTCCTTACGAAGTCCGGGCTCTGAGAAGTGGTGCTGGAGTTTCCCACTGTGCTGGCGGCTGTGCTGCTGCAGCTGGGGTAAACATCCTTGGTCTTTTTCTTTTCAGAAACATCCCTAGCTGCTTTCATATCGGCTTTGATCTGCTCACTGGTGACCTGACAGCCTTTCTCACAGCTGCTCTCCTCAAGGGGAAACTGCTTCGCCTGGCCCATCTGATGGGAGCTGTTGTACCTCTTGCGGAGTGGAGTCTTGCCTTTTCCACTTACTGCTTACAGAAAAAGAAGAATGACCCGAGGAAAAGAAAAGATTTCAGTACAAATTCGGCACAAAAGGCAAGAGTCAATCTGAAACAGGAGACTAGTCACCTGCCTCCTTCATGGCTACAAAGCTCTGCACTCATCTCTAGTGCTTCCCTCCAGCTTGTCCACTAAAGCCTCCATGGCCTGATTTGAAACGAACTTTCCTCCCCGGCCCCCTCTACCTGCACCCTGCACCCAGCCCAACGTCTCCCCCAACATAGGCCTGCCTCAACACCAAAGGTCCTGGGGTGCCAGGTAATCCTTTGGTGTGCCCCACCCTAAGGCCACTACAGTAAGGCCTGAAACACTGTGATTTAAGTTTTCTACCTGACTTCACCTGGACTAAAGGTTCTTAGGGACAGCTGGAAGCTGACCCTTCAGAGCACCTCCAAGGTCACTACAGCACAGCAAGACTCAATGAATACAGAACAGAGTAAGGAAAGAAGGCTGGTTTCTGGCCAGCACAGACTTTAGTTGCCTGATTTAGAAATGAAATTTCTAGGAAAAATTATAAGTTAGTCAGCTGGTCCAATTCCTCCTACATTCCAGTTTCCTTGAAGCTTCATTTCAGCCACAGTATATTATTTGAATTTTAAAAAGAGTGAACTAAAAATTGAATAATCGGCCAGTGGTTAGTAAATTATTGTAAGTCTAAAAACCCTGAACTTTCCAAAATAAAGATTATACGTGATTCAGGTACAGTGTCAACTGTGTACTGAACATTCAAACACATTAAGGAGTAAAGAGGAGAAGAGCCCACAGTTTAGAAAAAGTAAAAAGAGTTTGAAAGAAGTGTCCTTTGCTAAAAGTAGCGAGTCCATGGCTCTGAGAACTGAGAAGAAAGGCTGGCTAAGGAAGAACTGGGACCTGAGAGAGGAGCTACAGTTCCTTAGCAAGGCAAATAGAATAAGCTGTTGCCTGGGATGAAAGGGAAACCAGGAATTATTATTATTATTTTTTAAAAAAACAAAATATTTTAGGGAGCTGGAGCTCTAGCTCAATGGCACAGTGCTTGCCTTGCATGCTAAAGGCTGAGGTCCAAAACCTTAGCACCACCAGAAATCCCACATAAACAAAGGGAAACCCTGCACTCCTGTATCCCATGACTCCCTAGAGTACTGCAGCAGCCACCACACTCAGACTGTAACTGGACAAAGTATCAGTTGTTGAGTGACCACTGATGACCTGATACCACAGCTACCTGAGGCCTACTGAGAGGCTCTTCATGCTCACTGCCCTCCCATACCTCTCCGCCCTACTCCCCCACAGCACTACGGCCCACTCTCCTGCTGAGCCTCTGCCTTCCTTGCTTCCTAGCACATGTCAGATGTGTAAGCTGACTGGAAGCTGCACTGCACACACTTTACGGAGACCTAGTGCAGCGGTTCTGAAGCCTCCCTCCCACCTGCAAGTTAGAGTTGAGCATCCTCTCACCTGCTGCTTCTCTGGACTGTCCGGAGTCTCCAGTTTTTTCTTCCCGTTCTGAGTAACGCCGGGCACCATTCTTAGGAATCCAGACTTCTTGGAGTTCTAGACTGTCTTCTTCATCATCGCTCTCTGAATCGTGAACAGCAATTGGTGTTGGTTTTACCACACGTTGTAGACCACTAGGTCCTAGAATAAAAAGCACAAGACTAAGAATACTTTCTGCACAAGAAAAACTCTCATAGAAAGTACTGTTTCAGAGATCTGGGGTCACAGAGATGCTTTTGGCAGGGTAGCCTCTGACACTTATTTTAGTCAAACAAATACTCAGGTGAGATTCTGTGAAAGCATTTTAACAAGCTAAAGCCATTATGACAACATTATGACTAGACTGACAACTAGAAGCAGATTAAAACTGTGCTCACTTCACTATTTCAGAAAGCAGAATAGGTCATCCTAAAATCACTAAGGAACAGTGGTAGTACTTTAAAGACCAAGCTCAGTTTCCCAGTTTTGCAAATACATAAGTCAAAGCACAGAGAGCATGGAGTGGTGAGTGCGGGCCCAACATGAGGACCTCATGCTACCCTTTGGGATGGATGGGCAGCTGCATAAATCACACCGTAGCACTTCAGACCTTCCGCTCTTCTGACCTGATCCTCACAAGTGACTGACATTAGTGTGACTAACAAATGCAAGCTGCAGGGAATCTGGTCTGCCTCTCTTCATCATACTGTACAAGCCTGGCAAGCTAACACCCAGTAAGCCTACTGGGTAAGTGACTGCATCTGTAACAAGGCACCGTGACAGCAAATCAGGAAGGACAGCGTTGCATTTTAACCTCAAACTGTACCTTATTTCTCTCAAGTAATGCTGAGCACAACACTCACCTCTGAAAAACTGTTTCCCATCATAAAGCAAAGAGCTGGTGAAGGTCATTTAAAGGCCGATGGCACTGTCCTGCCGCTGGAGTTGGAGGCGAGGTTTTGGTCTACTTACTAACCCAGGTCAGCCTCGGCCTTGCTCCCCTCCCCTCGGAAATGAGGTCAGAGGACAAGCCCCTCTCCCCCCTTTTTTTTATTTAAGTTAAAAAAAAGTTTTTGAGACTTTCATGAATGGGCCTTTACTCACATCTTTTTACAACTCTCTTCCAACCTCCCTTCACATTTATGGCTTCTGGTTATGCAAACACACACGCGCGCACACACACACACACACACAGAGCTTGCTGTGTGCACTGAACACTGCTCATACAAACAGAATAGTACTTAATGGGATTACTTCTCTCAACAATCTGAGTGCTTTCTTTTTCTACATCCACGTGAGACAGTGGAATATGAAAAAGCAGTTGTTGGCTACAGCTACAAAGACAAGACAAAAACAAAATGGACAAACAGAACAAAGGGAGATAATCACTTAAGATACAGATGTATAAGACACAGAGACTAGCAATGATTTCTAACACTGCTCTATAGTGAACAGCAGACAATGCAGCAGCATCTGTTCTCAGTACTTCCCATTCTCTGTCATACTCGGCTCTACTGTCTTAAGGATGGATGTACAAAGACTGCCATGATTACCTGCTTGTTCCTCATCAGCATCCATAGGAAGAACTCCCTGATTGTGAGCTGGCATATCACTTCCACTCTCGGCTACCACTTCTCCATCTTCCTGGACCATGTCTTCCATCTCATTCAATGCTTAAATAAAAATAAAGTAAAAACTAAAGAAAACACAAACATCTACAATGCATGCAAGACAGTGGCAGTGCTGAGGACAGAACAACCTGTCACTGTGAGGCCTGCTTTTACAAGAAGCTTGTAACTGCTCCAGCAGACAGACAAAGAAATGGTCAGCTAATCAACAGAAAAGGAAATCACAGATGGAAAAAGATTATTTCATCAACCAATGTATGATAAAAGCAGGTGAAAAAGTCACAGTTGAGACAAAAGACCCCAATCATCCATGAAAAGGATAGCTGGATGATGTCTCCATGAAGGTATCTGCTTGACGATCATCATCCATCATTATCTTATGAACAATGAGCCTTGTGGTACCTGCTGTCTTATCCAGGCCATATTGAGCATGCAAACTCAAATTCTATCTTTCTTAGGAACATTCTTGAGGTTAGGCTGTCAGCTATTGATTAATGCATAGCAAAAAATCATTAATCAACTATATATAGTTTATAATACTTTAATGGCATTTAAATGCTGGATGTTTTTCAGTGTTTACTACACCTAGTGTATACTAATTATGAGAACATGTGGTTTTATTCTCACATTATTCCAAAGGATAAGTCCCATGAAAACTTTTAAGAGCAATAAGCTTCAATTTACAATCACTAATAATAGCGACATCATGAGGTGTTTACAAAATTAAGTGTAAAATCTCTCAAGGCAAATGCAAGATATTTAATCCAGCAATATCATACTTCCCAAAAACTCTTTGGCTGGTTTCAGTTTGAGGCAGAACGATACCAGTGTTGAATACAATAATGAGATTTTGCAGCAAAAGGTATTCATTCTCTCCTCTCTGCTGGCCTGTGGGTACACACTTTTCCATTGCCCTCTATCACCACGATTGCATTTGTAGGGTTTGCAAAGTTTTGCACTAAAGTAAGAACATCCCAGAGATAATTTATGTCTATCAAATCTGTGTTTCTATGATGCCTGTGACCTGTACATGGCATGACTCTTGGACATGTCAAACAGACAACACGCAGTTACATGCTCTTATCTCATCTTTACAATACCTGATGGATCTATACTTCATGGTCTCTCTTGGGGTTTGGGTCAAGAGACTGATCTGACTCTAAGCTCACAGTATTTATGAGTCTGTATATAAAAATAACAAAGCTTAGAGCCATATACGTATACGGCCTCATTTACTTAAAAAAAAGTGGAAAGTTTAATGTTAGATCTAGAGCTCAATATAGAGTTGGCACTAATGATGCTATCCTAAATGACAATGAATAAGGAGGAAGGGAGGGGAGGGGACAAGGGAGGGGAGGGGAGGGGAGGTAGGGAGAGGAGGAGTGGGTAAGGGAGGGGAGGGGAGGGAAGGGGGAAGGGGAAGGGAGGGGAGGGGAGGGAAGGGAAGGGAGGGGAAGGGGAGGGAAGGGAAGGGAAGGGGAAGAAATCAAGGAGGAATGCTAAATGAGGTCAAGGTAAGAGCAAGAGAATGGCTAGAGACTCCAAGAGAAGAAAGGATTCTATCAAACAGAGCTGAGCTGTCAGATGACCACCAGGCTTCAGAGTCAGTCTGGTGATTCTGCTGAGACAAAAAGAAAAGTCTATAGGTAACTCTCAGGTCAGGGCATCTATGTTTACAAGATGCCTTCAATTACAAGTCATCCCACAGAACAGGTCACCCTATTTCTTTTGTCTACGGGAGTAGACCCCCAAAAAAGAGACAAAGGTGGCTATAGGAATTATTTTTCTAGTTTTGAGAAATCAACTGAGAAGCTAGAATACCTGGTAAGGGAAGCGCCTCCGCTCCTCCTTACTCATTAGAAGGGGATTTAGAAGGAACCTCTTGGCACGTGGGTTGGCATACAGCAGCTGCTCAATAACTATTAAAGCATCGGGCAGGTAATTACAGAGCTGAAATTTTATCAATTGGAATTAGCACGTGTACTTCCTCTGCTGCACAGTTGTGAAGATTTACAGTTTGTGAAACATGTCCATGACTACGGCTGGTGCTCATTTCTTTTTTCATTTCAATAGTCTGAAAGGCTGTTTTGCCACAGACCTCAGAGTTAAAACTCGGTTAAATTAGGCCTCTAAGCTACCAACGTAGCCTAATCCCCAGGGTCTATCAGCCCTTCCCGCTCTCCGAATTCTTATAGATTTCTGTGTACGTTGACAAAGAGTAACAAGCTCAAACAAGGAAGAGGACCAGCCAAGCCAAAGCAAAATACATTTGTCTCTGGAGCTCATTAAAGATCTGAGTTACCATCGGCTGCGAACTGTGCCTCTCCTGGTTGTAGGTCTAAGTCATTGTCCTCATCCGAATCATCTGGGTGATGGTGATTGTTGTCATGGATGTTGGCATTATTATTCTGGGCATTATTATCATTGTCATTGTTGGAATTCTGGTTGCTGACAAGCGCCGAGGAAACCCCAATTCCCGTTCCTGCACTCAGACCAACTCGAGCACAACCCTAGGCAAACACACCATGTGCTTATTAATTTGGGATACTACACACAATATCTCATTAGTAACCTTCCATTTCATCTTTACATAAAGGACTAGTATTTAAAAAGTACAAGAAATGGTTTAAAATTAATATAAAAGGATCATTCAAGGCTCACAACATTTCAAGCAAGATAAAGCATTACTAGCCTGATTTGCAAGCATCAGGTGCACACTGGGAGAGAGCTGTGTGACAGTACACGACCAGTAAGTGGTTTAGCTGGGGAATGAAAACAGGTTCGGTGATCTCAAGTCCTATGCTTGTCCAATTCTAACAACACGTCAACAGTGAGAGCCGAGCCGCAGCAGCACAGAGCACCGTGAGGAGAGCTCAAGGTGTGAGGAGGCAGCTGTAAAATTACGTCTCATACAACCCGGCAACCTTGGATTGTTCAAGCTATAACTCATTAGGAGATGGCAGCAAAGTAAAGCATTTCCAAAGTAAATACCTACTCCTCAGACCCCAGTTCCTGCTGCCTAGTCTCCAAGGACTTTAGGAGAGGCCTCCGTCCTGACGCTGAATTGCAGCTGCACCTCCATCTTACCCTTAATTTACAAGGAGGCAGCATCCTTGTTTCTCCTCTCCCTTAATTAATATTCACTGATAACTAACCTGTTATTATAAACGTTACACCTTCACTGAAGATGGCACTTAAGTTACAACTATATAACAACATATAGGCACATTTATTAAGAAGAAATAAACATCAGACTGTTTTCCTTTCTTTCAAACAGGTTGAAAAGAACACAATACAAAAACTTCTCTCAGCCATCATTTACCTTGGGTGGCTCACGAAACATCTGGTCCAGCGAAATAAACTCCAGGCTGGGCAATAATTCAACAAACTGGCCAAAAGAATCTAGCTTCAAAGCATGGCACCGCACGAGGTTGATATCAACCAGTCGCGTCCATCTAGAGTGGTCTGTTGAAAGCGACATAACAGAACGCACTCAAGTAACTGATGAAGTTCTGCTGCAGATCACAAAAGACTTTCCTTCCAGTCCTTTTCCTCTGAGTAACTTTTCCTTATTTCATGGTCTTTAAGGCTTGATGACTCCCTACTATGATGCTTCTATATCTAATTTCACTGTGAGAAATACATGGCACAGGAAACACTGATGTGCAACTAAGGTGGCCCTGATTTAAATGTCATCTCTTCATCAGCCTATATGCCTTTAAGCAACAGGACACTGGGTAAAGCAAGCATGGCACATTCACTTAGGCGAACAGACGCACCTACTTTGACAGAATGAGAAGAACTATATGCTTGCTGAGATGGACAGCTCTCCCGAACATACTTAGTATGAAAAATAAGGCACAGGACAGTGTACACGTAGGAAGATCTGTCTGTCTAGAAATCACTTTAAATGCTATAAATGTATAGGATGTAATATGCACAAAGTAACTTGTCCAGAAGAATACATAAGAAACTGTTGATGACGGTTACCTTGAGAAGAGGAGACTTTTCATTTTGTACCTTTCTGCACTGTCTGAAATTTATCAAGTGCATGTATTACTTTAATTTAAGTGTTAACAGGAGTTCTGAATGATGGGATTATAAGCCATTTTTTGTTTTCTTCTTTATACTCTTCTGTATTTAAGAAAAACAAACCAAAAACCCAATAAATGTTATTTTTAAAAGTGATCTATACCTGCTATATACTAAAATTCCTAATTTCCAGTAACACATGGGCCACTGATAGGTGAGGTATAGCCATTGTGGCATGCCATCTCAGAAGAGGCTCGAGAGCACTGAACAGTCCTGCGAGCAGCTCTGCAGTGAGGTGCAGATCGTGGCAATTGCTCTGACAGTAGAGGCCAAGGGCTCAGTATGAAGTGCAAGGGTCTTTGTGTGGTTAAAGTGGGTATCACAAGAAACTCATCCGCAAATTGTTAATCTACTTAAAGCCTTGTGAACACAGATTGTTAACGGCTATAAACAGCATTACTCTTTTAGAGAAGACGAATTGGTACCATAAGGAAAAATATCAAGTACAGAATTCCCTTGTGTATATGATAGGGTTAGGCACGAGAGGTTGAGACGAAATAGGACTTCTGGTCAATAAAAGCTTTCACTTCAGGTTAGAGTTTCAGAAGTCACGTAAGAGTTTAGAAATATGCCCGTATTTTGTCTTTCCAGATGATGCGTCATCTTGAAGGTACTTCTCAAGGAAACAATAACCTAGGTTCTGGGCTGGGATTCATTCTTCTGTGAAAAGATGTGCATGTGAAGACCAGGGCACTAAAATTCATAACTGGGGCAGTGCAAACTTCTGTGCTAAGAAGATTTCCAGCTCACTGAATAAATGTTCTCAGAACTTGTACTAACAATGCACATAAGATAAATGTATATAAAATATCTACTTTAGGAATATATAATCATATCACATTAAAAAGACATTATTTCACTGCCAACAAACAGTGGTATTTCCAAGTTCACAGTACCTGAGATCCAACTGTATGGGCTGTGTAGATGAGGACAGTTATAAATTGCCAGATATTTGATACAGGAAAAAACTTCATTGACTGCCTTCATCCCTATATCGGTAATGATACCAGGATTTTCTACCACATCAGCCAAACCATACTTCACCAAATCTGCATTCGCCATTCTGCCTAGAAAGAAATCAATGTCAAAGAAAGACTCAGTGTCATGGAGTGTTGCCAACTCTGCACCTTATCCTTCCATGTGATTAAACTGGTCTACCAATGGTCGTCACCAGGCTGGCTTCAAATTTAAAGTTGGTGTTCAGAATGTATGGTAGCAGTCTCATACAAACAAGAATTTGGGTTTAAAATCAGGGATAGCTAATAGAAAATAAATAATATTCAACTGTTTAGAATGAGGAAAAAGTATAACTGAGAGGTGTATTGGTTCACACAACTATGACGTTTTAATTCTATCCTTTAAAAAGAAAACCAAAACCATAAAAATGAAACTCTCACATATTTATGTGAATATTATAAGGATCAAGTTTTTGAACTCCGATGTGCCATGGGAAACTCGAATCAGATCTCCCTAGGAACCCCAGCATAGGTGACAGGTGTCCACCTATCACCTGAATTGGATTCTAACTCAGACACATTCCACCGGTCAGGTCCCAACCTTGGGAAAGAGTCAGGGGAGGGAGGGAAGACATGTAAATCATCCTAAATCATGTCACTGGGAACCACACTCCATCTCTTGCGCATCAACATTCTCTCTTCCATATGGCTGGTCCTCATTCTCCAGGACAGTTGCTTATGCACAAGAGATCTTTGAAGGACTGTCTCTTTACTTCAGTTTTATTCTCAGTGTGTAGGGTGGTACTAGGAATCTAAGAAGTACACATTGCCTGTATTTCTTGACAGTAACTGCACAACCCTACAAAGAAAACTCAGTTGCTCCTTGAGAAACTGTCTTGAACAATAGAGCAATGCATGCATATCTTCAGCTTGAAACACGTGGACATATGTGTTAACCTGTCAGTCCACCCCGAGCACTGCCACATTTACTTTGCACACAGTTCACACACTCTATTACCACCCAACATCAGCATTTGCTGGTATCTCTCGCAGAAGCCATCCTAAACATCAGCCTCCTTGCTGCTTTTTGGACTTGAAGACTACGTTTTCCCTTAGGAGGAGTGAATCCTTGTACTGACTCTACTTACTAGGTGTTGTACACTGTAAAAGGACAAATGCATGGCCTGCCTTTAATGCAACCCACCCCTGCTCCTAAGGCTTTCTACTGGCTTTAATTCTTAAAAATCCTGACAATACCAGGATTTGGTATCTGTTCCTTTTCTCTTCATTTTTTTTTTTTAGCTTACAGGGCAGCTAAAGGAAAAAACCACTACTTATTGAATACTTCAAGTTTTAAATATTGCTATAAATGTATTTATGCTTTTGCTGTTATTTTGTTTTGGAGATGGTCTCACGTAGCCTAGGATGGGATCTAGCTTGTTATTTACCAAGCGACGATCTTGCATTCCTAACTCTCCTTCCTTCAGCTCTGCGACACCAAACTTGGCTGTATTTAGCAGCTTTTTCAGTGTCTCCTCAGAGCCATTAAAGAGAAAAGTAGGGAAGTACTTAAGTACCTTACTATACAATCTTATGACTAACAACAGACAGTTCTCAATTCTCTTTCTCTCTCTCTCTCTCTCTCTCTCTCTCTCTCGTTCTAGAATTTAAGTCTCTATTCCCGAGTTCCCACCCGGATCAGCTTCACACCAAGGTCCGAGAGAACAAATGCATGTGGACGAAGAAGACTCCTTCTCTAAGTATCCCTTGGGTCCCCGAACCCCAGCCACCATATTTCCAGTACCCATCACCCCGATCTGCTAGAGGACAGGTGATGTTTCTATTTATCTGTTCTGCCAGACAAAGAAAGTGACTTGAGGATTCCACAAGAGGATCCCATTCCTTCACCTTCCTGCTTCAAGATATGAATTACTGAGATAGCAGATGAAATGAAGGAGCAAGAATGAGCACTGACCACTTCTCCCTCTTTATTTTTTGCCTTGTGTGTGTGTGTGGGTACATCTGTGTGCCGTGGCACTCACGTGGTGGTCAAGGGTCAATCTCTGGTGTCAGTTTTGTTTTCTATATTATCTGAGATAGGATTTCTTGCTCTGACGCAAGGGCAGGCTAGCTGTCGTGAGGACATCCAGGGACTCGCCTGTCTACCCCCCCACCCCCCACCCCCCACCTAATGGAAAGCTGGCATCATAGCTGGGATTCTTGAGACACGTGTAACCACATCCAGCTTTATGTCGGTTCTCATGCTAGCCTGGCAATCACTGTAGCCATTGACCCAGCTCCCTAGCTTCTACCCTTCTTACGATGGCCTGTAGTCTAAACCTTATCCTCACGGATTCCCTGACAGTCTTTGGAGAAGCAGAGTCCATATATAGGCAGGTTGAATGGTCTAAGAAGGGAAGGGCTTATAAAAAGGCCTGCTAAGTATGAAAGGAACAAACAAATTGTTTTGAAAAGTATGAAATAATGTAGTCAGGAAGCAGAGCTTACACACCCTACTGAGAGCACTGGTGCGGCAAGAGAAATACAACAGGGTGGGACATGTGCACATACACGAGGTGCCGCCTCTCACTGCCCAGCACTGCAAGTGGGTTTTAACAACAGGTTACCCTTCGGGACTTCTAAAGGCACAGGTTACTCTTCGGGAGTTCTAAAGGTCCTGAGGAAAGGGACGTTGTTAAACTGTGAGATCTTTGGAGCAAAAAGTCCTATAAAGAACAGATTCTGACATTAGGGCATCTACACGCCGATGCTACAGAAACAGGATACTAGCAGCTTTTTTCATAAACAGAAAAGCTGGGTAAGAAAAGGGTTAATTTTCTATGAAACCATCCTACTATCTTAGCCTCTTAATGATGTTCTGATAAAACCTGATACTTTTTAAGCTATATAGATTAAAAGTGGTTCTAGTATTAAATTGTCTGCAAATGGGTGCTTGGATTTTTTAAAAGAATCCTGCACCTATACTAATGAGAAACTCAAAGACAAAGGAGGAGGAAAAGCAGTGAACAAAAGCACAACTGCTAGACTGTAACACTCTGAAATGAACAAGGAAGGGAGTCCTGGGTTCTGTCCACGACTGTCCTATGCTTTCACCTAGGATGTCTTGGTCAATAGTATTTTACCTTTCATGTTCTGTAATGCATAGTAGAGTCAAAGGAAACACAAAAACCATTTGGTATGACAGTGCATATTCAAGAATGTTTATAAACTATCTGACAAATTAAATCTTGATAAAATGGAAACACATTGTTGTTGTAAATTTTCTTAACTATCTTACAAATGTCATGTGGGAAAACAGTTTGAGTAATGAATTTGACTGATTCAACCTTAGGGATGAGTTCCTAATTGTTACTGCATACCCAAAATGTTATCAAGCCAGCATCAATTACCGTAAAATGGATACTAAGCACTGTGTGCTCATAGCATCTGCAAAGTCCAGAACCCCAGCTGGCTTACTACAGAAATGCAAAATGTGAGCAAAGAATGGGACCTCATCTGAGGAAACAATCAAAAGCTCCAAGAAATGTGACAGATGAAATTCAACAAATGGAACTATGAAAGACATTCTGAGAAAATGAAGCCGAGTCAGAAAGAAACGTGGACAGTAAACTGAAGACAACTGCAAACTCAGATAAAGGTTTTCTTCACTCAGTAGTAAATCACTCCAGCCCCAATAGCACGCTCACACCAAAGGCCATATGGAAAAGGAACTCAGTGCATGGAAGTAAACCAAATCTTCTCCAACACATGCAAGCACGGAAGACACTAGGTCGGCTTGTAGTCAGATTTTCGATTTCAAGCAGGTTTCCCCAGCACACCCCCAGCACACCCCCAGCGCCCCCAGGTAACAAAGACAGCAGCTGCCTTACTCTGTAGCAGGAACTCATCTACATAACCCAGATGAAGGGTTTCAAACTGGGGGAACTCCAACTCCGCCATCTTTAGGGCAGAAAAGACACCATCTTTGGTTAAAGAAGGCTGGATGCGAACTTCATGTAACCTACAAACAGAAAAACAAGTTAAACGAAAACAATGGACTTGGATTCTTCCTGATAACAGAACGTAGAAACAAATTTATAACTTACGGAAGTTACCACAGGTATCAAGGACTTTTCTCTCTTTCCATTAAACAACATAAGCAGCAACAACAAAAATCAACCAACCAAACAAACCCCTGAGATTTCTCTTTTCAAGTGCAGCCTCACACTAGGCAGTACACTTAGCTATTCAATTAGTAACAATAAATCATACAGGAAGAACCCTAGAACCTGCCCAGGAACCCTCTTACCTAAGAACTTCCTTAAGGATGACCTAAGTGAGGTGTGGAGCTGGCGGACAGCTCTGTGAGGACCACTGGCTATGCAGGCCTGACCACCCGAGTCACTGAGTCTCTAAGTTCAGTCTGAAGAACCCACAGTGGAAAGTGGGAACTGACAACCCAAAATTTTATCCTCTGTGTACCCGACAGTTTTCTTATGCTAGTGTTAATGCTTTACTTTAATAAAGGATACACATCTGTGGTATGTAAAAACACTAAGTTAAATTTAGAAACATTCTTTTGTTTTTATTTTTAATAGTTTAATAGTTTATTAATACACTGGTATATTGGTATATACTGGTAAAAATTCTTAATAAACTAATAAAAAATTTCAACTTAAGGAAACTATAAAAATATACATAGAGATAGACCTTAAGAGGTGGGAAATTGCTAATGTCGTATAAAGTGATATGAAGACTTTAAAAGATTATGGACATGCAAGTTTGCAAAGGCTGATTTAAGACAGATTTCTGACTAGGAAGTCTATCATCAACTAGAACAATTCAGAAAACCAAGTACAGATGGAGAATGGCTGGAGAGGGTTTCAGATACCAGTGTCACCAATGTCTATCCATGATACGCTCAGGCACTGCCTTCCTATGCAGTGATACTATATGCCCTTCCAAGGGTGACCCACTAGAATGCAGTTCAAAGGGCTTTTGGAGTCAAACATGAAGTGATACCACCTGCTACTGAAGTAGTTCCTTTGTATATTAGATCCAAGTGAGACATAATCAAAAAATGTATACACAAGCATGTACAGATACATTAGCCCCCAAGTTTTCTAAAACTTGTAATTGCAGAACAAGAAACTGTAAGGTAAAGTTAAGACATACCTACGGGCAGCAGTGATGATGAGGTAGCCAAGGTCTACTTCAAGGGCATTCTTGCAAGCTCCTAAGACAATAGTGTGCAAATTCCTAAATCCACCTAATTAAAGAAAAAAGAAACAAAAATAAACATTTCTCTGACTGAAGAACTTTTGGTAAAGGAGTTTATATTAGCCTTAGAAAGCAATTCCTTGTTAAAAGGAAATGCTTTTTTGCTACATACAAATTACCTCAATGGGAATTATTCCTAGCGGTTACTCCCCAAAACAGATACTCATTTTGAAAACATACTTTGAGCATCTGAACACTTCAAGACTTAGAACAAAGAAAGTGCCGAGAACCCATGAGGAAGTACAGAAAGACTGCCACCTGCTGGTCAAATCCCGACCCTCCAGTATATCACGGACAAGACAGCACTGCTTCAACTCCTTTTCATGTTTGACTTTTCCAATTTTGTTATAATTAACCAATTAATTTCCTGTGTGCATGTACCAGTGCACACACGCATGCGGTAGCCAGAGGGTCCCTTATTTCTTGTCACCTTATGCCTTAACACACGGTCTCTCACTAAACCTAGAACTTGTCACTTGGTGTCACTGGCTGACCATCATCTGCTTCTACCTTCTAGTGCTGGGGTTACAGATGGCCTGTGTAACGTAAGTCTTCTGAGTGCTGGGTCAGGTCCAGTTTGGTCACATAGCGAGCACTTTATCTACAGAGACATTTCTGCAGCCTCAGTACTTTTTTTTTTTTTTTTTTTTTGAAAGGTATCACATCACAAGGAAGGGCATCACACAAAAATCATTAATGTATAGCAAAATGATTTCACACAAAGTCACCAGGTATATATACTTTTGTGTCTGGCTTCATTGATCAAATGCTGCTATGTGATTCAACCACACTGCTGTGGGTGGCTCTCAGTTTGCTCCTTTGCAATATACAGAGCAGTATGTGAATATGCGATATTTTAATTATCTATCTTATGGATGACCAAGGTTTGGTTGTCCTATTTGGGAGCCCACTTAGCAACAATGCTTCTATAAACCAATCTCACATGCATTTCTAGGTAAATATGTACATACATACACACACACACACACACACACACACACACACACACACACTCTCCTGTTGGGTTTAAAGCAGAGAAGACAACTGTTGTGCGTATGACCAATGTGAGATGATGTCTAACAACATTTCCAAGTTTATAAGTATCGGCTTATACTCAGCATTGTCCTGATGGGGCACAACCCAGCCAACACCAGTCTTTCACACTAGTAATGTCAGTGCTTCTGTGGCACACATAAGCTTTAATTTGTACTTCCTATGTCTTGTGAAAGGTTATCTTTCTTTTTTTTCATGTTGACCGGTTGTGTGGATAAAGCCCTATATGAAGGTTATGCATTAGTCCTTTCTCATTTTCCTACTGGGATGCCTGCTTGTTTCTTAATTTCAAGAATTCTTTATATATTCCTCTTAATGCAAGCCCACTGGAAGAGAGATCCACACTCAAGATGTCCTCCCACTCTGTACTGACTGCCTTTCACTCTTCATCATGTCTTAGTCATGAGATAAAGTGTCTGTCAGCTCTTCAGGCCTCCTCTCTAATGGAGGGACACTGGTCTTCTTTACTCTTTTGACTTTTATCTTATTTACTGAAATGAGAATAAGGTGGTGCTGCTGGCCTGGAGGGGTCTATTCACTCTCGGACTCGGTGCCGTACAGGGAGCCCACCCGACTTCACTAGGTGACAGCATGTCTACAACAAGCTGCGGCAGTAGTGACCTCGCCTTTACACCATCCATGTTACTGGAGAAGGAGTCCCTGTTCTATTAATGTTTTCATTTTACTTTTTTCCATCTTTATTAATAATTTGTATTAACTGCAATTCTAATTTTAAGTACTATATATCTACGCCAAATTTTCTCACCAGTGAAATGATTAGCACACTGTTAGCTCCCTCTTTCCTGCAGCTAAGGGACATGAAGAGTTATTTATTAGCTGACAGATGCAGCTAATGCCCGGGCATGAACAGGCACGCACATTTCTCTACCCTACAATAAATACCAGACACAACAGCACTTCTAAAGCCTGAGCTCTTTGAGAGACCTAAGATGTTCATGTCATGCAGTCTCTCTCCTCAAAGGGCCACTGGGTCAGCAGTTCCAAGAAAGAGCTCAATAAAAGAAGGTATTATTTATTTACCAAGTAATAAATAACAAACCAGAAAACCTGTCTCATCACTCTGTATTTATCTTGAGAAGATTTAACATGCATAATAAGGCAAATAATATTAGCCTGTGCTCATGGATACTTAGCTTCATCAAATACATCATAAAAAAAGCAAAGACAATTACCAATATTATTTAAAAAAAAAAAAAAAATCAGAAGCTAACTTAAAAACTGTTTTGTGGCTAAAAAGAAATGGCTACCTGATCTCCAGCTGTCTTCAACCACATGTTGGATGAGACCTCCCAGGAAAGGGACTCGGACCATTTCTAAGTGTTCCAGGTTACGGGCAGATGCCAGCCCTGTCACCAAGGGCACGTATTTCAAGGAATTTGTGGGTCCTGGAATAAGTAAATGACAATAAATCTTAATATAGTAAACTATTTTAAAAGATGACTTTTTCAAAACAGCAATTAAAATGAGTAACTTATTAAATGACAGACTGTTGGTGGCTGTCTGGGCTCCAAGCTTTTCTCAATCAAAGTGCTAGTCTGCTAACCATAAACTTGTTCAGCATAAGAATTGTTCAAAACTGATGTTGAGATATGCAGTATGTTTTGCAAATATTGTCAATAATTTTCATTTCAAAACAACAAATGGAACAAAAACCTCAAGAAGAAAATTTGATCTTTTACTCAAATGAGCTGCTTTAAGCATTTTTGTATCTCTTTATGTCCAGGAATGTGTCAGAGACAAGCAAAGACCAAAAAAAGCAATGGCCCTATCCATTAAGACTTCCAAGTGGAGAAACAGCATATAAATAATCCCGAAAGGATCAAAAGACCAAGTATATGAAGTACTAAAGACATGCTGTACTCCATAAAAAGGAATAAAGAGAACAGAAAGAGATGCCAAGAAAAGTAGACTCTAAAGACCATGGATAAACTTGAAAGAGGACACATGCATCTCAGGGTAAGACAACAGTGGTCAGCGACAATACAGGGTAAGAAGTTGCACAGCCGTGTAGACAGCAGACAGGGAAAAGCCTGGAGAGAAGTTATCCTGGACAGTGCAGACAACAGACTAGGGCACTAAAGGCTTTGTTTAGCTGAGGAACATCATAAAAACAAGGCTTACTGTGGAATAACTGTTCCTAATACTTAGCAATTCAGAAACTAAAAAGACTACAATGTATTAAAACAGTCCAATGGACTAAAAGTCAAGCTTATAAAACAGTAAGCTAGTCTGTTGATTTTTAACATTATATTTCAACTAAAACAAGAGATATGCTGCATTCACAAATTGTATGAGTCAAAAAAATGTAGACGTAGTAACATAATTTTCAGCACAGACTCAGAGTTCACCATGACATTTTACAATAGTGTACGCTTAACTCTCCCATAACTGACTAGGATTACCTGCACAGTTCCTCATGACAAAAGTTCGCAAGCTGATGCAAAGGAAATCTTTAAACGGCTGTGGTTTAGTGAGTCTCACCCACTTCATGTACAGGTGCCTTAGCATAGGGATGCAAGGGATTTCAGGAACATTGACCCCTAGAGCACACACACAAAAGAACAAGAAGGTGACAAAAATACTCTGTAGTCTGTGTACTGTATGCATATGCTAGAGTCCAGTTTTCAATGGACAGTTTGTCCTTCAAGAACATTTCTATTAGAACAGATTACATAGTTAGAGTCTACCAAATTTGGTTTATTTACAACAGGCTATTAAAAGAACTTTTATGCAAACTGTATTATAAAGAATGGGACTTCAAATCTATTTCTGTGTTTAAAACGCATATCTGTCTCATAGCCATACTTTGTAAGATTCAAAGTAAAATTAAGTTTCTCCAAGTACAACAGTGAAGCAGGGGTGAGTTCACAATACTGAACGGCTGCCAATCCCCTCTACTCCAACATCAGTAAGAAGAGCTCTCTCACCACAGCGAGGCCAAATGCGTGTCAGTACTATGGTGTGCAGTACACAGGATACGCCTTGAGGCCATTCACACAATTATAAGGTATCTGTAAATATGTGGGAGAAGTCAGCACAGCTTTGGGAAAAATCTGGACATCTCTTTATTTTACTACCTCAAATTGTTAGGGATATTTTTATGCCTTTGATGAATCTTATATACAGAGGCCTCAGTCTGGAAAAGGGGAAGGGTGTCCAACGGGAGAGGTGTCAGCAGATATGGAAGAAGAAAGAGTGACACTTGTGAATCCTAAAGGAAAGAGAGAGCTTCAGAAACCTCCTCCTCAGGCAGCTGACTTCAGTTACTGCTATGTAATCACACCATATGGGGGATAAAAATGGGGGTAAGACCAAAGGAAGAAAACCAGACCAAGAGAGGTCCAGAATTCCCCTGTGTCCAGCACAAAGGGGGCCTGCTGGCTGTGTGAGTCAAAGGGCAAGGAAGAAGATCCGAAGATAGGCATCTGATGCTCAGTCCTATTTTCTGCCAAACTCAGCCTATAAACAAAGGATGATATGTGTTTCTTCACATTACCACCATACAGTTAGTACAAAGCTGTGAGTCAATCACATAATTAATGCATTTCAGTGAAACTTCTAATTCCAATTACTTACAGTTCCAATTAACTGGTACAGGCATTACGGAAAATGTAAAGATAAAAGAAAAACTTCTACCTTGAGGTTACATCATAACCTCAGAAGCAAAATCTCTTTATCACTTTAAAATCCAAATATTCCAATCCTTGCTCAGACTCACTCGACAATCTTACAGAGAGAGGGGCCTCTACCATCCCTCTGTAGTCACATATACGACTTAAGCCCTATCCTGTAAAATCCAACAGGTCCTCCTATGACTATCTGACCCTATTTCAGAAATTTCTAGATTCTCAGAGTATCCCCAATATCTGGAGTTATCTTTGAGCATATATTCAACATAAACATTAATAGAATAATAAAATAATAAGCTTAAAAATAAAATATAAACTTAAAATATTAACAAAGTATGAGACTGAAAATATTTGGACTCGGAACTGGCTCAGTTGACAAGAGCACTTCCCTAGCACAAAGACTGACCTGGATCTCATCTTTGTCTGACACCACATAAAACTGGGCATGGTGCTGCTGCATGCCTGTAACCCAAGCACTTGGGAAGAAGAGGCAGAAGGAGCAGAAATTCAGGGTCACCTTAGCTATCCAGTAAGTTTGAGGCCAGCCTGAGATACATAAAATTCTGTCTCTAAATAAATAAAAAATAAAACGTCCCATTGTCTCTTAGCAGACTATGCCAAGGATGAAAAGTTCAACTTGATCAACTATTTCCCTGTTGAAATGACTGTGATATAATTTTACAGAGGGTGCACATGGGAAAGCACAATGTAACTGTGCAAACAAAGCAATCTCTGGAAAAGAACACTCATTCCATCACCATGCATGAAGAGACAGAATCTTCATTCCAGTGACTCTAGACTGAAGAAGATGGTAAATTTTAACTTGATGAGAAAAACTAACAATTATTTAGGGTTTTATAATGCTCTAGACTGAGGTTTAGTAGGCACTAGCTATATCTGTCTATTTGAACTTAAGTAAATTCACTGGGTGTGGTGATGCACACCTCATGGTGATGCACAGTGCCATGCCGACACTCAGGAGCTGGAAAGACAAAGATGGATGCAGCTCATGGCCAACCTGAGCTACACAGAAGATCCTGGCTCATTTCTTTTTTAGTAACAAGGAATTTAAGTAAATTTTAAAAGTTTAATTCCTTAGTTTCTATATGTAGAATGAAGCAGATGGCACAGTAAGACATTACCCATGGCCTAGTAGATAAAAGCACTTGTGTCATGCAGGAAAGGCACTTGCCAGGCAAGCCTGACCTAGCTCCATCCATGGAACCCATTTATAGATGGAGAGGGAACTGACTATACACCTGTCTGTTAACCTCCACATGTGCACTGTGGCACACACATGCCCACACATCATACACACAAACACAACAAATATTAAATAAAATTCCTCCTCTCAAAAGGTTGTACTCGAGATCTCTCCTCTACAGGGCCTAATCAGAGTAAAGGCAGAGGTCTAGCTTGATGGGAAAATACAAAGAAGATAAACCTTCAAACTGTCTTCAGCACAGCTGACTGCCTGAAGAGCAACATTTAACTAATGGAAAGCTGAGCTTTTATACAAGTCTCACAAGTGCCTCTTGTTCTACAACCTACCAGTAAGATGATATTTAAAATGTTCTGTTTCAGTGAATATTCACTTACAGTGTTTCAAGGCATGACAAGTGAACCAGAAAGCAGGTACTCACCAACTAAATGCAAAGTTTGGATTTTGGCTCCTATGGGGATTTTCAGTTTATTTTCAGGAGGAATCGGAAATGCTCCGTTACGGTTACGAAATTTCCCCAAAATATGAACATGCGGCATATATGTCCAAATGGATTCCACCAACTCCAAATGAGATGTTTCTACACCCTAGAAAAGAGCACCACAGCAAGCATAAGGAAGGCTTCGTTTCGTATCCCACGTGTCTCTTTCTACACACGATGCTAACTATGAAATGGAATGGAAGACAAAGTGTGTTATGCGTGCAGCCTGCAGGTAAGTGAATAAGCCCCACAGTCCTTGTGATCCACTGTTTGATCAACCAGCTGATGTTACTAAAATGTTCCAGCAGCACACTTACCACCAGGTTTGGGCACGCTTGCAAAGCTTCCAAGACTCCTGGAATGCTGAAAGCCTCATGGCCCCTCACTCTCCGCCTCTCGAGGTATCTAGGGTGAAGGCCATATAGCTGCTCAACATCCGGCATCTTCTTCAAAAGTGTTAGGAAACTGGAGTCTGTGAAACCTGAGAGGTCAGAAGCACTTAGAAGAGCTTCATAAATATGAACTAAATACTTATAAGGGCCAACAAAATTCAAACATAAAGGTTCCCCGTGAAAGTTCTATGCAGCTAATGCCTCAGCTGAAGAAACCAGTGCACCAGACGACATGCCAGTCTCAGTACATGGAGAACGAGTCACAAATGCTACCTGCAGACCAGCTTCACCCCATTCTAACCATTTCCTTGCAACCGTTCTTTTATATGTTTGACTACTGTTCCCCATTATTTCAGACAGTTCATTTAAAAAAAAAAAAAAAAAAAAAAAAAAGACAAATGAAAGTTGGCTAAGAAACCCAAACTGTGTATCTGGGAGACCAGCTGTACTGTAGCGGAAACTGACACGGAGAGCCAGGCAAACCTTTACAACAGGGGCTATAACACACGGAGATGGGTCACAGGCACGCCATGTTTCCTGTTACTGGAGTCTCAAAAGATCTGAAAGCCAACTGTCTTGCCCACTGATAACAAAATATTACGTTTTCAACTAAATCAAGAACTGGAGCTTTTAAAAGAATGTTCTATTTGTATAGGGCTAACCCAGAGTTGCCAACTATAAAATCACAAAGGTAAATGGTAAGAGCCAAGCATAAATGGGGAAAGTTAACAGAGACTCCAAAGAGTTCACACCTATGAGCCACCAGGCACCAGGTACTTCTATCAAGAGTCAGGGCTTCAGCTGGGCATGGTAACACATGTATCTAATCTCAGCACTGGGGCCGGGGGAGGGCAGAGATAGGGGAATCTCTGTGAACTTAAGGCCACTATGGTCTATATAGTGCATTCCAGCTAGCTGCAGCTATATAGTAAAAACCAGTCCTAAAAAAAAAAAAAAAAAAAAAAAAAAAGATCCAGGGCTTACACTTTAGAGAATAGGCCAGCGCAGCACTAAACACATTTAATGTGCTCTTCTCCTACAGACTGCTGTGCCACTTTCTTTTATATTCAGTGCAGAGATGAACAGCTCTGGGCTACGGGTATTTATTAACAGACTAAAAACAGGCCATGTGCACAGATTCTTCCTCATTTGATAAGTGCGCTTATGCCAATGCTAAGCTTGGAGCACATGGGGCCTCTGCCGTCTTCTGGAACCCTGTCTGCAAGCTCTGCTATAGCAGATCTAACACAGGAGATAATTGTTCTCATGCTGTCCTGCCTGATTTCTTGCCTACCTCAAACCACCACTCTCTAGAGTTAAATGAACACTTTACCTCCACAGTGCTTCCTAAGTGACTAAAGACAACTGTGTTTTCTCTCCTTTAAGCTAAGTTCTAGCCTGGCGTTGGAATGTTCTTTTCAAGAATGTGATGCTGGAATCTCTCGAAAGGGCCCAGCACCACAAGCTGCACATTACAGAGCTCTGGAGGCAGTCTGTCAAGGTGTCTCTTCAGCCTCCACTTCCACGCTTCTGGTAAGGACTTCTTTGATGTTCTATTGCTGGCATTGAGTTTGTCTGCCTCAGCCTCAATCCATGCTCAAAGTCTCACGGTCTGAATATTATTTTTTAAAGGCATGATTTTAAGACTCTAGTTAATAAGCAACAGACTAGGCTACTAATTAGCAAACAACTGTTGATAGAAGTCCTTTCTATTATTATTTTAACAAGAGCTTCCCATGACATTCAGACATGTGCATCATGGATAGCCATCATCTTGTTCCCTTCCTCCTGCTAGACCCTCCTCCTTCCTCCCCTCCAAACAGACCTCTTCTGCTTTCTATGTCATAAATTGGTTACCTTAAACAAAACAAAACAAAAAAAAAAAAAAAGAGTCACATTCTATGGATGCCATTTTTATCGCATTCTAACAGGGCTCAGATGTACCTTAAGGCCTGTGTACTTACCACTTGGCATGTATTCCCACCACCGCCCTGCACAGAGGTCCACCACTCTAACAACTCTGAGATACAGAGTAACTGCCTCCTTTAGCTTCCGAGAAAGACACTCCATGCACATGATGTCCTGCAGTGGCAGGTACCTTTGCAATGGAAAGAAGTATTAATCAAGTATGCATGCAGGCCTTTTCTCATCATGCTTCCCGCCTTTTAAATGATGTGAGGCCCTAGGAACATTCACAGCACTTTGTGCAGGGTCATTCTTTCAGCAAACGTTATTTTTCTTAATTTGTATTATTATTTTATGGTTAATGTTTTGCCTGCATGTCTGTATGTGTACAACATGCACTACTGGTGACCCTGGAGGTCAGAAGAGGGTGTTGGATACCTGGAGCTGGTGTTACACATGGTGGTGAGATACTAGGAATCAAACCTGCATCCTCTGCAAGGGCAACAGGTGCTCTTAAGCACTGAAACAACTCTCCAGCCCCCATTCAGCTCTAGGTCAACACAGGTAAGCTAGCAAACACTGAGTACCACAATAAAGAACTGTGGCATGTTTCCATGCCACAGCTGATAAGACCTACAACACTCCCCATAAGTTTTCAAGGACAAAATATGTAAATAAAAACAAACATACCGAAAGGCAAAAACAGTGCTGACTTAGAGCACACATCACTTCACGTGCACTGCCACTCGTGCTGCTAAAGCCTTTCCTTCACTTTCCTCTCTTCCCAATCTTCTTTAATATTTTATTTAATTTTTTTAACTTACTCATTTTACATCCCTCTCACTGCCCCTCCAGGTCACCCCCACCCACAATCTTTTCCCCATTCCACTTCCCCTTCTCCTCTGAGTGGGTGGGAGCCTCCCTGGGTATCCCTTCCTCCACCCCTAACCCTGGCACATCAAGTCTTGGAGGCTAAGCGCATTCTCTCCCTCTGAGGCCAGACAAGGCAGCCCAGCTAGAAGAACATATCCCACAGACAGGCAACAGCTTTCGGGATAGTCTCCGCTCCAGTTCTTCAGGACCCATACAAAGACCAAGCTGCACATCATTTACACATGTGCGAGGAGGCCTAGGTCCAGCCCATGCATGTTCTCTGGCTTTGGTGGTTCCATCTCTGAGAGCCCCAAGGGTCCACGTTAGTTGACTCTGTTGGTCTTCGTGTGGAGTTCCTATCCTCCTTGGGGCTGCAATCCTTCCTATTCATCAGTAAGAGTCCCTAAGTTCCATCCACCGAGGCAGATGGAGGGAGGGAACTGGGAATGAGAGGGGATGGGGAAGGGAATGGGTGTTCAGGATCAGGTGTGGGGAGGGAAAGGAGAGATGGCCAGATGGCCATGAGAATGAATGGAAATCTGCAACTGGTGGGGGTAGAGAGGTGGGGGTCATCTCTAGGACCAGAAGGAGACCTGGGATAAGGGAAGTGGCCAAGAATCAATGAGGATGACCATAGCTGTGACTAACTACACTGGGGATATGGAACCTGAAGAGGCCACCTCCTGTAGCCAGGCAGGAACCCCAGTGGAACAATAGAGAGATACCAACCCACTCACAAAACTTTCAACCTAAAGTTTATCCTGTTTTCAAGAAATACAGGCACAGGGGATGGAGCAGAGACTGAGGAAATGGCCAACCAATAACCTGCCCAACTTGAGACCCATCCCATGGGCAAGCACCAATCCCTGACGATATTAATGATACTCTGTTAGGCTTGCAGACAGGAGTCTAGCATGGCTGTCCTCTGAGAGGATCCACCCAGCAGCCGACTCTTCTTAATCTTATCTCCTTCCCCAAACTAACAACCGACCTGTTTCTATCTAGTTTCTAACGACACCAACATCTATTTTTAAATTGCAGAAAACCTCATCTTTGTCCTTAAGAACCTTCCACACACACCTGGACTGTCAAGTGGAAGCTACCTTTTACCCAGTGCCACAACTGTATTACAAGAGCAGCTGGTTGACTTTTGGCCACACAACCCTCGTGGTGCCACCCTGTCCCTGGTCCTCTAGCTAACAGCTCCTGTGTCAAGGAGAAGGCAGGAGCAGCAGGGCTACTTCCTGCTGCCACCAGTCTCCTGGATGAGTTTGCAACATTCTTCACTGGTTCCTTCAATGCAATCTACACCCATGTAGCAAATTCCTTAATCAAATTATCTTCAAAGTCCTGCTGAGGGTATCTTCCCCATCTGCTGGGATCTTCACTCAGCAGGTAGGGCTACTATTGGGCCATTTTAAATACAGTGAAACTGCCTAGAAAGCTAAGCCGAAAGGAAGCCCTCCGGCTAGGTCCGTGGGAAGAGCAGCCCACATACTGCAGGCTGACTCTAATTCCAACAGCAAAGTGTATGTGTGCATGGTCAGTATTTCTGCTGGACTGTGTTCCTACCACTGGTCCTTCCTCAAAGCTATTTAAATAAAGAGAATAAACTCAAATTACATTTCCACTAGAAACAATATAGTTACTCTCTCTAGAGCTTAAAACAATTGCCAGAAGATACATGACTACACATTATATAAACAATGAAAAGTACGGAATTTGCTTTCTAAATCAAGTTTTACACCCCTCTAATATTTTTACTATTACCCAAAATATTTGCTTGAGTTAGTTTTATAACTTCTGAGTAACATTTAAAAAGAAATCAGAATTACTGTCCATCAAACTTTCCCTAGGAAGTAGAAATATATGTTTTTCTATGATAGACGTAGTTAAAAATCCAACAATAAAAGGGCACATAGAAAGGGGGTTGGGGGAGGCAGGAGACAGACACATAACAAAAACAAATTTTACGTGAAAAATAGCACAGTGCAACCTAATTTTCCACAGGTTAACAAAAACCCTATTATAAAAGTACATTTTAGAAAAGAGTAAACAAAGACTAAATTTCTTTTTAAGGGAGACCAACTTTTTTTTTGTCTGAAGAAAATATTAAGTAATCACCACACAATTACAGCAGGAGTCTTCAGATAAAAACTTTAGGAGCCTAAAAATAAAACCCAACCTATTTATTCCACAAAACCCAGGCCACGGACTCAGGGCAGCTCAGGGTTTCTGCATTCAGTTAATGTCCGCAGGTTTATTAGAAACGGTACAAGACCCTTTTGCCCGATTCTCATCTTTACATCTGAATAGTCCACCCACTATAAACTAGTATCTGCTTTCAATGTAAAATATGGTCTAATATGTCCACAACATATCCAAACACTTTAAATTATTTCTGAGACATCATTTTGGCAGCCTTTATGGGGTTAGCATGATCAATGAAGGTAATGTCCAGCATGGAGTGACCACCAATCAGTATCTAACAATTACAACTACACTTCCTTTAATGGCCAACTCTTCCCATTTATGATAACACTACAAGATCTGAGATAGAGACATGCTTTCAGGGTTTTGTTCTCCAAATGTTTGCAGGCTCTGAGATCATCACTTATCTGTCTTTTCCACAGTGATGTGAAAACCAACTTTTTAAACTAGACCTCTGCCTGATTTGGATACACGTGCAGCCCAGATGGTCTGGTCTGCCAACCCCTGCTATTCTCTTCAGCTCTTAACCTAACTGCAGTGCACTTACTGTCTTTTAAAATGTGTTTGAACATCCGGTAGTTAGTTGCCTTTATGAAACTTTTGGCTTTTCCACATACTTTTTTCTAGCACATGAATTTTAATTAACATCATTCTGTTATAGTAGAAAAGATATCTATTGTTTTAACTGGGCCTTTTATTCTCAGATATTAACTATCAAAAACTATCCTGTGCTACAGAAGATAACAGCTACAAAAGAGTAAAATGTATATTACAAAACCAAAGTGCTCATGATCCTTGAATAACTCACTACTACTTAAAAACCTCACGATCTGAAACTGTTAATAATGTGGACAATTCAACACATCTCTGAGAACTCAATAGGTAGGATGTTTTTTGGGTGAATAATCTAATGATAATTATCTAATAAAAAATCTAGAGACTTAGAATATTTAATTATAAGTGCGGAAAGAAGAAAAACCAAAGTTGGATCATAGGCAAGACAAGGGGAATCAAGTACCGTGTCCCAGGTACCACTGATAGAATAGAAAGCAAAGACTAACGCAGTGACGGAAAATATTATTGCAGCACAAAGACAGCAGAACGGAACACAGGGTCATTAAATCACATGTCTATGTCCTACAACGCACTGAGTGCTTCGAAAACACTGGCCACCAAATCCTAAACCGCCTCTGCCTGAATCGTTGTGCACAGGCAGAGAACGGTAGAGCAAGGATGCTAACTTGGGTCTCTAACTCCAGAGAAGTATTCTAGTCTTTGAATTACTGGATAAAGATAATGAATAAATGGAAATAAAACATTTTCTTTCTTGGTTTAATTAATGGCTCTTAAGATATAGCTTGAGTAACAAATAAAATTCTACAGATTTTTGGAGGCTAGGAACTGGCTCAACAGTTAAGAGCACTTGCTGTAGCTGCAGGACCCAGGTTCTAGTCCCTGCTACCAGTGTATACCATCTACAACTCTAGACTTCGGGGATCCAACACCCTCTTTTGATTTCATGGGCACTAGGCACACACATGGCACACAGACATACATGCCACATGGCACACAAATGGACATGCCAGCAAAACATATATGATAAAATAAAGAAAAAAGAGCTTTTTAAAATAAGCTTGATTTTACTTTTACATTGCAGATACATAAAAGTAATCCAAATGAAATCCCACCTGAAAATATGACACAGCACTTCATGTGACAGTTGGTTCATGTAGTCCTTCTCTTCATCGGCTGCCATTTCGTCGGGGTCCTCACTGTCCATCACACACACTTTAACACTTTTCTTTCGTGGTCCCATGGCTGTGCTTCCCCTTAGGGCCAAAAATCAAATCTCTCCTCTGATTTAAACAGCTGAAAGGCAAACAGAGTAGAGCAGACTAAAGCACACCAAACTCAAACTCAAAGTGTCCCTATTACAAGTGAGTTAGAATATTCACTCAGTGTTACTGATGGCCAAAGGTTCAAAATACTGATGCTATTAAATAGTACATCAGATGTGAATTTAAAAAGGAGCGAAGTTCCCTAAAGAACTTCCTCCTTCTTTTCCTGAAGAACGGTTTAGAGTGAATAGAACCCAAGAATAAAGAATGTCCTATTTTCTAATTTGCATCCTGGGGCTTCCCACCCAGCTGGTTCATTCCGTTTCTCCAGGTATCAATTTCTTCAGTGTGCAAAGCAAGATAACTAAACTAGGTAACGAAAGTGCTTCTGGCTAGGAGCTGTGATTCAAAGCACAAAATCAAAATGAGTATGTAAAGTCGTGTCTGAACTCACAGGAGTGACCCTTTCAACTATCAAGTTCAGCTTCGTCCTCACCTGTGTGCCATTAATACCAAGGATCCATTTCTTGTAAGCTAGCCCAACACAGCAGAGACTCTAGGACTCTCATTTTTGATCTGCCACAAATTACTACTTCCAGGAATCGCCCTTTTATTCTTCATTCTCCTACCTGGAAAGTGAGGGAATGAGACCTTACCTTCTGTAAACGGAACGAACCAAACTGTAGGTACTCCCCTAAAAACATGCACAACTTGCTGTCCTGAGGGAACTCACTGTCACATAGCATGTACGCCTTGCTTTTAAAATGAAGACTTAGTAAAGGAAGAAGACGAGGGCAGGAACATGAGATGAGTAACAATATATTTTGTTCTGTTTATTGGTATGTGAATAAACCACCCAGATTGTCAGAATGTCTGGAAATATATTAATGATGGTAGTCCAGATATAGACTAGTTACAAAATGTGGACCTCGTTAGTATTAATGGCCCATTGTAGACGAAGTTAACAAGTGAAACAAGACTTATTCAGGTAACTAAGTCACACATGCCTTCACATACTTCAAAAGCCTGTAGTAAGCCTAGCATCATGAACAGAAGACCTTGGAAGTCAGTGAGGAGGTAAGGAACCATTCAAATGAACTTAGAACTTCAAGCTGACATAAGTGGTATAAAGAAAGCAAACATGGTTTCAAAGTAACACAGCACAGCAGCCTCATTCATTCACTGCTGGCTGTTTTGAAGGAAAGGCCAACAGAAATGATATCCGAGGGAAGATCAGAAAATAGGGCAAAAGGGTCCAGAAGTAAAAACAACCATTCTAGCAGGCCCAGCAGCAGGCCCAGCAGCAGGTGCCTCCGTGTCCTCGGGTGGTTCCCTGGGAGCTGGGCCTTGCTGGGCAGACAGAAATGCTGAAGTCAAGTGGGCTGGGATCTGATGGAGAAACTGCAGCTCCCTGGGTGATCACTGTACAGAAATTAACAGGGAGGCAGGGGTATGACGTACAGCTGGACCAAGGAAACAGACTTATCTAATCTTAACAGGCAAGCTTCTCTGCAGGAGGGAAGGCTATGGCAGCCATTTTCTGCGTATATTATCAACATCCACACAGAAGAGAAGGGTTCCCATTTCCCTCTGAGTTTGAGGCTAGAGCCCTCAAGAAGCTGCATCCATGAAAACAATACACATTCACTGAGGTCCTCACGCACTCAGGGTCTCCTCCACTCCCCAGATATGCTAAACTCTGGGAAGGAAATCTGTTTTAAAAACTGAAACAAAGCTGCCGGTGTTAGGATAAAGAAGGTGAAATGGAAGTAAGAGGAGACGGAACTATTGGAGGGTTCTTAATCCTGCACACGATCAAACGCCAGTCTGCCAAGGTGAGCATGCACTGTACTTGGCAAGTTTGGGCACCCCAGAATAAAAGCACACTGCTACTAAACTATGCATAGTTCCCAGGGGTCCTCTGCTTCAGCAATCAACAGGAGCAAACCATACTAAACAAATCCTTACATCCTTGTGCTTGTCTGTGTTCTCACCCCTCACTGAAAAGTTCTAGTGGTATCACCAGTGCCTGGTTTCCAATGTTCCACATGTAACACTATGCAAGCTTCCCACTTGGCTACTTAGACTAGTCCCAACCCAGGAAGCAAGGAGATAAAGACCATAGAACCACATGTGAGTTATCATCAAAAGGCACGCAACAGCATGGGTCTAAAATAGTTTTCAACCTCTGGCTTGTAACCCTGCTGGGGGCCGCATATCAGATATCCTGCATTTCAGACATTACGATTCATAATAGTAGCAACATTACAGTTAGGAAACTGCCTCAAAAATAAATATACAAACCAGTTTTGACTATATCACCCCACATTCTCCTGTTTACTGTACCTCTCCTCCAACTGAAACTTCTTCTGTTTCGGTACCTCCTGACCCTGCTTCTCAAGCTTGGGCTCCAAACTGATGATCCTCTTCTCTGGGACTACTCGTTTCTAATTTCTCTCTGTGATCACGCTTTCATCTCCATTGCCAGTTCCCCTGCAAACCCACGTCTCAGTGACCAACCGCACCCATTCCTAAGGCTTCAGCTACCACAAATCCAACCCAGCACACATTGCCCTCTACTGGAGTTCACCAAACTACACTATAAACTCTGACTGTCCTGAACACACACGCAGACCTCTCAGTCTCCATGACTACCCGTTTCCCACGACGCCATCATTACATGCATTCCCACTGGCTTCTAGGACTCTACTGATCCTCATCTAGGTTGCCGGGGTTGATGGTCTATGTGGTACCCAGGAGGGTGCCATCAAGGCCTATAGCAAAGGCAGCCATAGCTCTAGCGTCAGTAGATAATTCACTAAATAAATGCTTACCACACCACATTTCACACCGAAGCTACAGCAATCTTTTCAACACATTCCTCTTGCTAAGTCTTCAAAAAATAAAAAGCAGTGCATAGACTAAGTCTCAAGTATGATTTTGTGCAGACAACAGTAAATGACAAATATGCCCGTGTTTTTTACACAACATGAATAGTGGTTGCTCCCAAAAAATAAGAGCAGATGAACATGAAAAAGAAACTTATTTTTGTCTCATGTTCATCTCAATCACTGAGCTTTTCAGATTGCTCATGCTTATGGGATTTCTTTAAAAATGAAAAAAAAAAAAAAAAAGAAAAGAAAGTCCAAGACAAGAACACTGGTCTCCATGGCCCTGTGTGGCTCCTCAGGGTAAGGATCTTCCCGATCCAGCTCCCAAGCTACTTTTCTAATCCATCTTTTAACCCCTCCTGTGACCCCGCAGCCCCAGGAGCAGCACCCAGTCAGCTTCCAAGCAGGGCTCTCGCCTTGCGTTGTTTACTCTGGCCGGGACAGTCATCTTTCCTTACCTCTCCCCTACTATCCCTCCCCCCCTTCTATTCTAGAAAACTATTAATTAGCCTTCAAAATTCAATTTAAATTGTAGGTGCTTTGTGAAACCTTTTTTTGTCTGAGTACTCATGAAGCATGCGCTTCTACATTTGTGTAATGTCAGAGGTCACATTTTTGCCAGGAAAGGATCTTAAGCTCATCTCCAGGCACTAAAAAGTCTTCACTCATAATAAATCCCCAATTCCGTATGCACCCACTAGACATTCACACTCTGGTGAGCAGTTCGCTACCACAACATTCAATAATCCCAGCAGTAAATACTATCAGGTTAACCCAGTAAAAACGCACATAACCGCTCTTTACAGTATCAAGAGCTCTAAAACACAATTAGCTCGAAGAGCCCCATCTATCTAGGGACTGCCCAGATGTTCAGAATAACCCTCCAGGTACTGAATGCATGCTTCAGGTTTAAGAATTTTGACAGCCCTTCAAAAGACATGCTCCTGACGTTTTCCTTAGCTTTACGGCTTTGGTGAAGGGAGGCCTTGAGATGACGGGGGGGGGTAAGAGACAGGCCTTTACATGCGGAGGTTGACAGAGGAGGCGTACTCTTCCCTTTTTGACCCCACTGTATCCACCACACTTAAAGCACCTTGCTTTTATGATGACTATCTCTGATTATGCATTATTTTTCTGCAGTGCTCTTTCAGAAGCATATTTAGTAACCCTCAGGATCTTGTATATACTTAAAATTCCAAGTTAACT
Organism: Rhynchomys soricoides; assembly: GCA_019843965.1. Classification (NCBI taxonomy): domain Eukaryota; kingdom Metazoa; phylum Chordata; class Mammalia; order Rodentia; family Muridae; genus Rhynchomys; species Rhynchomys soricoides. The sequence continues at coordinate 12,985,028 of JADRCH010000015.1, read as the reverse complement.
AGCCTTGATATAACTAAGTTTACAAAATCCATGTGTTTAGAACTCAAAAATTATAGAGATAAATCACCAAGAAGATAGGTGTTCAACAAGCCCATGGAAGTCTGGTTACCCTAAAACCAAAAACCAAATTATCAGGACTCACAGGCTACTCATAGCTCTTCCATTAGGCCTATAATTAAGCACGTGTTCTTGCAAGTCTATCCTGTACTTATTTACAAGAACACACCTGTCAGGTAAAAGAGGCGATAAGCCTTTGGTGAAGGGAGGACTTGAGATGACACTGGGTAAAAGGCAGACCTGTACATCAGGACCATGAGAGCCAAGGGGAAGCCCTCTCCAATACAAGCAGCTACCTGTGTGAACATTCAGGAGGAAAATCTTTGTCACTCAAGGGCTCCTTTACATTTCCTTAGCCTTGGTGCATGTTGACAAAAGACAACAGAATTGTCCAACTCAAGTGGGTATCGGCTCATTTACATGAAAAACCAAGCTAAGCTATGTTGAGCATTATCTCAAACACTGAGGACCAGGGGCCCTGTGCTCGGGCGTGGGAAGAAGACAGACTCATGACAAAGTCCCAAGTGAACAGTACCTCTCTGGGAAGGAGACTACTCTGATTTTTCTTCCTGGCAAGAGGGATTAAAAAGCAAATCAAGATGAAGGAAAGCACCGACGCTAGCCTTTATTTTCTCTTCTTCCCAGCTTCTACATGCCCACTCCACTCCCCACCTAGCATTCCCTGCGAGAATGCAAAGGTTTAAGGGAGTAGAAGGTTAAAAGAGAGGGTGGAGGTCATTCTAGTTCTCAGCGACAGGTGAAGGATGTGTCATGAGGGTGAAGGACAGGTGACTGCAAACAGCACATAACTGTAAATATATGAAGACGGTGTTTTAAGATATCAAGCATTATTTCTAAAGTTAATTTCTGGAGGCTCTGAACCTCCAACAAATGTTAATCTGATAGAAACGATAATCTATCCCTTAATATTAAATTCTAAAGGGGCCCTCAGAGACTACCTAGTCACACTGCTGACGTTTTATGGGTTATGAACTCACCCCAGAGTAGGACAGTGGCATTTCTCTCTCCTGCTCTCATGCAGACAGAATTACAAATACAAATAAAATTTCAGAGGCTCTTTGAGATGAACAAAGAACCAGAGAGTATCAGTCAGGAAGTCACTTGCCTTGGGTCAAATGTTCAGTATCAGACTCAGAAGACCCAGACTTCTCCACCTACATAACATTCTCTATGAGAATCCTCAACCACCACAGCTGTCTCTCCACATTCCAGAGCTACATCACAGGCCTAGAGATTGGCTTCAGGATGCTCCTCGGAGAACTCGGACCATGCCCTCCTCCACGAAATTGGGCTTCCACACAGTAGCCATAACCACCTGGGCTGCCACTATCATTCCACAGAAGCCTGTTTACCAGAGCTAAAGGAAGTGTCAACTCTGTCCTGGCATCCCAGGTACAGTCTTAAGCCTGGGTTCTTTGCCAATGCCAGGTCTTTGTAAGACAGGCCTCTCTGGGGCCTTCCCCTTCAGCCATGTCCTCAGCTGAAAGAACACTAATACCCGACAAAGCCACTTGGGATGCTCCTCAAACTGTGCCCGTCTTAGGCTTTAATGCTCTAGCATTCCCTTGCTTTGAATTACGTTTTTAATTGTGCACTTCTACCACAGATGTATTTACTTAAGGCTGTAGTGCATAAACCTGGAATCACCTGTGCAAACACCCTACCTCCTGGACTCCTTAAACCCCTTTCAACCGACAATCTTCCTCCACCTGATCTACCTTGTCAGTAGTTTTTATCACTGACTACTAATTAGAAAGGAGTGATCCCCCCACCCCCAACTCACTCGTGGCACTGTGGATCACTAGTATTCCCAACTCACTCGTGGCACTCTGGATCACTAGTATTCCCAACTCACTCGTGGCACTGTGGATCACTAGTATTCCCAACTCACTCGTGGCACTCTGGATCACTAGTATTTCACAGAGAAGAGCCAAACTAACATCACAAAACTAGCCAAAACTGCAGGGATCTGTTAACATTTTTTCCCACAAGTTTGACTCAACGTCTTGAGCTGTATCTAATCAATGGCGACTCTCTAGAGAAGACCCCTTTCTCTTGGTTACTAGTGTCTCAGCATTCTTTCATCTCCTCCTCACTCAGTCAGTCACGGTTTGGTGAGTGTGAGGCGAGGCAGCAGCAGCAAGCCTTCCCACGTGGTTTAGCCTCTTAGATTCTACAAGTCAGGGTCCTTCCTCAATCATCCCAACCTACTAAGATCAAATGACATCTCATTACCCTAAACAACCAACATTAACACAGCACAAAGATCTTCTAAAATCATCCCAAGAGTCCTACACTGCCACGGTCATTCCTGCCTATGAGGTTTCTGATTCCTCTTTATCTTCTGTTGCCTTCAGTCTGTTATGTCAATGGAACCTGCGCGACACCTAATTAATACTCACAGACCATTTGATGTAGCCACTACCTACGATGTATCTGCGCTCTTGCTCTCCACGTGTCATCCATCCACCACACTGCTTCGATTTAAAAGGGGGAGGGGAACCTAGACACAGGAAAGGGCAAGGAATCTAGTTCAAGCCTTTATTTTACAAATTATTAAAATGAGCACCAGAAGGACATGCTGTCTGTCCCTGAGACAGAATGTATGACTTCTGAAATAAGAACCTAGGCCCTCAATTCCAGTTCAAGATCAATTTTTACAGCACCTAACTTTAGTGAAACCTAGTTTTCCCCTTCTCTTCTGTTAAGTCCTTGTGAATAAAGATAAACCATGTACCTCAGGCACACAACCATTTAAACACACACACACACACATACACACTGTGTTGTCTGAATTCATTCTCTAGAGAGACATAATTCTCCCTTATGAGGCCCCAATGACAAACTAAAGTACAATTCCACCAAAGTTTACCCTGGGGAACTAATGTGTTTACTGGGTTTACTTACATAGCATGGCTGAGGAGCTACAAGCAGGAGCCTGGTGTACCGGAAGGAGCCAGACTGTCAAGTCTTCACCTGGTAAGGATGATGGCTTCCCTACCTATAGCTGTACCCATGGAGTTCTTTTCCCCTCTTCAGTTAACCCGCCCAGACTGTGTACTTCAGTACCTCCCTACCAAGAGGCAATGTACAATCAGGGCGCAATTACATACAAATGGCCAGAAGTATGGGAGGGAAGAGTCCTGACTCTCAGGTGAGGGACCAATGCCCCCCCCACACACACACCCCAAACACCTTCTACAAAGGAATGTCAACAAACAGCAGAGTCTTTTGTAGTAAGTCACATATGCTTTGACAGAGACTGATGGCTGTTAAGCTTGAAGGCTGACACTCTACAACACGCACATACACACCCAGACAATCTTTTGCCAAATACAGTACTATTGCGACATCACAATTTATGACGAGAGAGATGGGGGATCTTTCTGGTCATCTAAAAATGATAATTCTCAAACAAAAGTTAAAAATCACAAGGATGTTCTCGGTCTATACTACATAGTATGTGTTTTTCCATGTTCTAATTTCTCCCATCTCCAGAAAAAAAATATGGCTTTACAGAAAGTCTATTGTATCTCCCATTTGTGATGGGGTGGGGGTGAGAAAGGAGATTAAGCCAGTGTCTACTCCAATACTTTTCTGGAACAAATGAGACATTTCAGGTTCAAAACAATGAGGGGGAATCTGCTCAAAAAATGACCACCAGGTAAACAGCAACAGTGGGGCAAATACTAGGGGCTCCTTTTTTTTTTTTTTTTTTTCTTTCACACGATGAATTAACCGCATCATACAAGGGCTACTTCCTCAGCGGACTGAGGGCAGGCGTTCCTCAATTAACTGGCCTAAACGACTCAAGACTTGCACTGCAGACGCCTAGAGTGTGTACTGGGGGAGGGGCCCAAAGTCTGGCCAAACCTCCCATTTGGCTGATGAAACCGAGACCCAGAGAAGGCTCTGCATGGCGGAATAGAAAGCTGGATGCCTTAGGAGCAAGGCCTGCAAGGCCAGAACTAATTTCAGACACTCCTTTCTTGGTAGCTCTAGGCCCAAGAGTTTCTGAGCCCGAGATCGAGGATCTGGGCAGTGGAAGCCCCGGACCCCTCCATCTGCCCACAACCGCGCACCTCCACCTTCGCGACAGCCTCCCAGGTCGCGGCTCACTTACGCCGGCCCTCCGTCTGTTTTTGTGGTTGAGAGGGACCGAGAATCGCGACAGACTCTTCCTGCGGCCCCCACCTCCGCAGCGCTTCCGCTTCCGCCGTCTCTGGAGTCTTCCGAATAAGTGTCATCGGGGGATGGGCCTGGGCGGGCCTCACTGTGTCTATGTTAGGTGTGGCTCCATCCTGGCGAAGCGGCCATGTTAAGTGTGGTATTTCCTGAAGCCTGTCAACTTGCCCTTCTTCCGGTGACGTAGAAATTCCCCACCGGAAACGCCAGGAATCTTAAGCTACTGGAGCTAGTTCACTGCGGCTCTTCGGTGGTGCTGATACTCTGTGATCCTGGATGTACACTGGCTCCCCTCTTCCCATTAGCAAATGAATAGGTGCAATAAAAATATTTTCCAGCTAAAAATAGGACCCTTGATTTCGGGGTGTAGGTAAGTGGCGGAATGCAAAGACAATTAAATATTCTGTGATTTGCGAGCGTTGTCTTTGCATGTTTGTGGTTTATAGTCTCTTGAATATCACGGTTTTCACATCAGTGTATCATTAATAAATGTGACACTGAGCCTTTGACTTATAAGCAGAGATCTGCTTGATATTTTTTTTTCCTAAATTGTCTTTAGTGAGGATAGGTGTGACAATGTCACAAAATTGGACTGAAAAAAAAATTTTTTTTCCTACCGATCTCTTATCAATGCACTTACAGGCCTGTAACTAACACGGATGGTATCTAGCTTTCTGTAGGCACCCCAGGGGACAGAAAGCATGTACATAGGAACATTTAAGATTCAATTTGACATGATACAGGGCGGGGTGAGTTAACTGCTGATACTAAACTAAATAATTCGGGCACTGTGCACAATGTTCTAATTATTCTTAATTTTTACCAGACTTACTAGTTCTTCCCTTAGTAAAGATTAGCATTAGCACTCTGGCCTATAGCTTTTCTTTCACACTGGGTTCCAGGTATCAACCATGTATCCCAATTTGGAGCTCTGGTGGGATAAACAAAACAAACTTCATTACATATGTGTATTTGTACACATGGTAACTTTAATACTGTAAGTGTCCCTGTAATTGTGTGTAATTCCTGTAAGTGAAATGTGTGGACATATTTAGACTTCACTAAGTAAGAGTAAGCCTTCCGGTTCCCCCATCCCAGGTTAATCTTTTCCCAGGTTCTGAAGAATAAATAGGAATGATATGGTAAAGTGTATAGGGCCTGGCATAATACGAAAACAGTAAAGTTTATTTCAGCACAATTAAGTTTTTAATTCAATTGGGTACATTCTTTCATTTGGTGGCCTTTTTGTGCTTTCAAAAAACACTTCATAGGAAATAAATGATAGTTCATTCTGGAGCCAAGTATGAGTTACCGTGGCCTGGGAACACATATTCAGGACAGCCGCTGAACAACATGCCAATATGTAATGGTTTCATCAAGTTTTTGTAATAACAGAAATAAGGAAATCATAAATCAAAGCTTTTAAAATACACTGGCAGAACATCAGATAGGTGAGTTATCATAAAGGTGTTATAAGCCTCAGATGGTATCTCATGACATTTTTACCCTTGGGTTGATGGAAGACCGTGATCTGTTTGTGCATTCCAAAGTGATTTGATGCTAGAGCTGTCACCTCATGTAAAGTGGCTGGTTCTAATACTAGAAAGGATGAGCCTTTAGTATCTCACTTGTGGACAATCTCTTCATCTCTTCTATTCTATTGGTATTATACCTGATCTCGTTTGTAAAATCAAATGAAAGACACATTATTATAGAAGAAAATCGGTAACAATGTGGTGTTTTTTGAAAATTTTTAATGGGTGTCTTTTTATGTAGCAACTATTAATAGCACCAATAGAAATGACATCAGGCCTGTTAAAAATCAGAATTTAATTTTTAACCAAATATTGTTTTTTATTTAATAGTCGGGAACACAGAAGCAAAGAAGCACAACGTAACATGCAAACCACGCTCACTAGGGTAGATCAGCCAAGCCGCAGACAGGGAAACACACGATGCTTGAAGACAGATCTCAGCATTACCCCAGGGATGTTAAGACATAGCTTCATGTATTCATCCTTTTGTGTTCTGAGCGGTAGACATTTCATGAACGTTTTACCATAACAGAAAAAAAGAAAAATAAAGTCATAAATCAAGGTACTTTTCAAATACATTGGTGGGTCCATCTGGTTGGCCGGTGAAAGCAAGATTCTGCTATAGGCTTTAGATGCTATCTGGTGACACTTCTGACCCTTTGATTGGTGGGAAACTAGGGTTTGGTTAAGTTAACATATTCCAAAAGGTTGTTAAAATGTTAGGTCTGGCACAGAGAGGAGCAAGAAATAACTATTTGGTAGCATAAAGATAGCCCGAGAGAAGCTGTCACCAGGGCCTGGAACTGTAACAATACAGCTTTGAGGCGTCATTGAAGTTTTAATCAGTCAGTCAGCCTTCACAGACATAGCTTATTTCCAGGAATTGTTGTTTACAGATGGAATCACAAATAAAACATGTGGCTGCTATCCTCGGCAGTAGCTGCTGAATTGTACTAGATATATTAAATCAAACCAGATGCCACCCTACTGAGACCAGCTGTTTCTCCTTGCAAATAGTTGTCCCATTCAGGCTTGATTACTGCTGATATTCCTTCATAGGTAACAGGTGTGGGAAAGGACACTAAGCCCTCACCTGGCTATCCAGACACTTTCCAGCCATCCTCGCACCTTGCCCCAAGGGTCTCAGGGACGTTCTAGAGTATATAGGCTGGAGAAAGAGGGGTTATCTGTGCATCCATGGAGGAGCAGTCATCTGTGCTGGATGCTGACTTTCATTACTTCAGGGCCACTCATGCTTCCACCCACATTCCCTCACCCACAGTTTGTAAGGAAGCCTAATAAACTCATTGGGTCCCCAGGGTGAACGGTGGTGCACTCAGACTTTGGTTTGCCATTTCGGATGAGGGCAGGGAGGTAAGAGAAAGTATGATGAGGTAGGTATCTGCTAAATGGCCCTTGCTGAGACCTGAAACTTGGAACACATGGGGGGACTTAGGCTATAAAGAAGGAACAATCCGGAGGTACATGTGATAGAAAACCACCATCAGGTCTGAAGCAAGAGGAGGGGGAGGGGGGGAATCCATGCTATAGAATGCAGATGGGAACCTTAATAATGGCACAATACAGGAAAGTAATGTAGTCAAAGAGTACTCTGCCTTTGAACTGTGCTTTTGAGTAGGGAAACACTTAAACAAGAGATAACACAGCTTCTCACAACTTGACTGATGAGGCTGTGGCACACACAGGCAGTGAGATCAGTCTGAGTACTGTGAAAGTGGAGAAACTAAATACCCAGACCCCTTGAGACAAAACTGAATAAACATGAGAGAAGTTCCTTCCTGATGTGACTTAAATTAGCCATTAGCTGCACTGGTTATCATTGGCTGTGGTCCCAACACCCCCTGTCCTTCCTCTGTGTCCTCCACAAATCCCTGATATTTGTTTGCTAACCGTGAAGTCCAGTTCTCTAGGCCAGCTAGGACTATTTTCACAGAAGAGTCTGTGGACTGATTCAAAGCATCAGAACCATCTCTCTACAATTACTTTTCATATTGCTGTGACAAAGCATTGTGATAAGGGCTGGCAAGATTGTTCAGTGGGTAAAGGCACTTGCTTCCAAGCCTGTTAACCTGAGTTCAGTTCCAGGACCCACATGATGGAAGGAAGGAAATGACTCCTGCAAAGTGTCCTCTGACCTCCACATGCATGTCCCCAACGCCCCCCCCCACCATGCACACACACACACACACAAATTAGTAAATGTAAAAAACCCATTACAACAAAAGCAACAAGGGAGAAATGTTTTGTTTCAGCATATAGACCATCGTGATGGGGAGTCAGGGCAGCTTGGGTTTAAAGAAACTGGTTACATTGCACTCATAGTCAAACAGGAAGAGATGTATGCTTTCTTCTGTTGAATTCCCTTCCTCCACTCACACAGTCTAGGATCTTGGCAAGGGAGTAGTGCCATGTACAGTTGATAGGTCTCCACATTTCTATTAATGTAATCAAGAGAGTTTCCCAAAGGCCTGCCCAGAGGCTCATCTCCCAGATGACTGTAGGTAGATTCTGTGGCAATCAGAGTTAATACTGCCGCTCAGGACATGTCAACCTCTGGATGGCTTGGAGGGCAGGTGAAAGACCAATGAAGGTGTAAATGAGAAAGCAGCCCAAATGAAAGACACAACTCATCCGTGGACAGACGCTAAGGCACTAAGATCAACCTGTGTACATTTCTCTCTCACTGGAGAATATACTGGAAGGAGACGTTATTTCCCAGTCTAGGGCCCTCTTGGTGGCCAGTTGTGGTCAGTAGCTGCTTTGGCCTAGAGAACATCATATGCAGGAAGCCTTTGTGGACATCTCAGATGAGAGCACAGCCACACACTCTCTTGGTTAGATCAATGAGAGCCACACCCAGGCCCACCAACTGACACTGGGGAGAAGCAGGTTGCCCCAATGACAGTGCCTCAAGATGAGGAGGCTGGATGGCACTGGGGGTGTGGGGGATCTTAGATACTGCCTCCCTTGTATCCACATTACTGTACCCAACATTGATCTTTCAAGAAAACAGTTGTCACAAATAATGGGAGTGTTTCATGCTGTGCTGGGCCTCGGTAACACTTTTCTCTAATACCCTTTTAGTCATTTGCTTGGAGATCAGCTGCCATTTGCTTGGAATTGTGCATGGCAGGCCTTCAGTGATTCTGTCCCCCCCCACACCCGAAAAAAAGTTTTATTTTATAGATCATGTAATACTAGTCTCTTGAGTGTCTTAAAGATTTAGCAAAGCCTTTGGAAGACACCCAAGCACAGCTAAAGTCGTGAAGATGGGAAGTCAGATCAAACAGGGAGAAAGGGCCAGACACAGCTATGGAATTCTTAGAAACTTTGAGGAAAGGTATATGCAACACTCAATAGGGTGACTGAGAAAACTCCTAATAGCTTGTGCCGGTAAATGTTAGCATAATGGTTAAATAGTCTAAATGAATGTATTCTGGTAAATGGGAAAATCTGCTCCCAGAAGCCATAATGTTATAAAGGAAACTTAATGCCACATATGGGCTGTATCCCTGAGTTGTTGGCCAGGAAGGTCTCTTAAGACCCACTCAAACAATACAGCTATTGCTACTGCTGTTGACTGCCCAGCCCAACTCTGAGATCCTATTGCCAAAGATACTATACACTTTGTGTACTGGCTGTTTTCGTGTGTCAACTTGAGACAAGAGTCATCAGAGAGGAAGGAGCCTCAGTTGAGGAAATGCCTCCATGAGATACAGCTGTTAGGCATTTTCTCTATTAGTGATCAATGTGAGAGGGCCCAGCCCATTGTGGGTGGTGCCATCCCTGGGCTGGTGGTTCTGGGTTCTATAAGAAAGCAGACTGAGCAAACCATGGGAAGCAAACCAGTAAGCAGCACCTTCCATGGCTTCTGCATCAGCTCCTGCCTCCAGGCTCTAGCTCAGCTTGAGGTACTGTCTGACTTCCTCCCATGATGGATTAGGATCTGGAAGTGTAAGCCAAATCCTTTTCTCCCCAACCTCCTTTTTTGGTCATGGTACTTCATCACAGTAAACACAACACAACACAACAAAACAAAAACCCCTAAGACACGTTGATTGTAGGGCATGGGAAAATGAAGCTTGGACTGAGTTAGAAGCTTTGCCCCTGTTGGCTAGGGATGAGTGTAACAGTGCTAGGAGAGAACTGTGGTAAAAAGTCGTATTCATCTGTGAAGCCTTTGCACTACACTACTAATATACCAGGCAATATTTACCATTAGCACGATAGTGGCAGTGTTCTTATGGGTGCAAACAACTGTTCTCTGTCTGGATTAAGTCCTGTTCCACTGGATGGAGTTTATATTTGGTACTATAAACTCAGTCGAAAGCAACAGACAGATGGAGGTTCCATAGGCCCTTGTGGTGAAGTTACTGCTGTTATGTGAAATTACATCTCCTACATATTTATGTTTATGCCCCTAGACAATTGCTTCTGTCATCTTTGATTAACAGATCAAAGAGATTTGAAGCTTTTTTTTTTTTTTTGAAGTGGGCAGCAGTCACTGAAGAGACTTATAACTACTCAAAGTAGTGAGAATAAATGACTACTTACTAAATGTTCATCCCTAAATGGAACATCCCAGAAGAGAGGTTGAAATGAGTGTAAGAGTCAGAAGAAGGAATAGATTTCTGTCTTAGTTAGGTCTACTATTGCTGTGATAATGTACTATGAACAAAAGCCAGTTTGAGAGGAAAGGGTCTATTTGGCTTATGCTTCCAAATTCTGTTGATCACTGAAGGAAGTCAGGACAGAAACTCAAAACAGCAGAAGCTGATGGGAGGAGTGCTGCTTACTTGCTTGCTCCCCATGGCTTGCTCAGCCTGCTTCCTTATAGAATCCAGGACCATCAGCCTAGGGATGGTGCCACCCACAATAGACTGGAAACCCTCCCATCAATCACTAATTTAAAAAGGGCCTATAGCTGGATCTTATGGAGGCATTTTCTCAATTGAGGTCCCCTCCTTTCAGATAATAATATTTTGTGTCAAGGTGACATAAAACTAGCAAGCACAAGTGCCATGGAACAGTCTTCCAGGCATGACAGGGCTAGTGACTTCCTGAATTCTGTAGTTAACCACAGGGGACCTGGTCAAGACTGGGCTTTGTGGTGAAGATAAGAGAGCATCGTGAAGCCCCATATCTCAAGGAAAGATAAGCAACTGAAGGCTGCTAGGCTGCAGGGGCTGGAAGTTCTTGCCTCTTTGGGGGCTTATAAATCAGTTAAAGGGTACGGGGAAGGTGGTATTGCACATTTCTCCTTTCTTCCAAATTGAAACATCTGCTACAGGAAGGAAAGGGAAGCTCATGAGCCTCAGGTGGTGAAAAGAAGGTCACATGTTTAGAAGAACAGAAACTTGGACAATTCATAGGGAACCCTAGTCACCAGTGTAAAAAGAAGTAAACAATTTCTCAGGGTGAAACTAACTAGACAAACTGCAGAATGAAGATGTCCTGAGCCAAGTGGTGGTGCATACCTTTAATCCCAGCAGGTAAGCAGATCTCTGTGGGTTTGAGAACAGTCTGGTCTACAGGTCTAATGGTCGAGTTCTAAACCCTCCAGGGCTACACAGAGAAGCCATGCCTTCAATACCCCCTGCCCTCCAACAAAAAAGAACAGAAAAAGACAAATATTCTGATTGTTGAGCAGTCTACAAGCTCTTAGTAGAGAGCTGTAGGGTTACAGTTTTAAGGAGTCATTACCTACACTGGTGTGGGCATTCTGGTGATGCATCTCCTTTCATTCCTTCTCCGAGTCAGTAGCTTGTTACCCATCCTTCTCATTGGTTCACCAAACTGGCCATTGGTGCAATTGTTGCTTTGGTGTGTTGCAGTCTCTGGGCTGAATAGTGGGTGTTTTGTGTTTCTCCAAAAAAGTTCTATCATACAGTAAGAAGAGACACATTTTCTTCAGTGGTCCATCTGTTCATAACCTGCCCCTGCTCCTGTAAGTAACACTAATTAAACTTATTAGTCCACCAAGCTAGAGTTAGGCAGAATCATTTCTTTGGTCTATTGTTGGTCCTTTACTTGGGGTGTCTTAGTTAAGGTTTTATTGCTGTGAAGAGACACCATGACCATGGCAGATCCTAAAAAGGAAAACATTTAACTGGGGCTGGATTACAGTTCAGAGGTTTAATTATTTATCTTCATTCTGAGAAGCATGGTGGCATGTAGACAGACATGGTGCTGGAGAGGTAGCTGAGAGTTCTACATCTAGATCTGCAGAGCCAACTATGGTTGATCATAGAACCTAGAAGAAAACCTGCCACTGACACTTTCCCAAACCAGCATAATTTCTGACTTCCATTCTAAATGTTTGCCTTTTTACCCATGGATTAGTATATCTCTCATCCAACATCAAAGAAGCTTCTTTTTGCAGCAGACGGGGACCATCACAAAAATCTACAACTGGTCAGATTTCAAAGAACCCCTGACTATGATGATCCCAGCCACAGCTAATAATTTACAACACAACCCCTATACCTAAAGCTCAGGGAAAGCCGTGGAAAATGGAGCAGAACAATTTTAAGAGCCAGGGGAACAGGATATCTGTTGTCAGACTCTGTCTTCTATGTATGACAGGGAAGCTACAGTCATGAAATCTCAACAATTTGGTTGAACAGGGGACAATCTCTAGGACGTGCTAGAGACCTGAGATACGGGGAGGCCCCAGAGGCTCTACTCTACGTCTAGTCTTATGGGTCGACTCTAGCTGAGACTCCTAGAAGTGGGTAATAAGGATCCTGAAGTGGCCACTTTCTGTAGCCAGGCAGGACTACCAGTGGGGAGATAAGGATAGCAACCCACCCAGAAAGCCTTTGACCCACAATGTATCCTGTCTACAAGATGTACAAAGACAAAGACAGAACAGAGACTAGGGAAAGGCCAACCAATGACTGCCCCAAATTGAGACCCATCCCATGGGCAAAAACCAATCCCTGACAATATTAGTGATACTCTGTTATGCTTGCAGCCAGGAACCTAGCATAACTGTCCTCTGAGAGGCTCCACCCAGCAGGCAATGGAAAAAGATGCAAAGACTCACACCCAAACATGATGGAGTTCTGGGAGTCTTAAGGAAGAATTGGGAGGATTGAGGGACCTGAAGAGGACAGGGACTCCACAGGAAGATCAACAGAGTCAACTAACCTGGACTGGTTGGGCTCCCGGAGACTGAATCACCATCAAAGAGCAAACACAGATTGGACCTAGGCCCTCTGCACATATGTAGCAGAAGAGCAGTTTGGTCTTCGTGTGACAACTGGTGCAGGGGCTGTCCCTGAGTCTGTTGCCTGCCTGCCTATGGATCCTGTACCCCTAAATGGATTGCCCTGTCTGACCTCAGTGGAAGGGAATGTGCCTAGTCCTGCAGTAACTTGATGTGCATGGGGGTGGGGTAGTGTAAGGGGGTGACACCCAGAGGAGGGCTTCCCCTTCTCAAAAGAGAAGGTGAGGGTGAAATGGAAGGAGGACTGGTGTGAGGGGATACTGGGAGGAGGGGGGCTCATATCCAGATATAAAGTGAATAAATAAATTTTTAAAAAAGACCTGAACAGTAGCAACACCATTTGACATGCCAAAGTGGATGGCAGGGCTTCAGACAATTACTGCCGAAAAAGGAAGAATCAGTCTTTCTCAGGGATTAACCCCCTAATTGGTTATCTAATATCAAGCAGTCAGCCCTAAATACATATATGAGTACCACTAATTGAACTCAGCAAGTGCTTTTGTATACACACACACACACACACACACACACACACACACACACGTAGATGTAGATGATATATATGTATATGAAGTAGATGCAGACATATATAACAATGATGGTTAGAGACAGACCATGGATTTAAGGGTGCAGGGGAAGGGGGGGGAATGGAGGAATAATGCAAACTCAGCATTCATACATTAAATTCTCAAACAAAGTTATAAAATAAATGAAATCATAGATGTAACCAATAGGGAGAGAGAGAGAGATTTCTGGCCAAATATAGGGAGATTTTTCACACAATCATGTCTGAGTTTCTTTTTTTAACTTTATAGGTTATAGAATCCTGTTTCCAGGCGTTCCTGCACCTCCAACTCCATGCGCGTCCTCATATTTTCTTTTCTTCTTTTTTTAAAAAATTACAGAGTCCAACAAATAAGGAAGATGATGAACAAAGGCTATTTTCCTGTCAAAAAAGTTCAAGATACAACCTCTGGGTTCCCCACTAGATGGTGTAGTTCATTTATTGAACTTGAGGTAAGCAATGGCAGTAAACACTCTTCCACATTCACTGACAAAAGCTGCTGGCTGTGTAATAAAATGCATTCCTTTCTATGCTAACTTCAAATGTCAATAAAAAGAAAATCAATAGGGAAGGTATACTCTGTAAGTTATAACTGCTCAGCAGCAGATCTACTCCCTAAGAGCCTTTGCTTTAGAAGGATTCGTGCAGCTAAAGGTCTAGAAAAGAAATAGTGGAGCCGGGTTTTAAAGACCCATGACAGTCGCTTTTACGAAGAGAGGGGTAAGCACAGAGGTGGCAAATGTTTTCTTCCTTGGGGCCTGGTGGCAAAGCTTGCCAAGTCGCTCTGATTGAGTCCACACCCAGCTCAGTGGAGTGTGTTCTCACTGATGACTGGCATCTTGTGTAGACATGGGAAGCAGAAGTAGCTGAGACCATGGACAATTGTCATCTGGGGGCAGAGGGTAGGTGTTTCTTATAGGACACTGTTGCATTTTGGAAGTTCTTTTTTAGTTGTTTGTTTCCTGTCAGGGCAGGACATTGCAGAGCTTTAGCCACTAAAGCCTAGTGGTCTTGTTCTTGACATAGAGATAAATAAAAATCAAGGGAGAGAGTGAGAAAGTGAAAAGGGCCTGGAGTTGGGTGAGCAGGGAGGTGGCGAGGACCTGGAATAAGCTGGGGAAGAACGGTTGAAGGCAGGTGAAAACATGATTAGAATGCATTGTGGGATAAAAAAAATTTAATATAAAAGGAACACCAGCTACTTTAAATGCATGGTATGAGGCTAGCACTTCATGTAGTAAATATTTAATCTCAGTCGGGGATTTCTACCCCACCTTTGATCATCCAGTTTCCAGATAAAAGACACACATTCTTCTATGTTTATAATAAGCCTTAATTAGTACCATAGCTGGGCAGATATCTTCCCTGTAAGCTATTAGTATCTACTTCACGATCAACAACCCTCAGGTATTACTTGCCATGTTCTATCTGAGCCACTCTTAACTCCAATTGGCCAGCCCTCACAGCCATGTTTTCATGACTCACCTACCCCATGGGGTCTCCTCCTTCCTCCACCTCTTTTCTCCTCTCCTCATGGTCCTCCTTCAACCTCAAGCCCAGGAATCAAAACCCCACTTACCTCTCTTCTGCCCAG
The DNA here is from genome assembly GCA_019843965.1 of Rhynchomys soricoides. Lineage (NCBI taxonomy): Eukaryota > Metazoa > Chordata > Mammalia > Rodentia > Muridae > Rhynchomys > Rhynchomys soricoides. The sequence goes on along the minus strand of JADRCH010000015.1, from coordinate 12,969,819 downwards.
CTATAGGCTGTCAGCATCTTTATTCAAGTAATAATTTTAAATTAAGGAACAACATCACATATGATTACTTGGTGGAAGTGAGGATTCTCTTGTCTCTGAGAGCAACCAGACCTTGGGGACCAGTGTTAAGCGTTGCAATACATAGCAACAGCCTAAACCTCAACACATCACTTGAACATTATTGTGCTGTACAAAGAATGAGTAGATGTGGATTTATGTGAATGTTTAACTAGGTTCCTCAAAAAAAAAAAAAAAAAAAAAAGAATGGGGACTGTCTAGACTCTAGATGGATACTGAGAATGGAGATATGAATGGATGACCAACAGAGAAGATGCTCATGGTGACAGTTAGGCAGAATCTGGCAGTAGGTGATTGATATGTCACCCTTAGTTTATGTCTTAGTCAGGGTTTCTATTCCTGCACAAACATCATGACCAAGAAGCAAGTTGGGGAGGAAAGAGTTGATTCAGCTTATACTTCCACATTGCTGTTCATCACCAAAGGAAGTCAGGACTGGAACTCAAGCAGGTCAGGAAGCAGGAGCTGATGCAGAGGCCAAGGAGGAATGCTGCTTACTGGCTTGCTTGCTTCTCCTGGCTTGCTCAGCCTGCTTTCTTATAGAACCCAAGACTACCAGCCCACAGATGGTACCACTCACAAGGGGCCCTCCCCCATTGATCACTAATTGCGAAAATGCCTTACAGCTGGATCTCATGGAGGCATTTCCTCACCTGAAACTCCTTTCTCTGTGATAACTCCAGCTTGTGTCAAGTTGACACACAAAACTAGCCAGTGCAGTAGACAAAAGAGAAGTAGAAACCCACATTGTATGAAAAGGAGTTTTACTTAAACATCAGTGCAACTGGGGGCCCTTGTCCCATTCTACTGCTCCACCATCACACATGTTCTTTGGCCAGGATGTTGACTCTGTGAGCAGTCCCAAGCAGCTTTCTCTACTGCACCTAACTGCATTAATAATACTGACCACTTAGGTTACATGGAGGGCAAGGTAGTATATGAGTTGATAACCTATTTTCACAGTCTTTGTAACTCTGTAGATATCTTACAGAGACTTAAAAGAAGAGAAGGAGAAATAGAAGGAGGAGGAGGAGGAAGAAAAAGATGAACATTATGAAAGAGGAGGAATAGGAGGGGGAGGAGGAAGAAGAGGAGGAGGAGGAGGAAGAGGAGGAGGAGGAGGAGGAAGAGGAGGAGGAGGAGGAGGAGGAGGAGCAGGCACAGGTGGAGGAGGAGAAACTCTCTTGAACAACAGAGAACTACACTTGTTGTCTCATCCACAGACCACCAGGAACACGCCAACAGTTGAACAAGTTTGCTCTAATGCATCACAGTCTTGGAGAGGCATACCTTGGAGACGCACAGAACACGCTTCTAAGAAGATATGATAAGGACCTTCGTACTGTAGGAAGTTGTATTGTTGAGTTCAGTCTGAGATTTGAAGCTTTAAAGAAGCGAAGCTTTGCTTTGGATTGGATACTCTCATAAATTAGACACAATCTTTCAAATGGGTGTCTTAGAAACCTTAATTATAACTAAGGAAGACAAGTGTAAGAAAAAGTCATAACTGGTGAAACATCAGCCATTTTCTTAGTCTTAATATAAGGGCATACCTCCTATTGTGTGGCTTAGAGAATGTGCCTATTTTGCCAGCATTCAGGTATGAATAGCCAGTTATGCAGCCTTTATTGTGATTTATCATGGGCACAAAGTGACTTTGTCAGATGTCAATGTTCTGTGAAATTGTTCATCTAATAACGAGGCTTATACAGTGTATTTGTTTCCTCTTTATCACATTATATATTATTATTAAATAGTTATGCATTTTCTTGTTTTTTCACTAGAGTATAAGCTGCAGAGTGCATGCTTTTTTTTTTGGTTACTACTGACAACCAAGAGTCTAGGCAATTTTCTGATTCTCATGAAAAATATTTCCTAGCAAATGACCAGTTATTGAAGTTAGGTCTGGTTTTTCCTCCCAATCCAATGATCTCGGAAATAAGACTCAGACTCAGAATATATTTACAAATACTCTGGCCATATATCTTGGCTGTTCTCTGACTAGAATCATTAATTAAGATAACCCATTTAGTTTAATCTACATTCTGCCATGTGGCTGGTGACCTGTGCTCAGGTACCATGCATCTGTCTCCTCACATCTTCCCAGGCGGATCACCCACTTAGCTCAATCCCAGAATTTTTTTCTGCCTCCTGGATGTCCCACCTTCTATTTCCTGCCTAGTTCATAGGCCATCAGATTTATTACTGACAGGTGCTATGTCCATACAGATATAAGACATTCTCTGTACAACCAGTAGCTCAATTAGTTCTTTAAACTATAAATTTTTCAGTCAGGGACTATATTCAATTTATTTTTTTATTTCTAGAATCAAATGTAGTTCCCATGTATCTCATTAATTAAATCTCAAGCCAAAGAAGAGATTTTCAAATGATAAAATTTATTGATTTCAAACAAGGTAATAATAACAAATTTTGCCTTATGAAGAAAAGATGATGCTTGCTTTAAGTGTCTCACTTTTGCTGAATGAAGAATAATCAGGAAGTGGGCTTCAGACATTTTCCATTATATTGGATTTGAAGAGTGAGATTCAAAGCTCTAAGGAAAAATGACATAAATATTTATGCACAATTTCTATGGAATATAACCTGTCTTCCTCCTAATTCAACTGCACGATAATTTTAAGAGATGGGAGCCTTGGTTTGTGAACTCCTGGGATTCACATAGACCTTAGCTACAGAGATTTACTTCTCATCTCACTAAATAATTTCAGCACACCCTGCTGCCATGGAGAACACGGCTTCTAACCATAGTGAATAATTATAATAGCTTTTGGAAAAGATAGAAAACTGAAAGGGAATCAATATGTTGCCATGTCCTGGGGAAATCTTTTCACTTCTCTGGATTATAATGATCAGATCTATATAATTATGACAATTTTGGCAACCTCCTGGGATATGTTTTGGGGGCTTGGTGTGAAAACATTGAATAAACTATAAGCAAGAAGACCATCTATCAGAGAAAACCAACATTATGGTCAAGAGACAAAGAAGAGGAGCATGAGAACAGTGAAAATATTGTTGCCAGAACCTTAGTTCCAAGAGAAATCCCATGACTCCATTTTACACTAAATTGTTGTCAGTGGGTTTTACTTGCACATTCATATAAAGGTGACCCAGCCTCTTTAAAGTCAAAATATCTATCTAAAACCCACTTGAAATGATGAAAACAGGCAAGAAAATTAAGCTTGGAGTTCACATATAGGGAAGGGAATGCCTCCCCCATCCAGCCCTGCTACAGAATACTGCCGTGAGGATTATAAAAGTCCTGGTTTTGGAAATAATTTCCTCATAAAAGTATGCTTGTACCTGTATTGCTTGGAACAGCTGTCTGAGGGAAATGGTAGCTTATTTGAGGTTTGCTTCTCTTCCACTTCACCTACCCAGTGTCTGGAGTTTACCCGGGGCTTGTTAAACACTCATAAGGCAAATGACAGTTGTAAGATTTTTTTTCAGTGCTCGGGATAACACTTAAGGCTTTGTATCTGCTAGACAAGTTCTATGCCCCTGAGATACATCTCTAATCCAAGAAAGTGTTTTTATAAAATTTTAAATTTTTGTGCAGATATGCAGTTCTCATCTTGAGATAAAAATATGGAAAGATAAGCTGTTTCTTCTATGGATCAAATTTGCAGATTTATTTCTAAGTTGGACAAGTTCTGATTCTCACTGGGTTTCTTTTACTATATATAAACTAGAAGTAGATATTTTATACCTACTTTGTAAGATTGTTTTGAATAGTAAATGAGATAACTCCTAAGTAGAACCAAGTACAGTGTCTGTTATATAATACATTTTAAGGTAAAAATGGATATATTAATAAATCTTCAAAAGATTACAGTCATGTATTTTTAATACTTTATATTTGCTTACATATAACTCATCAACTTTAAGTCCTGCCACCATATCCATCATTTGGTGGTTTCCCTTTTTAATATTCTGTCACAGTTGTCTTTAGAACACTTGGTGCTAAATACATAAAGCTTTAAAGAAGGGAGCTTTGCTTTGGATTGGATACTCTCATAAATTAGACACAATCTTTCAAATGGGTGTCTTAGAAACCTTAATTGCAACTAAGGAAGACGAGTCTAAGAAAAAACTCATAATTTATTTATTTTGTAAAGATTTATTTTTATTTATTTAATGTATGTGAGAACACTGGCAATAATTTTTTTTAATGCTGAATAGAGTGCTTTAAATTTTGAAGTGAATTTTATGCCCATTATTACAATCACTCTTGAGAAGCACCTAGTTTCTTAGTTCGTTAAACAAGCACTTATTAGTGAGATAACTGATGCAAGCTTGTCTAAAACCTACCAATAGGTACCTTTATTTCTTCTTATGTCATGCATCTTTTGTATGGCAACAGATTAGAAATGAGAAACAAAAAATTACAATCTTTGGGGATCACCTGATTTTTAAAAGGAAGGTAGAATTTCGTATGTAAACCATCAGAGGTAAATTAGACCTCTGTGTTTTTTTTCTGAGAAGATAGATTTACCATTAAAAAATTGATCAATTTAGACTGAGGTACAGATGATGAAGAGGAAGTGCCTCTGGAAAAGCCCAGGAAATATTCTTTAAGAGGATAAAATTTTGTCCAACACTTTAGAAGCAGAAAGTCTTTATACATTTGAAAAATAACGGGAAAGAAGGGTTAGTGTGGTCGGAACATAAAGGATGAGTGAGGTAGAGCTGGAATGTCAGATCTGGAAGTGAGGACATGAGGTTTGAGGATTATGAGCCTCATCAGTCTCTCTTACCACTCAACCAAAGTCTTCTGACTTCAAATACCATGACTTCTTGCTTTGATCGTAATGTTTCAAATGGTTTTGAAAGATAATTTTTTTCACATCCACTCTTCTAGTAAAACTAGTATTCAAAGCACATGCAGAGAGGCTTCTCTTAGGAACATGGAGGTGGGACTCAGTTTCCCACTTCTGCCCCTTCCCCCACAACCATTACAAGTAGTCAGTGAGCTACCGATTCTTAGTTTACATATTCATATCTTGAGTTATTCATATACATTTTTCCAAAACAGTAAATATTAATCAGCTTTTATGGTCAGGTACACATTAGACTCTCCGAGGGGTTCTGATTTGGGTGGCATGTCAACTTACATGTTGGCGAAACAGTACACGCAGGAATTAGGATATGTGACATTGTTAGATGCACACAGTGGGCTGACTCTTATGGAGCATATGTGTTTTCTCTGTACAAGCTTCTTTTGATAATGGTTGCACGAAATGACCTAAAACAAAACCCACACGTTAAACTTTCTCTTCTCCGAAGATCTGTTAATGGCTTCTAACACAAAGTGATTGGAATTTTTTTTTTTATGTAAAGCAGAACAATGGTAAAATGTTCTTCCCTTTTAAACCTCAATTATCAAACCTATATTCTGATAAATTCACCAAGCAGGACCCTGGTGATTATCATCTTGTAAGGTAACTAAGGCTACGTAGTCCAGAACTAGAAATTTGTTAGAAGGGAAAAGAACCATTTGAGGGGAAGCAATCAGGACTGAGCACTTGCTATTTGTTGTGGCAATGATTTCATTTCATCAAAGCTGTGTTCTAACTGAGGTGTCTAGAACAGAATACATTATGTGTTCCTTTCCCAACAATGGCCACAGTTCGGGCCTCTGAGAAATAGGTTTTTAAAATAGAAAGGGAAAGAGTCGTGATGGCTAAATCATCCTAATATTTATCTTTTATTTTGTTTCTTCAGCATCATAGAAGTGGATTGAATAAGCTTTGCTTGGAACATTGTGGATATTAGAATTAGATACCTGCAGAAAGAAGTCGGACCCTGTGTAGCTCACTGGTCAGGCAGGTGCCGCCAACAATGTCTTAACTCTAGCAGTGCAGACCACAGGACAGTCACGTGCAGTGCACACTACACTAGGTGGTTCTGTGCTCTGGAAGCCTCCAGTACCGCCCGTTACAGAGCTCTTTCCAAAGCTTCGACCACCTCAATCATTCTCCCTCTCCTAAGTGCAAGTTCTCTTGAAATCGGCAATTATTTATTCATTATTTTATTTATTTACATTTCAAATATTATCCCCCTTCATGGTCCCCCTCCATAAACCTACTACCCCTTCAGCACCCCTTCGCCCCTAAGAAGGTGCCCCCCACCCACCTACCCACTTCCACCTCACCCCTCTAGCCTCCCCCTTCTTTGGGGGCATCGATAGGACCAGGTGCCTCCCCTCCCATTGAGGCCAGGTAAGGCAGTCCTTTGCTACATATGTAGTGGGAGACATGGAGCAACCCATGTGCTTTACTAATAATGCTAAATTTATCTTAAGCATAATCATCATCAGTAATAAATTTGATGTTATCATTTTTCTAAAACATTAAAGAACAGAAGTAATTTTTGAAATAAGAGGTTCATTATCTAGTTAAGTAAAATAAGGACCCCATTGCTGTTCTCTGAGGGCAATCCTGTTTCTGTCTCCTTTTAAGTGGTTAAGTCAGGATGATGTGTTTGGTAGATTCCACCAGGTATCGTCGATACTTTTATGGGACGCTCAAATATGCAAAAGTGACTTCTTCACTTGGATATGGGCATGCATAAGAAAAATAATTTTTAAAGATTTATTTTTATTCTATGCATATGAGTGTTTTGCTTACATGTGTATATGCGCACTGTGTTCATGTCTGATGCCCTTGGCGGGCAGAGATGCTTACTGTGTCCCCACGAACTGGAGTTAAAAATGGTTGTCACCATATATGTGCTATAAACTGGACCAGGTTCTCTGGAAGAGCAGCCAGTGCTCTTAACCACTGGGTATCTGTGGTTAAGATATCTCTTCAGCCTCTGTGCAGATATTTAATTAAGAGATGTATAGGGGTTTTGTTGTTGTTATGTTTGCTTTGTTTTGTTTAGTAAGCTTTTAAAACAATGTTTCCCTGTGGCTTCAGGGAGGGGGAAGAATGATATAAATACATTATTCATGTATGAAATTCCTCTCCAATTTAAAAATCATATAAAAATTTATATACTCAGTAACACAAATTGAAATAGCAGTGCCCCCAAACACTTTCTATTGACTAGAATCTAGACAGATCGGGGAGGGGACCTTGGCAAGAAGAAAAGATACTGTGAAGTATGCAGGGCTTCATCTTAATCACTCTAGGTATCACTGACATAAGGAGAGCAACAGTTCACTTGGTTTATGCTGTCCAGATCCCGTATTCATGCTTAAAGTAGAAGGTGGCTAACATTTTCTCTTCAGAGCAAGGTGGTAAATATTTCTTCTTCTTCTTCTTCTTCTTCTTCTTCTTCTTCTTCTTCTTCTTCTTCTTCTTCTTCTTCTTCTTCTTCTTCTTCTTCTTCTTC
>JADRCH010000015.1:12946387-12958229 GCA_019843965.1 Rhynchomys soricoides | reverse complement strand
AGGCCAGCAAGGGCGCTGAGCTGAGGAAGGCCAGCAAGGGCGCTGAGGTGGAAGAGTCCATGTAGTATCAGGGAAGTGTCATTCCTATCCTGCCCCTGTGTCCGTCTCAAACAAGAGGGCTGAGCTTTAAGACCCAACTATGTATCCAAACCATCGAAACCCAAAAGCATACAGCCTGGAACTATGTCTCATTGTTCTTTTAATCCTCAAAACATGCCCACTAGAGATTTACAAGACAAATTAGATGAAACAAGGTGGCCATCAAATGTGCTTTGTGATCTTGTGATGCCTTTCCCAGTGCACGCAACTGGAATTTCTGTTCCTGAGACACAATTGCCTTTCATGTGTATGCAGAAGCACTTCACCTCCCCAAGGACAAACATTTAAATTACCAACATTTGTTTCATAAAGAAGAAAGTGAAGACAAATCACAATTACACAAATCACAAGTCTATAGGCATTTTCTCAGCCCCATGCTTCACTATTATAATCCAGGAAGCTTGTCTCTACTTGTCAGAGAATCCAAAAGGAGGGACAACAAGTGAAGACTCTCGTACTGGCTGATGTAACATGCTAAAGCACAAGCAATAACTTTCAATCTACCGTATTCAGTTCAGATCCTTTGAGGTTACCATTTTACTTTCTTTTCAAACCAATCAAAACAAACCTTCTTTTTATTCCAGATTATAATTTTGGGGGGAGTACAGTGTGAGAGAAGCTGAATAAAATGTCAAGGATGTCACATACATGTTATCCTTTATATATGTTTAAAAATAAAAGCTTTGAATAGGTCAAAGAGTTTCCTGGATCCTAATTAACTACCTCTTCTTTAGCTGTCAAGGGAGGTATGGAACACACTTGACTGGTATGAGGAATGGTTTCCAGCATTTGAGGGATTCAAACCTGGGATGTTGTCTGATTCTGTCTTGCCTGATTTCCTTGGAGGATTCATTTCCACTCTCATAAAAGACACAGTTGAAAGGAAAATCCACCCCTCACTGTTTATGATTGTTTGGAAACACAAATCTTTGGATCAAACTGATACTCTCTGCCTTAAAAAGGGATGTGAGAATCAAAGACAGGGGTGTGGCAGAGAGCCCTAAAAGGCTACCCCAGTGGGATGCATCAGACTCTAGTCAGCTCTCTTGAGCTTCAGGACTGTACAGAAGCCAAGACCCAGTCTATTTCACTGCTAGGACTTTCTGTGAGCCTCAGTCTGACCCTGGCCCACATCATCTCTCTCTGCTGTGTCTGGATGACTCTTTTCTCACGTCTATACTTATGGAAAAATCTGCAGCTGCTGGAAAATTTCAGCTTACTTTTCACAAAATCTTTAAGCATGCATACACAGGATATGTCACCTTTATCTGTTTCTGTTCATCTGGTTCTTATGGGCACAGAACCATCTTGCAGGTTTAAAAGAACCAGTAAAATGATAAATCACTAGGTATTGTTGTTCTTGTGCATGAATGGAAGGGGGTAAAATGGGATGTAGAAAATGATTGTCGGATGAGCTTGGGGTTCAGCTTCTGGACGGATGTTTGCTGAGCCTGTGTATGTCAATCCTGAACAATAAAACTGTTTCCTGGATCACATCGGTTTGAGGATCTTGTTTCCCAGTGCACCTCCTACTCCACAATACCTGGACTATAGAAAGAGACTGCATCTCACCCCTCTCCCTAAACACAGTCCATGATCATAGCTAGTAATTGATAATATATTATTACTTGAACCCAAGGCTATGACTTAAAAGTTCATATTCTTAACTTTCATGTTAATTAATTGCCCCTTTATCTGTGAGGCATGCAATCAAAGAGAGCACGAGGCTGCTTAAATTACCTAAAAGGCTTTGAATTTGACTGTGTAAAACCATTCTCTATGAAATACATTATTGAACCAGAATAAAATGGTTAACTAATGCTCTTGAATAGTAAGCCCTCACATAATTATTTTATAGTAATAATAGCTAACTATTCTTTAACCAAAGGCAAAGGGATGCACTGAACTCATAAGAATGTGGTATTTGGATTCACCATAGTACAGTAAGTATGTATTGTTTCCCTTTGTTAAAATGAGGGATTTGAGGCACTAAAAGTGACGTGACTTGACCAGTTACATATTATGATAAGGCTGGAGACTGATAGAATCCTACTTTAACCTCAGTCCATTTGGCCTCTAATCTATCAACATCGATGAATAATCATTTGAATCTAAAATAACTTGCATATAACCAGCTTTGATATGAAAAAGTTAATTCTTAGCAAAACACAAAATTATATGGCAAAACACATTGGTTTGCCTGACTACGTATGATCCTAAGTTATATCTTCCACACAATACAAGATATAAAGAGGAGCTTTTGTTGAAGATGGGAAAATAAATCTGTGATGACTCATCTCCATGGTCAACTTTACTGGATTAAGAGTCACATATCTGACATGTGTCTAGGTGGCTCCCTGTGGGCATTGCCAAATTGGCTTAAACTGAGGTGCCAGAACTTACTATGAGTATTGGCAGCACCATCCCATGGACTCTAGTCCTGGACTGAATAGCCAAGAGCTCTAGTCCTGGACTGAATAGCCAAGAGAAAAAGGAAAACCAGCTAAACGCCAGGATTCATCTCTCTGCTTCCTGACTGGACACAATGTGACTAGGTACCTTATGCTTCTGCCACTATGAGGGATTATGGCCTGTTCAGCTGTGAACTACAGTGATTTTTTTCCCTAACAATGAGAAAAACAATGAACATGTCACCTTTAGATTACATAAATTTATTAATTCTATACCACATATCTTAAGAATAAACATTTGTTTCCAAACAAGTTTTCACATAGAATAAAATTGAAATGACTTATTTGGAGTTTTCTTCCCCAGCTGACATGGGATTTTCTTTAAAGTTTTGTATAAAACAATTGCCAGAATCAACTCCCATAGCAAAAATTGGGTTATCAGGATTGCCCTTCTTGGGAAGGTAGAGGGGCAGAAAAGGGGCCTTGTTTTTATTTTCATATGGAAGTTAAGTTTACTAAATGATCCAAAATATGGTGAAGTCCTCAATAACCACGAAATGGACAAGTGCATGATATAATTAAGCAATTTTAAATCTTGTATTGGTCATAGATGATGAGTTAATTGATGTTCATTTCTACCCAGTAAAGGAAGAATGTCCCGCTGATGCAGACTTCTTGCGAGCATGCCCAACTCATTGTTTTGACAAGAGAACTGCTTGTCCACAGCAGATATTAGATGAAGGTCAGCCACCTTCCAGGGACCTCTTGGGAGACCTCATTGTACAGAAAGGAGTTGGGATAGATGGTTGACTCCTATCCTGAGATTCTGCAATCAGGGAATTATTGTCAGACTAATTTATCTGTGTCATGAAAGAACTCCAAGATTTTCTGGACATAGCTTCTCAGTTGAGAAGATAAATGGAAGTAATAGAGCTTACTATTCTTTTTTGGCATGGAAATGTAGACACTACTGTTCTTGAAGTGCTGACAGTGGTTAAAGGCAGTAATATTGAGGTGAGAGAAGTGAGCTGCTATGAGTCACCCGGGCCATTTAAGTTCTGTGTTACATCCTGGCCAGATGTGTCATCTCGATTAAGAAATGGCTATTTCCATGAATAGAACTCTAAACTAATTTTAAAAGACTTAGTGAGTCACTGAGAAAGAATTCCTTCTGAAAGATGATTACATAATATGACCTAAATTAATGCCAGTTTACATTTGGCTAGCATATTAGCATTACTTAGTGTGTTCACATCTTCTGCGTCAGTTGACTAACATATAAGCTTGAGTGGGTAGTGTCATTTTCTTGTTTTATAGAGAGAGACAGAGACTGGTCTTTAGGGAAGTTAAGTCACCCTAGATCTCAGAACTACAGAATGATGGCAGGGCAATGTTTTAGAAGCATGTCCTTGCATCTAGTACTTGCTTTCACACAATAGTTCCCTCTTCTTGTCAGTTTGTTGCAATGATCAGGATGGTTGCTATCACCGACTATTTGGTTCTCTCATTTACATTCCTCTTCAACTGGAGGGCTTCTCAGACAGGTTGCAGCATGGCTCTAAGCTTATGAGTGCATTCCTTAATCCTAGTTGTCATAGTTTGAGCGGTGACATACTCTCCAATGCGAAATGTACAGTTCACATACATAGTACAGTGAGTGTAGCCAGGGAGAGAGATAGCTAAACACCTGTGAATCTACCTGTTTTCTGTAGGAAAAACATCTGGCATTCTCGAAGCACTGGGACTATGATCTATGTGGATATGTTAATGATCCACTGAAGACTGAATGCTCCCTGACTCTTGGACAATGATTGTCTCATTTCCAAGCAGGGTTTACTACAAGTTTAAGTATATGCTTGGATGGATCAGGAACTATAAATTTAGGCTGGAGAGGTTGTGTGGTGGTTGAGGACCAGGTCTGATCCCCAGCACATATGTAATGGCACCGAACAATCCTTCAATCTATCTTGAGGGGTTCAACATCCTTTCCTGGCTTCTGAGGCACTGCATGCACATGTTGGACAAAATATTTATACATAAAATAAAAATAAATAAAATTTTCAATTTTTTGAAGAGCTAGAAGCATTTATGTACAATCTCAAAGGTCATACTAATTATCAAGCGCATTGCTGCTTTTAAAAGGAAGGAGAGAATTTGCACTTCTCACTCTGCCTGGGAGGAAGCAACTTTTCCTGACTCAAACTTTGACAAAAATATTCTTGCCATGAAATACAAAATTGAATTTCCCACATGTTTCTCCAAGTTTTTCTATCACCATTTGTGGAAGATGATAGCTTTTCACGTATACACATGCATATATACACCGATTTCTGGTCTTCTGTTTTGTTCTGTTACACTACATATCTGCTTGTTGCAGGTAAATGGGTAGACCTAGAAAAGATTCTATTGAGTGAGTTCACCCAGAGTCAGAAAAATAAATGCCATATGTTCTCTCTGACCTGAGATTCCTAGTTCCAAATCCTCAGCTGCGAGTATACAATGGAGTAACCACAGACATCAGGAAAGTGTGAAGGGACCGCAGGTGGGGAAGGGTCCTTGAGAGAAACAGTAGGATGCAGGTAATACAAACAACAGGGAGGGGGCTCCAGCTGGGGAGGAGGGAGGGCAGTCAGCACAGAAGGAAAGGGAGGGATAAATGGCACCGTGGTTGTTTGATAAAGCTTCAGGATACCACATTATTTTTACTTGTTTTATAGTTACCTAAAATTATATACAATGCGTATAAGTGTGTTTATGTATGTATGTATATGTACATATGTGTAATATATATATATTACACACACATACACACACACACACACACACACACATTGAAAGAAAGTTAAGCTGCTTGGACCAACAATGCTCCTCACATGTTTCTGCTACCAATCCTATAATTAATGGCACCCACAGGTACTGTAGACTAACAAAAACCCTAGTACCAGACACAAGAAACCTTCCATTCAAATGGGTGATCAGTGTATCCAGGTGACTCCTAAAACATTATAGACTATTGATTTAGCCCTTGGCTGCCTCTGAGGGGCTGAGGAGAGGCCCCTATTGCTGAAGGTACTGTACACTTAGGAGATAGGTCTCAGATGAATTGAGCTGGATCTGAACTAAAAGTCTTTCCTATGTTCTGGTTTCCATGGTCACAGAAAATACTATGCTATCTGCCAAGGGAGAAAAGCAAACAATCCTACTCAACTGTAACCTCTGTAAATCATGGCAATTACCAGCATAGCAAGATATGCATAAAGATGCTGAGTGTGGTGCTCACATGCTGGTGAGAGACAACAGCTGTCTGATTGGACTTAATACCCACTCAAAAGAAAGGAAATCATGCCTAGTATTAGAAATCTAGCCAACTCTCCAAGGCTAGAGGAGTCTTAGAAAACAATTGACTTCTGCCACTTTGGTAGGCCTCCATAATTGCTTAGTATATTCTAAATCTTGTTTGTACAGCACAGGTAAATATAGCTACCATCCCTCACCAAAAAATGTCTCAATTTACAACAAATGGACACCATTGCAGAAAACTTCACCTGGACACAATGCAAAGATCACCGATTAAGGGGAACCCAGCCCTAGTGGGTACATCTTCATCACAATCCTACTTTGAGGATGAGGAGGTAGAAAGAATGTAAGAGCAAGAATACCAAAGAGCCTGTGGTGGGACAGTCTCTCCCAGAAATGTCTGTGTAACAAGACCGGAACAGTATCAATGGCAATATCAGTGGGTGGGTGACCATGGAAGGAATAAAATTTTGTTAAGTCCCACCCCAAGAGCAAGAGTTATAGGCAACTCTAATGCTAGGAATTAATAATTAGCCTCTGTCAGAAATGAGCCCCTTTATTGGTTGTCCAATGCCGAGTGGAATGGTCAGCCTTGAAAGCATATACATAACACAGACAAAAATAGACTCATCAGATTATACATATGAACATACACACACACACATCTATGTATGTAACATATATGTCTACAACAATGGTAAAAAAGAGGCTATTTATGTGGGGGTTGTGGAGCATGAAAGGGATCGAAGGGAGGTTAGCTCAGAGTGGTTGGAAAGGGAAAATAGGGGCAAGAAATGTAATTCTATAGCCATTAAAGCATAAAAATTAAATTATAGTTAAAAATCCATCCATTGCTCTATGAGAAAATGCTGGCACTTTCTCTTACCTTTATGGTTCACAGGCCAAAAGCAATGGTCAGGACAATGAAATTGGCATAGTGACATGGCCTAAGAAATCTGACAGAGCTCACAGCTAGAAATTTGTCTCATTGTGTTGTTATGAGAATTGGCATTATGATGTTACTGGGAAGCAAAATGTAAGGTTGTTTAAGAGCGTCATTCTGAAGCCAACCAACACTGTTGTCAATCAAAGTTCCATCATTTCCTATTTGTGAAGAACATATTTGTCCTTAAATCTCACTGTTCTTAAGTAAGGAGAAAGATATGGTAGGAGTTAACTTGTTTGGCTTTTGTTCTTTGAGTCTTATATATTATGCTTTTAACAAAACTAAGTCTTAGATGTACTATGGTGAATGTTGTAGATATCGCTGTCAAGAATTTTATAATCTGGACATAATTAGAAGCCTGTATACATTGGGTTGTGTGTGGTTTTATTTTTAGTTTTTAATTCTGTGAGATCATGGTAATACAGGAACTGGAACTAACTCAAGATTTTCTTCAACTAGTGTTTGTAAGCTTAGTTTGTACACAAGCAATATCTTAGAAACACCAAGAGGTGTCTCAATTACTTTTTCTCTCTGACCTAAAGAGCTAATAATTTCAATTGATGTTAAAAATAAGAGCTTTGATAGCATTTCTGACTGCTTCAGGTAGTGAGCATCTGCTTCATCTCAGGATGCAAGAACCCACATCAGTATCTGACAAATCTCAGGAAAGCCATCTCTGCCTTGCACGTGAGGACTGTAGCCCTCCATATCTTGTGCTCGTCAACACTGATAATGATACTTAATGAATTCTTGTAAAGCTCTTGAACAGTCTAAACACTTTTCAATTATGATCTTGTTTAGAATATATCCAAATCTTATGGAGTGGATGCAAAGATAATCCAAACATAACTGAAGAGGAAGGAAGTTGAGCCAAAGAACTTAGAAACTTACTCAAGTGTAGACAGTAGTGACGAGAAGCATTTCTGAGACAAAGCAGGAGAGCGGGGTGGCTCACTGGGGCACTTTCTGTTTATTCTTTTGCTGCTGCCACTGTGATTCTAGGGTCTGCTAGAACTCATCAGAGTGTCATTGGACGACCATTGGTCTTCATGTCTTAAATGTCAGTTCTTGAGGCAGTTGCTGTCCTGAAAAAGACAATAGGGAAAAAAATTAATACATGTAACCGCATAAAAATTGTAGCTACTATTTCACGTCACGAAATCATTATAAAGTAGATGTCACTTTTATTAATATGCTTATATAACACTGAAATGTTAATTGTTCTTTTTATAGTTACATTTTTAAGGCTATTGTCTGTCCCAAACATCTTAGCAAGTCACTGCTTAAGGTGGAAAGAAAAAAGGCCATAGATATGCAAACATTCTTGTGGTTTATATATAAATATATTATAAATAAAATCATATTTATGTTTGTGTCAGTATGTAAACATTGGGTATGCATGTGAAAACTAAAAGGCTTCTTAAGGATTGTGATTTTCCTGAGTTAGGAAGATAGATAAGGAAACTCTCCCTTGTGTATATAGAAATTTATTCAGCCATAAATAAAATAAAGTTGTGACATTTGCAGGAAAATGAATAAATGTGATTACCACAATAGTAAAAATAAGTCACACCAAGATAGAGAAATATGCCAGTTTTCCACTTATCATTGTAATTATACACACACACAGACACACAGACACACACACAGAGACACGCACACAGACACACAAACAGACACACACAGACATACACACAGGCACACAGACAGACACACACAGAGAGACACACACAGAGACACACGCACACACACACACACACACCATGAAAGCAGAAAGTGGACTATTTAGGAGCAGGAAGGGAACCAGCAAAAGAAGAAAAGGAGAACAAGGGAAGATAATGAGAACTGACTAGGGCAGGGTATATGACTTATGTGCATAAAATGTGGCAATGAAACACCATTTTGTATTCACTGATAATCGAAAAGCAAACTATCTTATGAATAAGAAGAATATTTCAAAAAGTGTGATGTTTTTGTCTTGAATTTCTATCGTGATTGTATTTCTAAATAAATTATTTTTAAAAGAAGGCACTACGAGTGGTTTGTGAATCCCCAAATCCTGATGAATTGTAAGATTTCCTTCTTGAGCTGGATCAGTTTATCAAAAAATTTCATTTAGTCTCAGGCAAATGGGTGGAACTTGAAAATATCATCCTGAGTGAGGTAACTCAGTCACAAAAGAACAAACACAGTATGTACTCACTGATAAGTGGATATTAGCCCTAAAATTCGGAATACCCATGATTTAATTCACAGCAACCGTTGGACTGAGCATGGGGTCCCAGATGGAGGAGATGGAGAAGGGACTGAAGGAACTGAGGGAGTTTGTAGCCCTATGGGGAGGGAGCAACAGTGTCAACTGGTCATCACCCCCTCTCCCGGTACTCCCAGAGACTAGACCAGCAACCAAAGAGTGCATATGGAGGGGCTCATGGTGCTGGCCCCATATGTGGCAGAGGAGGGTCTTGTTGACCATCAGTGGGAGGAGAGGCCCTTCGGTCTGAGAGTGTTAGATGCCCCAGTATAGGGATGCCAGAGAGGGAAGATGGGAGTGGGTGGGTGGGGGAGCACCCTCGTAGAGGCAGAGGGAGGGGGTATTGGCTAGGAGGTTTCCAAAGGGAGACCTGGAAAGGGGAAACATTTGAAATGTAAATAAAGTATTAAAAAAAAATCCTAAAAAAAATTGTGTTTAGAAGGTGTTCTGAATTTTGTTTTGTTCATCATGGAAGCTTTTACAGAGAAAGAGGAAAGGCAACCAGAGCGACACACTCCTGCTATGTCCTGTGCTTTCTCTGTCGATTTGGCCTTTTTAGGTTGCTTCCATGGCCACACCTGAACTGTTTTAGCAAACTAATAGGTCCCTTGAACCAAAATGTCCTTATGGTCAAAGAAGCCTTTAATATTTAAGAAAGAAGCACGTTTTCCTTAAAATGAAGTGTAGTGATGCTCTTAGCAAATCCCAAACTCAGAGCAAATTTACATTTAGAACCATCTACTTCTATTGCCTCCTCTACCCCATGTCTTACTTATTTAATCACAAGTCATGAGTAATATAAGACTGCAAACACGTGGCTTAATAACACAAATGTTCCAATGTCCATCAACCAGATGCAGGAACTATGTCTTCACAATGTCTCATAAGCTTATTCCCTCACACCTATTCTTTATTGATACTCTGGCCACCAGCTGTCATCTGCTTCCACCTCTGCCTCCTTCCGTAGGTTAAAAACATTCATTAACCATCCACTTAGGGAACATTCTGCACAGGTCGAGTCAGTGAGGTAGCTCTCCTGCTCTTTGTATTGGCTGAATACTTGTCTCGTTTGCTGTTTTCAAGCAATATAGAATTTGGCAGGAGGCGTCTAAGGCATTAGAATAGTGAGGATATAGCTTTAAAGTCGTTCAAAATTGGGTTTGTTTTAATGTTTCTTTCTCTGAATGTTTAAAAATTACATATTCATGCAAAACACCATTAACTACCACGTTGGTAGCAGAAACATAATCAAATAAGATCACCAAAACCAGGGCCCTGCTATGAGGAATCACAAAAGCAAAAGAGATACATTGTGGCTTTTGATCCAAATCAGAAAACGGCATAGCTCTCCCAAAGTCTCTGATAGGTGGTTGTATATTTTTACTTTGTCACAGTCAAGGCTCTTGGTTGACTTCTGGTATGACAAGTGTGGTGGCTCAGGGCAAGCGCTGACTGGGATGGCACTTAGACTAGAGGTGGGGAAAAAAGTAAGTTCAAAATTACCTATGTAGTTAGCAGGAAATCTATGACAGTCACAGATTTTTGAAATTGTTTCTTAAACCCACCATTTGTTGGCTAACTGACTGCATATCAGGCACAGTACTATATATTCTATATACATTGGTTGAAGCCAACCTATAAGAAGCAGTGTGTTTGTTTTGGGAGCTGTGCACTAAAAATCAAATGACATACCATTTACCTGAGGTTACTCAGAAATGACTAGCCTTGACCTGAGTGCTTTCCACCTTTGCAGTCTCCCGGAGGCTAACCATTGCATCATAGAAACCTTACAGATAATTCACAGGATAGGGAGGACATGTTCCTACCTATTGGGTGTGATGATTACCCCAACAAAAGTTGTGATAATCTCTGAGACTTACGGTAAATAAGGAAGTAGAGCCCAAACTAACAAGTAAAGCAGAAGCATGTGCAAACCAGTCGGTGGTGGTTTTAAGTGTGCACCAATCAGGCTTCATTTCTAGAAGGAGTAAGGTGTGGGAAGGAAGGGAACACACCCCAAAGGTACAGAATGCAAGTTTGGAGTGTGGGAAGTCACAGAAGACAGGTGTGGTGTGGCCATCCTCAGAGCAGAGTGCTCACATACAGGCACTCGAAACCAAGGACAAGGAGCAGCACAGTTTTAAGAATGGAATCACACCCCAAAGCCACGCTTGTTCTTTGAGGAGATTCTAGCATGTGGTCAGCTAGCTTTAGTTGTTTTAGCCTCTGAGCCTGCTTGTGAGTATCAAATGCCTCACACTCCAGAGAGCAACTGCAAGTGATCCAAGTTTCCAGGAACATTTTTATAGAATCTTTTCTTTGTTTACACAGAACTCTTCAAAAGATGACTTCTATATTGGCTCGTGACTTTAGGTACGTGAGTTTTCTGGATGCATCCATGACCGTGTGCTTAATTAAGGCCATCATTCCTCTAGCTTCTATAGCCCGGATCTGTATGCTTACTGTTAAAGAACATTGCAGAGTTATTACTTCAACATCTTGCTCTCTGACACAGACTCGGGTTACTTGTTTCAGAAAGACCGTATTATTGGGTGAAGTAATGTCTGCTTTACTTAAGTATGTGGACAATCTAGTTTAAAATGAAACAGGGTGAGGTGTCTTAGAATCTGTGGTGACTTCAGTTCTGGAAACAGATCTTTGGCTATGGAACAGATTCACTTTAAGTTACTTTATCTGTGTATTTTTAAAATCTTACAGCAACTTTCTTTTCTAGTTATGAAGGAAAATTCCAAAGAAGTCTTACAAGAGATGGAAAAAAAGTAATAAGGAGTCTCAGATGGTAGCACGTACCAGCTCACTAAGGAGTCTCAGATG
>JADRCH010000015.1:12922999-12941387 GCA_019843965.1 Rhynchomys soricoides | reverse complement strand
GTGTGTGTGTGTGTGTGTGTGTTACTTATTTTTAATCTCAGGATCACTTTGCCCACTCTAGCTCAAATCCCTCCTCCAAATGTCTTCCTTGAATTCCTTGATTAACTTATTAGTCAGATTTAAGTAAATGTAGTGGCCTCAAAATAACTTTAAAATATGCACTTACATGCATTTATAAAAATTTTAAAAATGAAATGTATTATTTATATAACAAGTTAATTAAAAACACTTTGGAGATGATGAATATAACCAAACTAACCTTATGTGTTATCAACTAGAAGGAAAACAATGAAAAGGGCAAATACTAAATGTTCTTCTCTAAAATTATTTGCATGGTACTGGAAAGATGGCCCAGCTAAAGGAAGTATATTCTGTTCCACCAAAGGATACAAGATCCGTTCATGTTTGGAAACTCACTGTGACCTGTAACTCTACCTCTAGGGGTTCCAACTCTTTCCTCTGGCCTCCATGAACACTTGCAAGTTTGTGTGCAAACATACTCACACACATACAGACACACACAAAGGAAAAAAGAAAAAGAGAAAAAGTTATTTTCAAACTACAATTAAATTTTTCTTTAAAAACTTGTAGTCAATGGCAAGAACTTTTTTTTTCACTTCCTGTTATACACTTGTGTTGGGTGATTCAATATTCGTGGGTTTTTCTTCCTGAGTAGATTCCTAATCTTTCCAGTAAGAGTGTTCCTGACTACTCAAAGACTTCCTCCATGAAGGAAAAGTGATACCTTAGCCAGAGCGAGGAGACTGGACCAAAATGTGACCATCACTGTATGATTTGATTTTTTACTACTGGCTCAGCGGTGAGTGGGTGTTCTGGCTGAGGCTTCTGGGATTTGTGTGCATGATGAGCATTGTCTTATGGGTCAATGTCTAAGAAAAGTAGAGGCCAGCGTTGGTTCCTACTCTGCATGAGATGTTCCTGTGAATAGGCACAGCTCAGATCAATTTACCTTCACCAGCTGTTCTTGCCAACCTCACTGCTTTTCTTTTATCTGGAGCTTGGTTCTGGGAACTCCTGTATAAAAATTGCCCTGTGTTTCTTGGGCTATCTGTTCCCATCAGAGCTACCAAAATTAAAAATCCAGCCACAATGGGAAAAAAAGTTGGTTGTCTTTGTGTCCAGATACATACACATACATCTTCAGGTGAGAACAGCTCATCAGCTTAAGTTGAATCCACTCATACTGAGCATTGGCGGGTTAGAGGATGAGCCAGGTCAGAGGTGACCTGGGGATGGTGGCTACCTACAACTGTGTAGCCCAAAATTGTCCTTGAACTCACAATTTTCCTCCTTCAGCGTCCCAAGATTTCAGTCACAGACCACCATACCTGACTGACATAACTGGTTTTCAGAGTTCTTTTTTTGTTTGTTTGTTTGTTTTGTTTTTTGTTGTTGTTTTATTTTTGTTTTTCTAGACAGGGTTTCTCTGTGTAGCCCTGGCTGTCCTGGAACTCACTCTGGAGACCAGGCTGGCTTTGAACTCAGAAATCCACCTGCCTCTGCCTCCCAAGTGCTGGGATTAAAGGCATGCACCACCACTGCCGGGCAGTTTTCAGAGTTCTACTGATGCCGGATGGTTCCGGAAATACCAGAAATCAAAAGTTACTTCTAGACCCCCAAATAGGCTATCAGTATGTATAAGCTGTTTCATTGGAAATAATGAGATCAAACTAGAATAACGCCGTTGAAAGAGCTTACTGGTCTGATTTGAAACAGTTGATTATGAACTTGTGACCTCTTCCTCCAACTTGACCCTTGCTTTGAGGTATGAAAGACATCAATTTATATTATATGTGAGAGGAAAGTCAGTAACAAATATACATGATCCCTTGAGGTGTTCAGTTTAGCCTTGTAAATACTGGATGTCCTTTCTGCTCTTACCTGATTTCTTTTCCTTTTGCCTGCTGCTGTGTTTGCAGGCCAGGTAGCATATGATTATTACAAGGACCACCCACATACTGGAACTGCTTTAAGCCAGCAGAAGGCTTTTGCTTTATATTGCTACCTGGAGGTGTAAGGTGCTGATTGAGACACAGAAAGCTGAGGTTGTATGTCACACCAAAATCCTGTTGTTGCTAGCAGTGAACAACTCAGTTTTAGGGTTCCGACAAGGTGTGTTGATGCCCTTTAATTCTCCATTCCCCAATGAGGAGAAGAAAGAAAGCCTTGCAAAACCTTCAGAGGATTCAGCAGTAGGAGATGGATGCCCGAACAGAGTAATATTAAGAAGAGGAAAGTCATATGTGATGCATAGCATCACTGAAATCCATGTTCCTATTTGTCAGTGCTTCTCCCAGTCTTCTGAATGGCACAGATATATGTGACCCTGTCTAATGAGTACAAGGTCAAGAACACAAGGGATATGATGTGATCAGTGACATGAGTTGAAATCTGGTTTCTTGGGCATAACAGTTGAGAGTACTTGTTGCTCTTGCAGAGGACCCAGCTTCAGTTCCCAGAATGCACATGGTTCTTACAACCATCCAGGTCTCTAGTTCTTGGAGATATTGTAGCCTCTTCTGAACTCCTTGAGTAACAGGTATGCACAAGCATAGACATAAATGACCCAGACATGATACGCAGTATCATTGCATTGCCTTTTTAACTATAAATGAACATTCTGGCTGGTTCAAAAGAAATGTTGTAATCGCAGGCCAGTGACTGCCACTCCTTGGACTTGTCTTAGATAATTATTCAGTCTCAGTAGCATCTTACAGACATATGCTGAACATCAAAACATCAAGTCTCATGACACAATTATCCCTGGGAGAAGTGGAAGAAGATATGTTCTTCCATCTTCTTTGAGACTTCAAATGACTGTTCTTGGAAAGGACTGCCCTTTGCCCCAGTCCCAGAGTGCCATACTTTCCTCATCCCAGGACCTTGAAGAGACCATAGAGGACCAGCCGGCGAGTGGTGGCATTTTCCACCTTAGTAGGTATAGCTTCAGACAGAAAGTGGTAACAGAATACCATGTGGGGGATTGAATAGAATTCTTTGCTCTCTAAGGGTTGGATTTATTTTCTTTTTCTTTTTAAGTCTTTTTAAAAAGATTTATTTATTTATTTATTTATTTATTTATTTATTTATTTTATGGGAGTACATTGCTGTCTTTAGACACATCAGAAGAGGGCATCCGATCCCATTACAGATGGTTGTGAGCCACTGTGTGGTTGCTGGGAATTGAACTCGGGACCTCTAAAAGAGCAGTCAGTGCTCTTAACAGCTGAGACATCTCTCCAGCCCTGGATTTATTTTCAAAGCTTGACAAAAACTTTCCTCCTTTTCTTTTCTATTAAAAAATACCCTCAAGGGATGAGCTTATTTCTGAAGTGTTCTGTCTATAGAGTGATCAAACAGTTTTAATCTTGTAAAAATTTTACTTAGTTTATTATTTATATGTGTTGTGTACTAAGTGTGCATATCTTCTGTTGGCACACACATGGTGTGTGTACACATGCATATGTGAATGAATGACAGTGGCTAACCTTGGGTTTAATTCCACAGAGCCTCTTGATAGGACCCCAGGCTCTCTGATTTGGTTAGATGGTCTGACCACCAAGTCCCATGGCTCTACCTGTGACTACTTCCCTAGCACTGGGATGACATGTGGGCATCATCACTCCTGGTTTTCAACATTGATGCTGTGAATCAAACTCATGTCCTCATGCCAGCTCGGCGAACACTTTACCAACTGAGCTGTCTCACCAGCCCTTTGGAGAAAATAGGTGTTAAAGAAGACCAAGTACTCATCTTCAGCTATTTGAACATTTATTTCTTGGGAAAGGAACAAACTTCTTTATCTAGTGGTCTTACTAAGTCTGTTGGTTGATGGTCTTGTGGATGTAACTTTCATCCCTATAACAGGACTTCTACATTAATGTTTGGATTTTCCCATGGGGTAGTAACTTTTCCTTCTGTGTTCTGTTGGAGGTTGGTCCAGAAGCTATGGGATACTTCACAACAAACAAAGTAAGAAAAGAAAGGAGAGGAAAGGGAAAGGAAGGAAAGGGAAGGGAAGGGAAGGGAATAATCATCTCCTTGGGAATGACATTTTAGAATGAAGGAAGTTTGATTTCTGGAACTATGGTAAAAAGATAAAAATAAACATGAATATCATCCATAGACAATAGTTACAGACTGGAAGAGAAGAGGACTGAACTGAACATCTGTGTGTGAAACACTGTGTGTGTTTTATTTTGAAAACCAGTCAGTATTTATTGTTCAAAACTATTCCCCAAACAACTATTGTCAATTTCTCAAATTACTCTATAATTGAGATCCTGTAACTCATCCATGAATCAAATACAAACAGAAGTAAAAGTAAACTTTCTGGAGAGATTTTTCTTTTAATTCAGATGCCAAAAAGGTAATATATCAGGAGACATGAGTGAGCACAAAGACTTTCCACAGTCAATGAAGGCAACTGAATCTAGATACAACTCCTCCAGAACATCAGCAAAGAAGGGCAGCCAATCAGAGCTCACGTGTGAGGCACATGATGAAGGTATCCCTGTTCTTTCTTTGTCCTTGTCCGTGAAGAGGTCAGCAGTGCCCTTCATGAAGAAACTGAATTTTTCCATTACTTCTCCTGAGGGAAGACATGATTAAGAAGACTGAACAATAGCAGAAACATAAAACTTGAAAAGAAGTACAGAAACAATGAAAACAGTGGTGGGACCTCTTTACAGCTAAGAACAAGACTGTGGAGAAGAACCTGTTTCTACAAAATGACAAGTCTGAGTTCGAGAACACCATGCTGTTGCCACAGAGCAGAAGTTCTTCGCTTCCCTCAGAGATCCATCCCATCCACTTCTTCCACTGAACCCAGAGGAAGAATTACTCAAGGTAGCAAAGAACAAAGAAGACTCCACAAAAGGAGTTGAGGTGGCCTTTCTTTCAGCTTCTATGGGTCAGCAGGGCTGTGATGGAGCTGGATACTGTAATACTGAGGAAACCTTTCCATCATGTCTCCCTCTCAGGGTCTCATGTCCCTGAACATGCCCAGTTTCATGGTCCAGGGCTGTATATGTGTCTGTGTTAAAGAATCTTTCCTTTGGTGAAATGAAACTTTCCAAACATAAATGTATGAGTAGACATCTTCTCTGGGTTCATCCCCAATCTGTGATTTTAAGTTGCTAAGATAATCACAATGACAAGAACACAGGACATGAGATAAGTGTCCCAACACTGGTGGATTAAAAAATAGTTAGCAATGATAAAAATTAAATTTGGTATATGATAGCAAGGGCTAAGTTGCATTTTACATTTTAAAATGTGGTATCTCCCTAATAACCATTCTTCCAAATACTGTGCAGGCTAAACAAAATACCTAAACAAACCATGTCCATAGGATTTTGATCCAATAATTTCAGCCCATATCCCTCATTTTAGATAAAAGGAAAATCAATGAATTTCAATGGCTTTCTCCCTTAAGACTACAGTTTACTCATATTCTATAGGAACCTGAAAGGCCAGATTCATTAAAGGTGTGTAGTATTTTAGAAATCATACAGGACAGTGTATTTCAGCTATTCATGGACCTTTTTAAAATAGGAAGTTGTATGGAATTCTACTTCCTAAAATAGTAAAAATTGAACTTGAGTTTGGGGGCCACTCCAAATTTTGGTGACTTCTGACTTGCCTCTAGATTCCAGAGACAAACATGAGTTTGAAAACTTAAGAACTCAAAATTACAGTAATTGGATCTGTGGGCAGGATAGGAGCAGTTCAAGTAGGCAGAATAGCTGGCCAATTTTTGTTCCCACATTCTATTCTGCATGAGAAAATAGACTATAAAGAGTTAAGAGGGATCTTGGGAAGGAGAAGGATCTGAGTAGAGAACATTGTTCCTGGACATGGCTTCTTTGTATTTGATACTCACAAGATCTCTGTACACAACTTGCATTTGTTCCCATAAGTGATATAGTCAGATCCACAAACTGGTATGTTTTCAATGGGGCAAGGGATGGCCACCACTGGGTACTTCTTGTATATGTCACAATCCACCTAGTCAGACACAAGAGAATATCCTGAGTTTCTCAAATACCTCAAGGATTACTACTTCGGATCAACTAGACAGGCTACAACTCAGATGTTCTGATGCTGTTGAAATTGCTTTTATAAATAGTGACATCATCATCATGACAATTACCAGTAGTGCCAGAACCTTTCCTACTTTTCAATGCCACACTTGGTGAGCAATTGCTGGCCATTGCTGTGCCTTACAATTATGTAGTGAGTTGGTCTGAAGTCGCTTGTATTCTAATGCTAAATACTGGCTTCTCAAGATGTGGTTTCCCCAGTGAGCAGATCCTCACCTACACCAAGTGATGCTATGTGAACCTTGTTGCTCAATTTAACTGGCCAATAAAAGGCTGGAGCCTGTGACTGGGCAGTGGAGGGATCCAGAAGGGGGTTGCAGGTAAAGGGAGTGGGGGAAGAAAGAAGACAAAGGTGGAGGAAGAGGAGGTGGAGGTGAGAGGAGATGGACTGTGAGCACGTGGCTTGGAGAAACACGAAGTAACAAGGGACTTTGTAGCTGGGGAGTAAGTTAGTATAGCTCCAAGCCATCCAATCTAGGCTTACAGTTTGTAAATAAAATACCTGAACTGTGTGTCTTTTATATGGGCTGGCTAGGATTATGAATTCTTTCCACACAATTAACTTTGTGTTACATGAATTCCCATTATTTAATACTTAGGAGACTTGTATAAGAAACATTCTACTATATTGGCCATTTACAAATGTAGAAAATATTTCTTCATCTGTATCTGTCTCCTCTGTTGCTTTCCTCAAACATACATGAACCATGTGTCAATCTTTCATAAATATTTGTTGAATAAGTGATAGCCAATAGAAATTGAAATTGAAAATTTGTTCAGCATACTTACTGTTGCTGAAGGGTGGCTGGTAACTTCTGAAAGACAAATGCAATGGAAGCATTACAAATAAAGCAAACCTTGGGATTTCACTAATCAATGTTGATTTGTTCTCCAGTTAAAGACTTTTCATTTCTCCTGGCAATGAATCTCAGCATAGACCCTGTCATTATGCCAAATTGCGCTGTTTGTTTAGGGACTTGAATGGCCAATAGGTAAGCCCTTGAATCAATCAGGCAAATTTATTCTTTCTGGAGGCTATGGTGTTTCATAAAGCCAGTTGCCACTGAAGCTTTATCTTTGATATACTTTTCTCCTAATCAACATATAGAAATATAAAGAGCTGCACATGGTGGTGCACACATTAAACCAAAACATTCAGGGAAAATCAGGCAGATTTCTGTGAGTCCAAGGACCGCCTGGTCTACATAGAAAGTCCCATTACCTACAACTATATAGTTAAACCCTGTGCCAAATAACAGAAAAGTAAACAGATGTCTTTAACAAGTTAGAAATTTGTTTTAACTACACACCTCTTCACAATTTAAAAGCTGAATTATTAACTTGAGATCTCCAGAGAAGAGATTCTACTATAAGGGTCCATGAAGACACCCAAGGATCTCTGTATCTCTGCACTGAGGAATAACCATCTACTGACACAGCTGCGAGCATCCTTATGCAATAAATATTTATAGAGAAATTAGACTTTTTTGTCCATGGGTGCCAAAATAAGAATCCTTGCAATAGAAGAGATTAGATTCCACCCTCAAAGTACAGCCAGAACCATGATCCCTCTTCTTGGTCAGATCTGTTTCTCTCACTTTAAATCCACTTGATCAGATATTTATGTCAGCAGCTTAGATCCTGGGAGAAAGTATATGAAAAATAAAATCTTCAGGATTATATGTGACACTGTCTTACCCAACTCACCAGAGCAGTTGCAGAAATAGGTTGCTGTGAAGAGCAGCAGGAGACCACCAATGAGCTTCATGGTGGAGAGGTCTATGGTGCAGAGGCTAGTGATTTGAGTTGTCTTGAAGTCAAATGGGCCACGTACCGGGAGAGGGGTCATGTTTATATGGCAAGCCTTGGTTTCCCCACCTTTCCTGTGAGCTCATCCAAAGTCAGCATTGGACCTGAGTGGCTCACAGTATGTCACACCCTAAGTGGTGCTACCGCACCTGTCAGCCAAATACTAGGTCCCTTCTCACTGACAGGTAGGTGATCTGAGGTGAACAGTATTTTTCTGTCAGTTACATAAGTGAAGACTGTTACTTAGACTAAGATTTTCATAGTAAAGATCAAGCATGGATTTCTTGTCTTAGATATGAAACAAAAGAATATTACGTGCTTAATGTATTCTACTTGAATGCAAGCTTTTAAATATAGGCAAGCCATGGTATACCCACCTTTATGTTAGGCTCCTGAGAAAATACAGTCTTATTCTCCAAGTAACGAACTCATGAAACATTCAGGGGTCTTGCAAATGTAACAGCTTTGGCATTTATGAGGCTTTGAGAAAGGTGTTGGCATTTCCTAGCTATGTAGTCTTGGATAAATCATTTATGAAGCTGAGAACTTGTACCAGTCACGAAAGCATGGTCATATTATGGTTACATGTATTTTTGAGATTTCTATAACTTAAAGCTTGTACCTTTATGAGTGGGTGCTTCTGTGATATTATTCTGGTTGTCCGATGGGCAAAGTTGTCACAGTTTAGAAAAGTGCTGTCCAGTGAGGTGAAGACATATCTCAGAAGATGTCCCTTTCCAGCTACGAAGTAAATGTTCCAACTCAGGAGAGATACCCTTGTCATTGTCCTTCCCTGCCACATGGCTATTAGTCTCATGATCTTTTCCAGCTGTAGAGGACATGGAGCAGATATGGTCATTCTTATCTTGTCCCCTGAAAGTCAACATGAGAATAACTACAAGTAGTTGACAAACAGAAAAGTGGCTGCTTCAGAGCCTGAGTGTCACCCCTGCCCAGGGTTCTATCATCAGTCACAAGAGAGTCACTTACCATTGACATGAAAATGTGTTCTAAAGCTGGGTGCATTAGAATACACTATGGTGATTGGCAATATGGAATAAGCAGACAAGCATCAGTACTTGGGTTGTCATCACATAAAATACTGCATTATCCAGGCACAATTATCTAAGTGCCTGCTATTTGTCTGCCAAACTCAAGGACATGTGTGAAAACCTGGAAGGCAGAAGGATATAAAGCTCATTGTGTAATAAGCTTCATTTTGTATGTTCTGAAGCATAGCATATACAAACGATATTAAACAAATTAAAAGTGACATCATATCTCCTTAAGCATTAGACTTTTACATATTTCAGGGAGAGGTGGTGCAATATTGTTAAAAAGTGTTGATGTTGTATGCTGTGGATTTCATTTAAATTGTTTATTTAAAGTCATTGAATATGTTGGTTAACTTTGAGAGATATTAGTTTCTTCATCTCTAAAACACAACTCATGTTTACCTCTTGGGATATTCTGGACTGTTAAGTAAAACTTCACACACACACACACACACACACATACACACACACACACGTGGCAGGTAGCATGTCTTGACAATTTTGTTGTATAAAAAAATCACATAGAATAATTACACATATACCTAAGCTATCATATATATGTACATATAATCTGTATATATGTACATATACATGTGGGCATATATAAAATTACATATATTATAGTTGATTTGTTCTAGAACCATCTGAATAATATGATATTAAAGCACAAATGTTTGTAATACCATTAAGAGCCAACCTGAGCCTTATAAGACTGTGCCTGACCTAATACATTAATATGCTGTTTTATAGTAAACTTTCTTTTCATATATGTAGAAGGAATAAGTAGTAAAATAATAGAAAGTATTTAATAAATGTAATATAATAATATAATATACACTAGTTATTTATCACCATTCATTATATCAGGTACTGTGATCATATACAATTGTATGTTATGTGCTTTTTATGACTAGCAGTGTGGTTGAGCTGAATACATTTCATCACTGCAAATAGTCTCACCACAATGAAACACAACTACTATGTACCCCATGGGGCAAAGCCGTGCTACAATGGCTAAAAAAAAGACCTAGGTCATGGGAATGTTTTCAACTTCACTATATTCTCCATAGACTATGATTCTATGTGTAATGTGTTGCTTACTAGAACATTAATATCTATGTATATAATTCTCTGTGTGTGTGTGTGTGTGTGTGTATGTGTGTGAGCTGTGCCAAGTTCTAGACTCCTAATTGAATATTGATATGGTAGCTAATGTTGTGGGATGTAATCAGAACCTTTGGCTTCATTCAGCAGAGTCCGGCACACAGAGTCTCTTAAAGCCAAAGGCAAATAAAGACACACAGTGGAGGGTGGCTAGCCAGAACCCTAGAAAGTGAAGACACAAGCTGAAGGCATAGATGAAGCATTCCATCTGTCACAGAAGGTAGGTGATTCGGTAAGCAGGTGTGCATGGAGACTGCTGTTTGGGAAGATTAGGAAATGGAGCCCATCACAATCTACTTTTGACAACAGAAGAATTGAGGTGTGCTGTAGCTTGAAGACATTTGGCACCAACATTGACGGGAGTCTGTCAGATCCTTTGAAATGGATATGCAAACCGAAGGCCATTAAACAATGTTCCAGCATAATTAATAGCTTGTTGTACATTTCTCTCAAAGTCCATATGACACTGAGTGGAAACTGAAAGGTAGTGATTTTAAGAATGTTGACTGAGTATATTTGTGACTTCCAACAAGCATATCTCTGTGTTAGGGAGTATCAAGGTTTGGAAGAGAGCCGTGTGTTCTAGAAACTCTTGCTAGACTCTGAAGAGTCAAGTTTCAAGCAAAATGTGGACTTAGTAGGTGTGGAGAATGTAAGTAATTGCTTATGTAGGTTATGGCTAGGAGGCAAATGTCAGACAATTTCTCAAGGGTGGAGCTGAGTTCATAATATGGGATTTTACAAAAACAAAGCAAAGGCGGATGGGTGGAGACTGCTAGTGAGGAGGAGCAAGGTCAAGGGATCAGCTATGGGGTTGGACTGGTTTTTGAAACTACATCTGTGGAGTGGGAATTTGCACTGAAAACCCTGAACTACACACTTGGGGAGGCAGTTCTGGAGTGGGAAAGCAGTTCCCTTAAGACCATGGGCAGTTTGTTCATTTCTCAGTATGTTCCTTCAAAGCAGGAGCCTTGAAGCCTGTAAGAGGAACACAATCATGGGACCATGCAAAGGGAAAAAGTGTATGATCAATGCAAAAACATAAACACCAAGACAAAAGTTGTAGAGTATTATACATTTGTCTTAACCATATTTGGGGTACCCCAAGAAAGAACAGGATGGCTCATTGAAGGGTTATATTGGAATAAGGATTGACTGAGGCATTCCTGGGCCAGTTGCTTGGAGGGAAATAAGGGAGATTACGTCAGAGATGGTCATAATTCAGGACAAACAATATCTATAGCAGTGGACTGTCATAAGAACTAATGTATATTAAGTCATTAGTATGTACTGAATCTGTGCTTCTATGTATCCGGATTAGTTCATTTCAAACTTAGAACAAACTTCTGAGATAGGTACAAATAGTTGCTTTGTTTTAGGAGAGATAAGAACAAGGATTTAGAACAGCAGCAGTTAAAGCTAAAGAAGATAAACTTTAATTGGTAGTGGTTTGAAGTGTATGGCAGACGCGGTAGATTTGGAGTTCCACTGACCAGTGAAATAATAAACGTGAAACCAGTAGAACCAAAGTAACCAAGAAGGAGAGCTGGTGTTGTAAATAAGCGACAGAATGGGCTGGGCCAGGGGTCAGAGTGTGTGGAATTCTTCACATGTGATGATCATTTGGAAGGAGGGGAGTCCATGTGTGGAGGAAGTCCCAGTACCAATGTTTCCTGTCCTGCACCATACAACTATCTATGTAAAGAACAAAATAAAAAAGTGGTGTCTTTTATTTCCTGGAGCTTTCTGTTGCCTCTGCTTCTACTAAGATTAACTTGAAACTATATCCGTGAGGACTATAGATGTAGCTCAAGGGTAAAGCTGTTGCCAACCACTCTTGAAATTCTTTGTCTCAGACATAATACTTCCTGAGGACCCAGCTATACCATTCCTGGGCACATAACCAGAAGATGCTCCAACATGTGATAAAGACACATGCTCCACTATGTTCATAGCAGCCACATTTATAATAGCCAGAAGCTGGAAACAACTAAGATGTCCCTCAACAGAGGAATGGACACAGAAAATATGGTATATTTACACAATGGAATAGTACTCAGCTATTAAAAACAATGACTCCATGAAATTCGCAGGCAAATGGATGGAATTTGAAAATATCATCCAGAGTGAGGTAACTCAGTCACAAAAGAACAAACACAGTATGTATTCACTGATAAGCGACTATTAGCCCAAAAGTTCAGAACATCCATGATTCAATTCACAGCAACTGTTGGACTGAGCATGGGGTCCCAGATGGAGGAGTTGAAGAAGGAACTGAAGGAACTAAGAGAGTCTTCAGGCCCAATGGGGAGGGAGCAACAGTATCAACTGGTCAGGCCCCCCAGTGCTCCCAGAGACTGGACCACCAACCAAAGAATGCATATGGAGGGGCCCATGGTGCTGGCCACATATGTGGCTAAGGAGGACCTTGTTGACCGTCAGTGGGAGAAGAGGTCCTTGGGTCTGAGAATGTTAGATGCCCCAGTATAGGGGAATGCTAAGGAGGGAAGATGGGAGTGGGTGGGTGGGTGGGTAGGTGGGGAAATACCATCATAGAGGCAGGGGGATGGGGAATTGGATAGGGGTTTCTAAAGGGGAGACCTAGAAAGGGGAAAACATTTGAAATGTAAATAAAGTATCAAAAATTAAAACAAACAAACAAAAGAAATTCTTTGTTCTTTGCCTAGCATGACACAGAAGAAAACTCCACCCCCCCAAATTAACATATAATGTGAAGGATGAGAGCTGGCTCATACTCTGCTCTTTATTTCCTCCTTGCTTGTTGCCATACCAACTCCTGACCACAGCCTCCAGAGCTACTACCCTAGGATACCCAAAAGGCCTAACACCTAAAACCTCAAGGCCTTCTTGGGACCATTTTAAACTGTGGTCATGAATTCAGATGAGCCAGCTCTGGTCCATGTTTTTCTTCTGCTCCGTTCATTCCGTGTCTACTTCCTACTCTGGCTCGTTCTTTCTTTCTTTCTTTCTTTCTTTCTTTCTTTCTTTCTTTCTTTCTTTCTTTCTCTTTTCTTGACATATCCTGCACTTTGATTGTGCTCTTGTATGTTGAGGAGACAGAGCCTTAGGGATCTGGACATTTGTATTCTGGCCTTGTGTGTGGCAGAGCTGTTTCTGGTTGCTTATCGGAATAGGGAGTTCATAAAACCAAGGATCCTTTGTATCAGCTGCATTAAATTTCCTTTGAGCCACTGACGATAAATTGTTGGGGGATTGGCTTGTCTACTGGGGCTTTCCCTGGGATCTTGATATGTGGAGAAGGAATACAGTTCCTTCTTAAAACCAGGAATTTGCTTGGCAGAGCCAGTATTGGCATGTGTCCAGGGCCTTGGGGAGCTGTGGCTTCATATCCTGATAACACATCTCATCACACAATAGGGACTACGGTTATCAGTCCCAAGGCTACTCTGTACTAGGTCTGTAAGGTTTTGAGACAGCCATGTTCCCCTTATGCAACACTGTTTAGTTAGCTTCTCACTGACTTTGTCACAGTGTGCCATAGTTTCTCATGACTCTGTCCAATTTCTCCCCTGAACATAGTATATAAGATGCTATACTTCTTAGTAAGCTTACTTGGGATAAGACAGAGCTTGTGCAAGACCTCTGGACCCTAGCTTTTATGTTCTCTATCTTCTGTCTTTTCTTTCACATCCCCTAGCACCTCCCCCTCATGACCCTGTCACTGAAAAATGACCTGTTCCATATCAGTAAATAATTCCAATTAATAGACAAGAGGATGAGAATAGACTGTAGCAACATTTCCCCTTCCGGTTCACATCACACACCTGGGTATTAGTAGACACACACATAGCTGTTGGGAGCAATGGGTAAAACATCAGAGCTGGAGGATACCTGTAACCCAACAGTCAGACAGCATGAGATGATGTAGTAGTTAAGGATGCTGTAACAAAATACCAAAAGCCAAGGAGTTTAAACATCAGAAATTTCTTTTCTCCCAGTTTTAAGGCTGTATCAAAGTGTTGTCTTGGCTAGTTTATCCTGAGGCCCCTCTCCTTGGCTTCCAGAAGACACACTTTGTGCTGGCCTTTGGTGGCTTATTCTCTAAGCACATACACCTGGGTATCTGTTCTATCAAGACACCAATCCTACTAGGTTAGAGCCCCACTGTTATGGCCCTGTTTAGCCTTCAGTTCTCCTTTCTCAGTCATGACTCCAGTCTCCCATTCTCCTAGTCCCATCTTCCAGAACTTCCAGAGTATAATTATACCATTGTTTTCTTCCCTTTCCCTGTGTATTTCTCCTGTTCACAGTGATTACATGATTTAGCCAGACTGACTTCTTTTCCTGAAAATGCCACAAAATTCATTTCTTCCTGGGTCTGTATTCCAACTCACTCCATCAATAAACAAATAACCTTAGAGACTGAGAATGGGAGAAGTGTCTAAGTGCTCTGTATTCCCCTTAACTTCTGAGGGTGCCTGGGTCTACAAAATCCTATATTTTTCCTATGTGTGCATGTCTATAATAAAGTTTTATGAAGTGAGCATATGAGATGAACAATAATAACAACTGGTAATGCAACAGAACAATTACAAAATATACTCTAATGGATGTTATTATACAAGTTATTGTATTGTAATAGAGCCTAATATATGGTGATGTTTGATGATGCACTAAAATAAGATATAGTTAATGATATAGATGTCACAATGCAGTGCTTCATTGCTGCAGAGTGGTTACTTGGACAGGAACGATACAATACACAACAGCAGCACATCTAATGACCAACAATGACTAATGGTATAATAGCCTATATGTTGTGTGGATATGCTAGAGAAAGGTATGAGTCATATCCTGGGTGAATTGTAACACAATGCTGTGAGATTTTATCATTCTACTTAGAATAGCATATACTTTAAAATTTATGAAGTTTTTTTTAACCTGTGTAATATTTGTATAGCGTAGTTGACAGGGACACTTAAACACTAGGAAATTGTAAATTAAAAGGACCATAGGCCTGTTCCCTCCAGTGGGAATCCCAGACTTATGGGACTCCTCATATCCTTGCCTTCTGCCAGAGAATCACAGAAAGGCCTGAGCCTACCCACTCCTTATCTCTGGGTAGAGAAACTAGACTACTGGTTCTCAACCTGTAATATCATACATCCACCCACCTATCCTCTACATGTAAGGACATCAGACTCTTGCTGCAAACTCCATCCACACCTATGGCCTGCCAGCTCACCATATGTTCTCTTGACCACTTGTATGCTTGACTTCTCTAGATAGGGATCCTAGACTCCTCCCGGCGACTCCACTAACCCCTGCCTCTTGCTTAAGCATCATAGACTTCATGTCCACTCACTCCTCTTTTCCAGGGTAAGAACCACAAATCCAACTGCCATCTCCGTCACTACAGCTGCCTGGCAGAGAACATTGGGTCCCTCCTTGCAACATGCTCCTCCCCTTTAAATATAGCTCCCAGACTCTGATCAGTACCCCACCTACACTACCACCCAAAGATGAGCCCTGTGCATCTCCCCTAAAATTCTCCTGCCTCAGAAGTTTCACTTAGTCCTAGCTGAGCCACGAGCACATCTGATACCCCATTTGAGCATCAACACTGAGTTCCCCAAGATTGACCCCTAAGTCCCATTCAGCTTGACACATTGGGGAAACAACAGATTTAAATACCTACTCAACAAAATAAAGGCCAGATACACGTACCAAGAAACACTACCTATGACTTAACTTCAGATGCCTCAGTGAGTGTCATAACAAAAAGCACAACCAAAACGAATAACCAAGAATATATGTCTTCTCCAAAAATTATTTCTACTGAAGAAAAGCACTTGAAAGATGTGCAAGAGAATAACTTTAAGACAGCGATAATAAATATTTTTAATGAAGCTCAAAAGGGCTATTAATAAATGCTAGCATGAAGATTATGTAAAAAACTGACAATTCAAGAAGAAAATAGAATTTAATAAAGATAGAGAATCTATTAAGGAAATACAAAATTAAAACTCAAAATGAAATATTCAGAAACCCAAAGGAGGGGGGGGAAGCTTCACCAATAGAACATCAGGTCTTGAAGACAGGAAGAATCTGATCATTCAATGAAAGAAAATGTTAAACATGGTAGGAGAAGAAACCTGGGTTAAAGGCAGAGACAATATTTTCATCAAAAGCACAGTGCAAAACTTCCCTAAACCAAGGAAAGACATGCCTATCAAGATACAAGGGGCACACAAAACACCAAATAACAAGACCAGAAAGGACACACCCCATGACGCGGATGGAATAGGCAAATCACTAAACATACGGATCAAGGAGAGGGCATTGAGGGCAGCAAGAAAGACAAGGTCATACATACAGCCAAACCCATTAGAATAGCAGCTGAATTTTTAATGGAGACTTAGAAAGTCAGAAGGATTAAGGGTAGTGTTCTCCAAGCTATGGAAGCCCACAGATGCCAGTCCAAACTATTGTACTCAGAAAGCCACTAGTCATAATCAAAAGAGAAGCTTTCCATGGTGAAACGTAAATGAAAAATTTATAATCACAAAACCAGCTCTACAGAGGATGCTGGAAGGAATGCTTAAGATTTAAGAGAGGGTTAAGGAGGGATGGGAAACACATGGACCATTCCAGAACCTGTCATCAAAACAACAAAATCACAGGAATTAACACTCATTTTTCCAAATTGCCACCATATTCACAATAACTAAGAAATGGAAACAACCTAAATGTTCTTCAGCTGAACTGAAAATATGGTAAAGTTAGTCATAATATCTGCAGGTAAATAGATGAAACCACATAATATTATACTGAACAGCGTAATCCAGATCTAGAAAGACAAACAGCACAAATTCTCTCATCTGTGGTTATTAGTTCCAAATCTTCAGATGTAAATATAGAACCTGGAATAAGCGTAACAATCAGCAAAGTAAAACGTTTTCCGTATGTGTGTGTGGCACAGGAGCGGTGCTAGAGGGAAGAATATCAGGATGCAAGTTATGTAAGAGGAAAAGAAGAAAACTGTGGGGAATTGGAGCTGGTGAAGGGATGCCAATACAGACGGGAAAATAACACTCAAGAGGAAGTTGGAAGACTGAGGAGTCCTATGAGAGGGGAGCCATGGAAAAGAAATGGGGTTATTTGGGTAATTTGGAGAAACGAGAAAAATGAAGTACAAAAACAAAAAGGAAAAGAACTAAAGATCTTGGAACACAAACATGAAACAGAGGGAGCTCCAAACTGAGTAGGGCCTGGTAGGGTCAGAGAATGTGGGTTTATGTAGGAGAGAATGATTGTCTAGCATCATTATCTTATACTTAGAAGCTAACATCCACCTATAAATAAGTATATGCCATGTTTGTCTTTTTAGGTCTGAGTTGCCTCACTCAGGATGATTTTTTTCCTAGTTTCATCTGTTTGCCTGCACATTTCATGATGTTATTTTTTAACAGCTGAATATAACTCTATTGTGTATATGTACCACATTTTCTTTATCCATTCTTCAGTTGAAAGACATTGAAGTTGGTCCCAACTTCTGGCTATCATGAATAAAACAGCAATGAAGATGGTTGCAGGTGTCCTTGTGGTAAGATGGAGCATATTTTGGGTTTGTGTCCAAGAGTGGTATAGCTGGAGCTTGAGGAAGATTGATTCTGAACTTTCTGAGAAACTACCATATTGATTTTTGGAAGGGCTGTACAAGTTTGCACCCCACCAGCAATGGAGAAATGTTCCCCTTGCTCTGCATCCTCATTAGCATGAGCTATCATTTGTATTTTTGATCTTCACCATTCTAAAGGTGTAATATGAACTCTCAAAGTAGTTTTGAATTGGATTCCCTTTATGACTAAGGATGGCTAAACTTGTAGGATTCCTAACAGTGGGTGTGTGCTGTCTCTGACTCTTTTACCTGCTCTTGGAAGCCCTTTTCTCCTACTTGATTCTCTCATCCAGCCTTGATATGAGGGGTTATGCCTAGTCTTATTGCATATTGTTAGGCCATGTTCAATGGATATCTCTGAAAGTCCTGATCTTTTCTGAAGGGAATTGGAAGAGGAGTGAAGCTGGTGGAAAGGGAAGGAGATGGAAGACTGGGCAGAGAGGAGGTAGGGGAAACTGCTGTTAAGATGTAATATATACAGCAGCAGCAGCAGCAACAGCAGCAACAACAACAACAATAGTAATAATAATAATAATAATAAT
This sequence comes from Rhynchomys soricoides, assembly GCA_019843965.1. Classification (NCBI taxonomy): domain Eukaryota; kingdom Metazoa; phylum Chordata; class Mammalia; order Rodentia; family Muridae; genus Rhynchomys; species Rhynchomys soricoides. Next base: position 12,923,029 of record JADRCH010000015.1, on the reverse strand, counting down.
AATAATAATAATAATAATAATAATAATAAT
>JADRCH010000015.1:12898071-12922989 GCA_019843965.1 Rhynchomys soricoides | reverse complement strand
ATAATAATAATAATAATAATAATAATAATAATAATAATAATAATAATTTGGCCTAGTTTCCCAAACAGGTCAACTCTTTGCTTTTGTCTTCTCAGATATAAATTGTGACACACCATATGGATGTGTTTTGTTTAGAATAGGAACTGAATGCACCAGATCACAGTAAGGGATGAAGGTAGGGCAGGCCAGACAATATAATTGAGGATAGAAGCTTTGGGTGACTTGATATTAGTTGAGTTGGAGAGCAAGATCAACAGTGTGGGCAATTAATCAGTCACCAGTTGATCATAGTTATGTGAGAAAGCCTGTCAACTCAAAGGATCATTAATTCTAGAGCTAAATATTAATGACCATGGCTTGGGAACAGATTTAGTTACTATCAAATCCTTGTCCCAGTGTGGCAACAATTTGGTGAGGCTTTTATATAATAAAGTAATTCATAAACGAAGACATTTTAAAGTTACATTGGTGGAAATGCTATGTGGGTGAAACAAAGTAGAGAAAGATGTAATGTAGACCCCATATGCTATCTAATGGTTGGTGGAAACGAGGGTTTTGTAACATTCCAAAGATTTTTACCTGTCAATCATAGAATACTAGGTCTGACACAGAAGTGGGTGAGTGATAGCTGTTAAAGTAGCCAAGGGCAGCCAAAAATGAGTTATGATTAGGCTCTGGACCTGCAATGCCCCCAAATCTCCATATTTGTTGAAGTTCTAAACTTAGCAAGCCAACTCACCCAAGATGGAGCAGTAGAGAAACTACAGCACTTTTGCAATCATCTTAGGAAGACAAATCATACTTATAAGGGGTTAGAAATCTACGTAATAAAGACAGTAAAGTATGAACATCTCCCTGTTTGCAAGCAATTGGCAAAAAAGAGAAATAAGGTGGTTTGGAACAGATGTAGCCTGAAAGATGCCCATTCCAGAGCTCCATAATGCCAACGGGGCAAAGAAAGGAAAATGGAACTGAAGTGAGGGAGTAAAAGCCACACAACACTGAATGGTAAATAAATAAATAAATAAATAAATAAATAAAGCCATACTAAATTAAGAAAGAACAAATGATGAAGCCTCAGTAGATGGAGTGAGCCTGCAAAGTGTGTATATTTAGAAATAAAGGAAAGGAAACTTGGGTCCATAGCCCAGATGCTATAAGGAGCTAGGGTAGCAGGATTGCACACAGTTACACAGAGCACACAAGTCTATATTTATTAAAATGATGGGCCAGGAGCTTTTGTATTACTGCTAGTATTTTGCTAGAGGTCACGGGTTTGTTTAAATTATTTCATCTTTACCTTTGGTAGGTCATATATATCAAGAAATTCATCCATTTCTTTAAGGTTTTCAGTTTGGTGGAATACAGGTCTTTATGATTCTCCAAATTTTCTCAGTGTCTGTTGTAATGTCTCCCATTTTATCTCTAATCTTCAAAATTCGGATTACCTCTTTTTTTTTTTTTTGTTAATTTAGCCAAAAGCTTGCCAATCTTCTCCAATTTCTTAAAGAATCATTTGTTTCATTGATTCTTCGTGTAGTTTGTTTGTTTGCTTGTTTGTTTCTATTTTGTTGATTATATCCCTGAGTTTTATTACTTCTTTCTATTTGCTCTTCTTGGTTGTTATTTATTCTCATTTTTCTAGAACTTTCAAGTATGTCATTAAGTTATTAATATGAGGTCTTTCCAGTTTTTTAGGTATTCACTTAGTGCTATGAACCTGCCTCTAGAACTGATTTTATGTTGTCACGTATGTTTTAGTATATTGTATTTTCATTTTCATTCTTTAATTTCCATCTTGATTTGTGCCTTGATCCAATTTTCATTCAGTAGTGAATTGTCCAATGTCCATGAGTTTGTAATCTTCCTCCTTATTTGTTGTCGATATGCAGTTTTAATCTGTGGCGGTCAGATAGGATGCAGGGTGTTATTCCAACTTTCTTACATCTTTCAAGGCTTGCTTTGTGTCTTATGTGGTCAGTTAGAGAACATTCCATGAGCTTCTGAGAAAAAAGTACTTTCTTTAGTGTTTGGATTAAATGTTCTGTAAATATCTGTTAGGTACATTTAATATGATGTTACTTAACACCAAGGTTTTTATGCTTGGTATGACTTGGTGAAGGCAGCCATTACCCACTGTGTTATGGTCAATATGTGATTTTTAGCTGTAGCTGTGTTTCTTTTACGAACTTGTGTTCTTTGCATCTGGTGCATAAGTGTTTAGAATTCCAATATTCTTTTGGCAAAGTTTTTCCTCTAATGGATATGCAGTATCCTTCCCTATCTCTTTTGATTAGTTTTAGTTTTATGTATATTTTACCATATGTAATGATAGCCATTCCTTTTTGTTTCTTGATTCTACTTGCTTGGAACCATCCTTTTCCAACCTTTTGTCCTGAGGTGATGTCTATTCTTGATGGTATGGTGTATTTATTGGACCAAGCAGAAAGATGGCTCTCATTTTGTAATACAGTTTGTTTGTGGGGTTTTGTAGTTGAAGTTTTTGGAGAATTCAGACCATTAATATTGAGACTTATTAATGAACAGGATTTATTGTCTCCTGTTATTTTGTAGTGATGGTATGGGTACTTTCCTCTCTCTTTTCATATTCTGTTTTTAGATTATTTATTCCTTGTTACTTTTGGGTATAGTTAATCTCTTTTACTAAAGTTTTCTTCTGGCACCTTCTATAGGAAATGATCAGATAGATAAATAAATAGATAAATTTGTTTTTATTGTAGAATGTTTTTCATTCTTTGTCAATTGTGATTGAAAATTTTGGTGGATATAGTAGTCTGGACTGACTTTTGTGGTCTTTCAAAGTTTGGCAAACATTTGTCCAGGCCTATCTAGCTTTCCCAGTCTCCATTGAAAAGCCAGGTATTATCCTATTGGGCATGCTTTATATATGACTCGATTTTTCCCCCCGCAGTTTTTAATATATTTTCTTTGTTTTGTACATTTAGACTTTTTACTATTATGTGTTATGGGAAATTTGTTTTCTAGTTCTGTTTATTTGGTGCTGTGTATGCAGATAGACATTAACATTTTCTAGGACTTAGCTTGTAAAGAAAGCTATATGTTTAGGTCCCAAATCTCTGGGATACTTTGGGGATATGGCCAGTATCTGGGCAATAGAGATGAATAGTGAAAAGGTATTGATTCCGATGTTCTGTACTTTAACATTGCATTCCTAAACATTGACTTGAAGTTGCCTCAGCCAGTCAAGAAAATGTCTTTGAAGAAAATGGACATTTCCACTCTCTACAAACCTACCAACAAAATTATCTTTCAGGGAAAGACTAGAGTCAGTTAGGGGAAGGAGATGCAAATAGTGGTTATTTGTTTGTTTTAATATGGCCTCATTATTTCCAGGATGAAATCAAACTCACTACATAGCTGAGATCATCTTGGACTTCCAATCCTCCTGCCTCTGCCTAATGTTATGACATTTGAAGACAGTTCCTCATGTTGTGGTGACTCCCAACCATAAGATTATTTCTGCTGTCACTTCATAACTGTAATTTTGCTATTGTTATGATTTGCAATGTAAATATCTGATATGCAGGTGGTCTAATATGTGACCCAAAGAAGACTTAACCCAGAGTTTGAGAACCACTGGTTTAAAGTCAGCTTCTGTATGAAGAGATCTATAGTCTGTAAATCCAGTGAGATTATTAATGTTCTCTTAATTAAATTTATCAACAGCTACAGTCTCTCTGGTAGGCATGCTTTGCCTAACTAGTTTCCCTTACAGCCATGAAACAAAAGAGAAAGCATTTTTCCTGTGGACACAGGACTACAGAGCAGGAGATCATGGAGTTACCCAGCTTTAGTGCTAGCTTTTAAAATCCCTAAATCAATGCTGCCCTTGCCATGGTTGGAGGGGTAAATTCCTAGAGGGAGATAAGAAGTATTACACCCCACAATTTAAAAAATTATCTATTTATTTATCTATCTACTAATCTTTCACTGTAGAGAACACCAGAAGAAAACTTTAGTCTGAAGAGATTAACTATACCCAAAAGGAACAAGGAATAAGTAATCTAGAGACAGAATATGAAAAGAGAGGGGAAGGCACCCATACCCCCACATTAGAAAAGCTGAGAACCACTGCTTTAAACTGACAGTCCACAGAAATGAATAATAATCATTTCTTCTGTTAGGATGTTTATTTGCAGCAAATATGACTTTTTTCTCATTTTTTGGATTTCTTTGTTTTCCATTTGGCTTGAAATTTGGGAACGACACTGGGGTGCATAAAATTGTTAATTAACCACCTCAAATTTTCAAAGAAATAAATCCCAGAAGTAACGAAACGAATAAACAAATGAAGGCGTTGACCCTATTCACACTTTCCGTACTTGACAAACTGGATGTGCGGTCCAAACTCCCTGAAGAAAAGAGACAGAAAGTTAGTTCCTTAAATAAGTGGACATTGCTTTTAAGTGTGCTTTCATACCTTCTAAATGAAGTCCTAAAGTGGGGGCATGCTTACACAGTTCCACGTAACTCATCCTCTCGACGCCTTACACATCTTTGCTTGATGATGTGATTACTCAAGATGTGTCTTGAAAATTTTCAACCGTTTTTCTTATCTTGACCCATTATAGAGTAAAAAAAACAATAATAATAACTATGTTAATTTGAACTTACCACCGATCAATGCAAAAGAAGCACTCATTCTTGTAGGTCAAGCCATTGGTAGCACAAACATATGCTTTTACATCTGGACAGTTCGCTTCATAATCAGGGTCTATTGGGTAATACATTTTGCATGGGGGCTGGAAACAGAAACATCACAGGAATGGAGTTTATTTATTAGTTGCCGTTCATCTCTTACTCACATAGAAATAATATTAAATCCTACTAGTTGAATTTTGAAGAATTTCCTGTCTTCTGGATTTCCATAGGGCGAGTTTTTGTTTCTTTTCAATGCATTGCCTAATGTATCTCATAATCACTTGAATGATAATTTATCAATAGAATTCCTGCTAAACTCCAAGTGCAGAGTTTTCCTTTGTCCTTGTCGCAATTCCAGTATGTTATTGTGTAAGAAGTAAATGGGTGGGATATTTATGTGTTTGTGAACTTAGAGAGGACAGGACTTCCATGTAGTTGGTAAGAATGAGGAATGTCTATTGGGACTAGGAATAAGTGAGGTTTGGTTGTTATTTCAGTAAGCTCAGCTGTATCTATTCATTATACTTTAATTGACTCTAATATTTACTAAAATATGTTAGGATGCTATAAGGATTATGCTACATGGGAAGAAGTTGAGGCTGCAGCGATAAGGTGTAGTTCCAACCTAGGCCGTGTGAAAATCTGTCAGGGTACTTTGCCTCTGTGGAGTTTTAGACATCTTTGAGGAGCGTGATCAGATTAGAAGGAGAATCTAGAACTGAAGAATTTAGGTTTACCTTAGGCCAGTAAGAAAAGTTATGTGTTCTGATAAGTGCTGTAAATAGAGAACAAACATATAGGGTTAGAAGAAACAGAGCATGATGGGATATCATCTCACCCACCAGTTCCTCATTTGCATAAAGCTATGTAAACTAATTTACTGCAGACTTTGCATGTCATATTCCTTTGTGGACCACCCTGTCTGTCGTCTGTCAGTCTGCCTTTCTGTCCATCTACTTATTTATTTATCCTGTATCTGACTTTGACAGCTCATACTTTATTTGCACGTTTGTTGCCTCACTGAGGAAAGAACACTGGCCTGAGTGGATAGCTCAGCTGCAGAGAGCTTGTCAGGCATGTGTCAGATCCAGAGTTTCAACCCCAGCACTGTAATAAATAAATCAGTCAGTAAAAGAAATTATAATATTATTTCCAGTACATTTTCTTTTTCTACAATTACAATAATTACCTGCATTTTCAGACTTCTATTAAATTACATGTGATATGTAAGTAGTGTATTACCACAGGTCCTGCTAAGATGCTAACTTAACATGGCACATTGTTGATAAGCAAATAGAATGAGCATCCTGGCTTTCAGCAGACTGACTGACTCTTAGAGCTGCTTTAATTGGATGTTCTCTGTGCCTACAGATAGAGAACAGCTGTGGAAGAACAGAGTGAAGATGAAACCTTACTATAGCTCTGTTTCTATCTCAGGTGGCTTAAAACACTATCGAGTATTTTAACTAGGGGTAGTATCCCTAAATTACAAAGTATGATTCAGAATGTAGGACTAGAAGTATAGCTCGCAAATGGACCATTTACAGGACATGTGAAATGCCCTGGGCTCACTATCTGCATGCAGAAAAGCAAACTACTACAAAGTTAAATTCAAGGAAATCGAATGAAATACTGAAAAAGTCAATTTCAGAGTAGCCAATATACATGTCCCTATAAGTCATGCACACACATACCCACTGAAGATACAGAGGCAAAAATCTGTAAAAGATATTAAGTTAAATTCATGGTACACGTTTATTTAAAATTAAACTAAAAAGCCAGCTAGCACCTATTATGTTAGCTTCTGGGAAAGAGGTATTTTTATTCTTCAATGGTGATAATGCAAAAGGATTCATTTATGAAGGGAAATATTGAACAAAATTACACTTGAATTTCCATCTCTCCCAATTCAATGAATTTCTTCTGAAGATATATCTCCAGCAACATAAAAACACATATGCATAAGATTATTTATTGAGGCACTATATTTGCTGTTACACGCTAAGAAAACAAAACACTAAAACAGAAGAGTTGCCAAATGGTTTGCTGTGTCTACTCAGTGAAATTCTATCTAACTGAACAATAGAAAGAAAGGAAGACCCCTGTGAACTATGATCCCATGGACTTCCAAGGTTCACCACAGGTTGGGAAAAGTATGTAGTAAATAGACATCTGTAGTGTTCTATTGTCATGGAAGCAGCTAGAGGGTAACCATGTGTAATAGTCTTTGAATAAAAAACACAGGACACCCAGAGAATTGCAACTGTATACAAAGAGGTTGATGTGTGATTACAGCAGAAAAAAAAAAAAAAAGGAACTGGGCAATGTCAGCTCTTTGAATGTAACTTTTTATTCATTTGCCTTTCCTTACCAATAATAATCTCACATTGGAGCTGGCTTGGGAAGCTGAAGCACCCATTGCACAAGCCTGGGGACTGAGTTAGATCCCCAGAGTACACACTGGAGAGACAGAGCCGATTCCCGAAAGTATATCTCTGACCTGCACACATTTGCAAGGCACCTCACATACACACATTACCTACAAACACTCCCACAGTATACAAGCACTCACCCACAAGACAATAAAGGGTTAATGAGTAAACACTAAACCCTTGGGTGAGCTGAGAAACTCCCCACAGGAAAGTTGCCACCCTGATAACATCTACAGGCAATTAGGAGCTGAGAAACTCTTGACCATGAACTTAACATATAGGTAAGAACTTCAGTTAGGATTTACAGCTTTGGGGATGCAGAAAACAGACCTACAGATGGCATTTTCCACCCCAATGTTCCCCCTTTCCACCCTGTAAAATCCTCAAGTCTCCTGTGCCTTGGTGCAGTCTCTTTTCCCACAGAGAGACAGCTGCCTTTCATTGTCCTAATTAAGGTGAACCTGCCTCTAGAGGTTGACACCCTTTTTAATGAATGAATGAATGAATTAGTTAACTTTTTGAGATTGCATCATTTCTATGTGGGCCTGGCTGTCCTGGAACTCACTATGTAGACCAGGCTGGCCTCGAACTCATAGATATTCTTCTGCCTTTTCCTTCAAAATGCTGGGATTAAAGGGCTGTTGAACTATGCCAGGCATCCCCTTTTTAAAATTTCAAGATACCTTAACCAATATCAATCTAACAACAATAATAATGATATTAAAGAAAATTTTAAAAACAAAATAAACTTTAAAAATAGTTTTTATGGGGTTTTTTCCCTCTTCATGTGGAAGCATATTGCTTAGTTTTCAAGAATCAGAAGACTTCTTAGAATAAATTCCTTCACTGGTAAAAAAAATTGTCTAACATGATCCATTAAATATTTACTTACTTGCTTAAGTTTAGAACTTGCACAAAATAGCACACAGAATTCATATTTTATCTTCGATGAAAAAGAACTCCACAAATTTGAATTCAATATTGCCCTAGTTTCATGTCTGTTGCTGTAACAAATATCCTGACCTCTCCTTCCCCAAACCCCCCAAAATAACTTTGGGAAGAAAGGCTTCGGTTGGATCACAATTCCAAGATTTAGTTGAGACATCAAGGTAGGAAATCAAACAGTGCAGTCTCATCACATTAATAATCAAAATCAGATAAAAAAAAATATAAATGTGTCCTTGTCTGCTTGCCTTGCTCTTGGCAGGCTTTCTCTTCTCATACTTTCAGGTTGCCTTTCCTAGAGAATGGTGCCACCCACAGTGGACTGGGTATTCTTATGTCAATTAGCAATCAAGACATTCCACTGGCAAATGTGATGTAACCAGTCCCTCATAAAGACATTCTTCCCAGGTGATTCTATGCATCAAGTTAAGACTTAAAACTGACCAGTACAATTATATATTTAGGTTTTCTTTAGAATAAATATTATATCACTAAAATGGTATATTCAAAGATGATTTGGGTTAGTTTCATTATGTCCATTTTAGTCAGAAAATAGTTCTCTTGAAACATGACTTTTCTTGCTATTCCCATTTGTGTTCACCTTTATGGTGTTTTCTTGATTTCCTTAGATTAAAATATCTTTATACATTTATTTATGGGCTTATTTAAAATTATAAATACATCAGTCTTTCTCTCTCTCTCTCTCTCTCTCTCTCTCTCTCTGTGTGTGTGCATGTGTGTATTTGTGCTTATAAATGTGTCAAAGGGTGCATATGGAAATTGGAGAACGACTTGTAGAAATCAATTCTCTCCTTCCACCATGGGTCCTGGGAATTTAACTCCAGACATCAGACTTGATGGCAAGCATCACTGCCCCCAAGCCAAGTGGGCAGCCATTGTGTTAGTACTATTTATTTATTTACTTAGCTGGGATATATGTTCAACAGAACACATGTGAAGGGCAGAAGGACTCAGTTCTGCTACCATGTGAGTTAAGGGATTTGAACTCAGGTCATCAGCCAGCCATGTGATCAAAAATCCTTATCTAGTGAGCAGTCTCATTACCACAACCCCCAAAGCCATCATTAATTAGCTTCTTTTTATGTGAGATATAATAGACATCCAAAAATAACGACTGTAGAAATTAGCATAGCATTTTCCTGGCATGAGACTAGATAACTAAAGAAAGTGGATTAAAAACCCAAAGATCCATACAACCATGGAGAAGTACAGTGTTTAAATAGAGCAAAAGAGCAATCCTGTGGTAAAGAAAGGTTGTTGTTTCATTATATATATATCATCATATAGAAAAACTAACTCAGTATAGATACCAAATGTCATCAATACAATGTTATTAATAAATAAAAATTCCTGAAAGAAGCAATAAAGACAAACATTAGAGATCTTAAAGAAGCAAAGATTACCTAGATAATATACCCAAGCATAAAAGTCTATGAAAAAGCTGGACTTCATCAAATTTCAAAGCTTTTTGTTGTTTTTGAAAGTCCCTTTGATGAAGGGTATAAAAGACTATGGAAGCCATTTGAGAAAAGAGTTTGGTGATTCTTTAAAAAGCTAAAGTATCCATGTCATGATTTGATTGTTCTAATCTTAGACATTTATACCACAGAAATGAGATAACAACCCATGAGCTCAGGCCCATGGCATCTGTGTTCGCAGTAGTTGAATATGAGAATAACCCATTTGTCTACCAATAGGTGAATGAATGAAAACAACATAGCATACCCCAGTGGAGTGTTATTGATAAATATGCCCCAATTCAAAGCTTAAGACACTAGATTTAAAAACAATATGTGGTACCTAGTTTTGTAGAAAAATACTAGCAAGGTGGTCCTAGATATGGGGTGTGTTCAGGTGCTGAGTGTGGAAGGAGAAAATACAAAATAAATCAAGGATTCTATTGTGAATGAGGGTTATGTTCATTGTCTTGATTATAGTCATGGTTGTCACAAGTGTGTAGTCACAAGTATATACACATTTAAAGATTTATCAGCAATCTAGGCTTTTTGCATTATATTACATATATATTATATACATATTATATATTATATTAATTATCTTATAGTGCTTGCTAGTCATACTCAATAGTGTTTATTGAACCAAAGATTGTAACTATTGCAGCTCTATTTAACTCAGGTTTATTATATATAACAAAAGGTATTACAGAAGTTCCACACAGAGCAGTTGGTAACTGATAACAACTGCCTTTTTAAAAACTTTTAATTATTTATTTTTGTGTGTTTATGTGTGTGATATTTGTGGGCACACATGCCACCAAAATGTATGTGAAAGTATCGGGACAATTTTGTGGGTTTTGTTCTCTTCTCCCACCTTTCTGTGGGGTCTGTGGATGGAAGTCAGGCTGTCATACTTTCCCAGGAACCAACTTTACCCGCTGAGCCTTCCTGCTAATCCACCAGATGCATTTTAACATTTGTTTGTCGAACATTCCCTACATACATTTTGTTTAATGAGGAGCTAGGGTTTAGAAAATCCGGCAGCCTACACTACAGATTCGGCCTCTCTAATTTGTAATTTGAACTACTCATTTGCTGTTGCTGTTTTATTTATTTAAAGTTTTACAAATGTAGTGACTCCAAATGACATAGATTTGTTGCCTTGTAGTTCTGGAGGTAATAAGTACTAAAACTAAGCTGTCTGTGGGCTGCATTCTGTTTGGCGTATCTAGGGTTGATTCTGTTTTCGTGTGTGTGTGTGTGTGTGTGTGTGTGTGTGTGTGTGTGTTGCTTCCATGAGGCAGTGGAATCTTCTGAGCTGTTGCCCTGAATCAGGCTAACCTCTGTTAACATTTTCACATCTTGTTCTTCAGCTCTGGTCTTCCGCCTCCATTTTCTATGAATCCTTGTGATTATAATAAGCCCAACTGAATACTAAAAGCCTAGTCAATATCCTTACCTCAAACACATCCACAAAACATTTTTGGCCATGGGAAGTAACATATTTATCGGTTCCAATAAGTAAAGATTATATATTGTGGGGGCCATTGTGATATTGCTTACGGCAGGCATATGAATTTTGTCTTTAGATTAAGTTGCTGTTTTTTGTTGCCCAGCTACTCAGACACACAGCAACATCACTCTTGCAGATGCCTTTGTTCTTCATTGGCATTTCTCCCCTGTCATATTTTAAAGAACAAAATAATTCTTCATGGAAATGCACAATCTTTTCTAGGAAAAAACATCATGTTCACACAATGCATTATTTAGAATGGGAACATTACAGTGTTCTGTGTCCTAGAAGCCCTGGTTTGGTTCCAAACTTAGAGCTGAGAAGATTCTATAATTAGGAAACAAAGCTGAGTTTGCCTCTTAGGAAAATAAATTTTAATAGTATGAAATTTGGACTAGGAAGCTCAACATTTCATATTTTAGAAAAAGACTCCACATCCAAAGTAAAAAACAAAAACCAAATAAACCCTCTCCTTTTTTCCCTCTACAGCTTTAAGAAAATCAAATTTTTATCTACAAGATCGCTCACCCGAAAAAGTAACGTGCGTCCAAGTTGAAAGTATGAGGGAGAACGCGATCCTGTGGAGCCAGCAGCTGATTCTTGTCATGGCTTCTATGATGATGACCAGCAAAATGCTCATTAGTTTATTCCCAGTCAACCGTACAAGGAACTTTTCAACAGGAAAAGACCCATTGTCTTTGGGGAATGTTGTATCAATACAATGTTGGTCAAGGTGGACTCACACAGGCTACAGGTACTTAGATCTCAGAGAGCATCATGTTCTAAAGGATAGGGAAACTATGCCAATAATCAACCAATCAATCAATCAATCAATCAATCAACCTCTTTCTCTCTCTCTCCCATCCTTTTCCCTCCTCCATCTCCCCCTCTCTCCTTCCCACATCTGTCTGCCTGTCAGACTGACTGACTGACTGACTGACTGCCTGGCTGACTGACTGATTGTCTCTCTGTGCCTGAAATGATGTCCTATCTAGAAAAAAAAATTAGGCTTAAGACTTTTCAGGTCTGTATCATCAGCTTAAGCCTCTGTTCATTCTATGTTGCAGCCAATAGTTTGTAAAGAAGCGAGTGAGCCCACAATAAGTGAAGCTTTTCTATTTTCATGTGCAGAGGAAACAAAGGGAGTATCTTGAAAACCAAAGTAAACAAAGCAATGACAAACGTGAAATGGAAAGGTGGACCTCTGAGAGAAAGGAGAAACAAGGAATATCACCCCTGACTCTGACTAAGGATAGAGGAAGCAGAGAGAGTTTACCTGGGTGAACTGTTTGCTGTTAGCTTGAAGTGTCAGCTAGCATCAAGAAGAGCTGGCTAGGGACCTGTGAAGCCATAAGGACGGGTTTCCTGCTCAGTTGTGTGACCACTAACTTGGCATGAGTTTCCTCTCATGGCTGTTTCTGAGTTTGATCCCTCTTTCTAGCCACCCCCTCTGATGGGTCTCGCTTCAGTGGGCAAGGACAGATCTAAAGGTTCTGTGCTGTGCTTTGTGGTTATGAAACATAGTGGATACAAACATCTTTAATACTTAATGATTGTAAGACCTGTTGCATTCCAGACTATTTGGTAAATGGTCTTGCTAGATCCCAGACTGTACCCAGTCTTCCCACATTTCTTCGTCCTTACTTCTTAAAAGTTTTACCGATTTCGTTTTTAAGCTTTGTGGTTTTCCCTCCTCTGTTAACCTAGGAAGCTCTATTATTCTTCTAATTGATAATAGTTCCAGTGACACCCTATGATTTCTATACTTGTTGTCCTTGACTTTATTGCAAATTAGGCAATCCAGAAAACAGACTATCTGTAACAATCGCCTCATACTTGACTGCATCCTGGACCTGTGGAAGTCCCAGAGCCTGACATAGTCCATTGATGGGTCCATCAACCGTTTGAGATCTTGCCATATATTTTTCTGCTCTTCTAGGTTGGAGTAAATTTAACTCTGATTTTTTCAGACCGTAGTTGTGATAAATAGAACAGAAATCTTCACACTGAACTTTGTAATTGTACATCTTTAGAGATTCCCAGGGAAGCCTCTCATTTAATGTCACCTTGCTGTTGTGTTACCAGCACTTCTCATTTCCTTTCTTTTCTCCAACCCCTCTGCATTGCTCTGAGGGAAAAGCATCACCTTTTTCTTGTTGAATGAACAAACACAAGGACACATGATCCACCATCTTACTCCTCCCCCACAGAGTTCTGGAAATGATGTCACCAAGCTTTTCCCTTCTATTCCCAGCCTCAGCCTTACACTAGTTAGTTTAGGGATCTGAGAGGTCACTGGTCCCCCTCCTCTTTCTTCCTTTTTTCCTACTAGTTCTTTGAGAATTTTGAACTTCAAACAGTATGTTTTGATCATATTTGGGGTCTTTTTTTCACCAACTCTTGTCAAATCTACCTTATTTCCCTTCCTGTCTCACTTATGTCTATTTTTTTAATCCTTCAAAACTAGGTTGTACTGTCCAAATATTCCTGGATTTGTGGTCTTCCCCTGAAGCATGGTTGACTTAACAGGAGCTACACTCTTAGGAAAAAAACCTCTATCTCCTTCTCCTGGCAGTTAGAAGGTGCCATTTGCTCCATGGCTAGGGATGGGATTGTGTGCCCAGCTTCACGCTTCATGCTGGTTGTTGGTTTGGCTTGGCCGTGCACAGGTTTTGTGCATACTGTAGGATCGTGGTGAGTTCATATGTGTAGTTTATCCTGCTGCATCCAAAAATGTTCCCATTTAGTCATCAATCACCTCTTTCTGTCCTCTCTTCAGATATGTTAACCAAGCAGTAGAAGAAAGGAATTTGGGGTATCTACATTCTCTTTAGGGCTGAGAATTCTGTAGTTTCCTATTTTTTATTCTTTGCACTTTGTACTTGTGGGTCTCTGTGTTAATAGCATCTATTGCAAACAGAAGTTTTATGGATAAAGGTTAAGAGATTCACTGTATGGGTGAAATAATATGTCATTAATACTATGTAAGTTTAATACTAGGTCAATTTAGCAATATAATAGTATTAGGTTCTCCCTTAGGACCTATAACCTGTCTAGCCATAGGTTCTTGGTTCAGTATTTGTGCTATAAATGTATCTTATCTTGTGGAGTGGGACATAAATATAGCTAGAAATTGAATGGTTATTCCCATGATGCTCTTGCCACTATTGCACCAGTGGTCATGTCTTGCCAAACTTTATTCATTGCTGTAGCTAAAAGAGTTTGCAGCAGGATATGATTGATGAATATTTCTTTCTTCTGGTAGCTTGCATAGCACCTTCCAATACTATTAAAGCAATAATATTAAAGTATTGTAGGGATGAACCTTCCAGGTCTGTACTGGCTTGATTTTATCTTGTGCTCATGAGTCAAGTAGGTGGTATCTTCAACAAGGATAACTAAGAACAATGGCAGTACAATGCCCTGTAATGTTTTTAGGACCCCCTTGACCAACAAGTCCAAAAGAAACAACCCATTCCTGGCACTAGGTTTGTTAAATGTTAGCTTCTGGGGTCCAGAACAGGGAATTGTAACAGATTTCCATGTGTCCTTTTAAAAGGTCTTTAGTGTTATATATCCCTTGTCACACATCCCTTCCTCCATTCCATCCTCTGCTCCCACCTCAGTTTAATTCTTCCTATACCTTTAATACCAATGATTTATAACTCTCTTATCTTGAAATTTTCTCTCATGGCCCCTAGTAACCCTCACCTCTGTGAGCACTCCAAATCAAACAAACATATCTGAAGATTCAAAGTTAGCCTCCTCAGATGAGAGAAAATGTTTGTCTTCTTGGGTCTGGGTCACCTCATCCTGAATGATTGCCCAATTAACTATGAATTTCAAATCCATCCAATTAACTATGAATTTCATAATTCACTTTTGATAGCTGGATAACATTCCATCATGTAAATATACCATTTTCTCATTATTTGTTTACAAGTTAATGGATATGTAGACTGTTTTCATTTATTGGTTATTATGAGTAGAGAAGCAATGAATTATGGATGGATGGGTATTTTATAACAGAATATGGAGTTCTTTGCTTACATACCTAAGAGTAGTATAGCTGGATCATGTGGCACATCTAATTTTACCTTTTGAGGATCCACTACACTGGTTTCCATAAAGGTTGCACCAGTTTGACTTTCATCAGCAGTGACTACATATTCCCCCATCCTTTCATGCTTGCCAACATTTGTTATCATTTGTGGCTTTGACCTCTGCCTTTTGTACTGGTTGGTTTTGTGTGTCAACTTGACACAAGCTGGAGTTGTCACAGAGAAAGGAGCCTCCCTTGAGGAAATGCCTCCATGAGATCCAGCTGTAAGGCATTTTCTCAATTAGTGATCAAGGATGGGAGGAGGGCCCATTGTGGGTGGTGCCATCCCTGGGCTGGTAGTCCTGGGTTCTATAAGAAAGCAAGTTGAGCAAACCAGGGGAAGCAATCCAGTAAACAGCACCCTTTCATGGCCTCTACATCAGCTCTTGCCTCCAAGTTCCTGCCCTGTGTGAGTTCCAGTCCTGACTTCCTTTGGTGATGAACAGCAATGTGTAAGTGTAAGCTGAATAAACCCTTTCTTCCCCTACTGGCTTCTTGGTGTTTTGTAGATGAATAAAGCCCTTACTAAGACATCTTTATTATTGGAGCAAGAAAGGATCTCAAAGTAGTTTTAATTTGCATGTCCATGGTGGCTAGGGATGAGTTTTTAAAGGTGTTTTTCAATCATTTGTATTTTATCTTTGAGAACTCAGTGTTAGTTCAATGCCTCATATTTAACTACGTTGCTTGTTTTCTTTATTGCTTTTTAGTTCTTTATATATTCTAGATGATAATCTTCTTTCAACTGCTTGCCTGTACAGAGTTTTCCTCATTCTCTAGATGCCCTCTTTGGGCAATGTGTTCTCTGCTATACAGAAGCCTTTTAGTTTCCTGAAGTCCCATTTATCAGTGAGTACAAATGCCCGCACTTTGGGTAGGGGGTATTTTTCAGAAAGTCCCTTCTGAAAGGGTCCTTTGTATTTCCATATTAAATTTAAGATTTTTTTCAATTTCTGCAAAGAATTGCGTCAAAATTTTGATGAGGATTCTGTAGACTCTGTAGATTGTTTCTGGTAGGATTCCATTTTCACAATAGTAATTATACTAATTCATGAGCATAGGATGTGTTTCTTTGGATATCTATTTCAATTTCATTATTCAGTATATCAAAAATTTTATTTTATAAGTCTTTTACTTTCTTGTTTATACATATTCCAAGATGTTATTTTTCAGGCTATTGTGAATGATATTGTTCTTGGTTTACTCCATGGTGTCTTTGCCATATCCTTCTGGTGAGTTTGCCATATTTTTCTTGGTGTCTTTGCCATTTGTATACGGGAAGACTACTAATTTTTGTGTGTTAATGTTGAATCCTGCTGGTTGATTGTGTTCATCAGGTGTAGGAGCTTTCTCATGATGCCTATAGAATGTTTTATGTGTACAACCATATCATCTGAAAATAAGGATACTTTGACTTTTTCCTTTTCTATCTTTTTAAAATGATTTTTTTTGAGGTTATTATATAATCACATAATTTCCTCCTTCCTTTCTCCTCCTCCAAAACTTCTCATGTACCTCTCCTTGGTCTTTCTCAAATTCATGGCTCTTTTTATTAATTAATTGTTGTCACATACATATACCCCCCCATCCCTCTGCCACACACAGTGATGTTGGTTAGACTTTATGGCTTTAGTTTCAGACATTTCTAGGAAATATAGTCTCACAACAAGCTTCCACTTCTTTTAGCTCGTACAATCTTATTGGCTTCTTCTTCTGCTATGATCTCTGAGCATAGCTGGGAGAGTTGTATTGTAGATGTATAGTCTAAGGACTATGGGACTCCATTTTCCCCAAAGTTATTGGACACCGACCCACAAGGAATGGGAGCAGAGTAAACAAACAGGGGTTAGGACAGCCGTGAGTACAACAGAAATAACAGACTTATCTCTGGGATCACGTTTGGGGAGACAGATCAGCTGGGGGTGAATTAATAGTTATATAGTTTTGGAGAAGGAGAGGAAATTTCCAGGGCGGGCAAAGGTCATTGGCTGAAGGTTGAGGCACTGAGATGCCTCATTAGCATGGGGAGACACTCTGAAGTACTTGCTGATTGGGTTTTTATCTGGAGAAAGGAAGCTGAACCTGTAATCTAACTAAGGCTACATGACATTTTACAAATGGAAGATTATAGGGGTTTTGAGCTCCCCAGATAAGGTCAGAGAAGGAGAAGCCCTACTGGTAAAGGGAGTCTGCCATTTTGTACCCAGCCCAGGGCTTTCTGGTAATGTCAGACTTCGACCTTAGTTAGCAGGACAACAAAGGACTATAAGTATAAGGGTATAAGGTAACATATTTAGATGAAGTTAGGGATTATCATGGTTTAGTAAACTACTGGTTGTAGATTCTCTTCCAATATTCAGAATTTCATTAGCTCTGTTTGTTGGCTAGGTTTCCAGTACAAAGAGAGCATGGTTGCTCTCTTGTTGAGGAGGTCTTAAGACCAATTAGACAGATCTTGGTTACCACTAAGGTATGAGTACTGCATTACTTATTATATCTTCATGGCTATCATGCCATGCTGGTTGCTGTGTTAAGCGATGGATCCTTACCTTCCACCTGTCGGGAACACCCTAGAGCAAGAGCAATATCTTATGGTATTTGGGATTCTTTTGGGAAATCCTGAGCAATAACCCAAAAGAGGATTTCTCATGCCTAGTGTTGGGATTTCTGTTTGATGGTCTTTAGTTATTGGAGGTATCATTATAAACCTGTTTGTTTTCTAATAACAGAAAGAAATGGTGTGGATTTGGGTGGGTCAGGAGGCAGGGAAGATCTTGGAGGAGTTGGGAAAAGAGAAAACAATCAGAATATATTGCATGAGAAATGTCTATTTTCAGTTAAAAGACCACTACAACAATAAGAAGTTAAGTCTCCATTTAAAGAGCTAGAAATGAACAAATGGCTAAACACAAAATACACAAAGATAATTAGAAAGAAAAAAACCCACAATTAGTAAATAGATTTAGTAAAAATAAGACCAAATTAAGATACTTAAAAAATAAGCTAAATTGATGAAGAAAATTGTTAATTGCAACAGACTTGAAAGCGAAAAAAAAAACTATCAAAATAGAGTATATTATAAAAATATAAAATTCTATGCATTCAATACTGTATTCTCGATTATGGTCCTAGCTTTAAATGGCTGAGCTATCTCTCCAGCTTTGCTTTATTTTTAAAAAAGACTTAGAGTTCCATAAGAAACAAATGCTTTTACAAAAATGTCATTTGTCAAACTTAACCACAATGCACATATAAAATTTAACCACATATAAAACTGATAATAAACCTTGTTAGAATCATTTTGATGATTTATTATAGTGATTAAAACTAATAGCCTTTCTTATTAGTACCAAAGAGAATGATGAAAAACTTTAATCTCTATTTAAGAGCTAGAAAGAACAAATGGCCAAACACAAAGATCACACAGACAATTAGAAAGATTTAAACCACAATTAATTAAATAATAATAATAAATAGTAAGTAAAAATCAGGGTCCTTTTAATAATAATCCAATACTGTACACTTCACTCCTGACCTGCTAGGCAAGATGTGCCTTCAGTACAATAGTCAGATGACTGTTAGAGAGTGACTAACTACTTTCTAGTTTTAAAATTATTTCCACTTAAAAATAATAAATATCTTTTAAGGCAAATCATGTAAACAACTAAACATTGCCCCAGAATTTGAAAAGAGAATTAAGCATGAAATGGGAAGGGTAAGGAAGGTGGGAAGATCTGAAAAGAGTTGGGGGAGTGGAAAGAATATAATAAAATTTATGTTGTATAAAATTCTCAAAATCTAAAAACATCAAAAGAGATCATTCAATCTTCAGAACCAGACAGCTCTATATTAGAGACACAGTTTCGAGAATGGAAAAATTAAGGAAATGTTTATATTCTAATGAAGAAAATAAAATCTACATATCTATATTTTATGAAAAGTATACTATAATAAAATTTTAACCCAATATAGTATGTATTATTAGATAAAATAGTAGGGAAGAGAGAGGACAAAATAGGAATACAAGAGTACAAGAGTAAAATGGATGGGCAAAGGGGGGTATAGGGAGAGGCAGCTGAATTTAAGGATGACTTGAGGCAGAGTTTGGAAACTTAATACAGTAGAAACTTCCTAAACTATATCCATGTATAAAGGCTATCTAACTAAAATTACCAAATAACAGGGTGAGCCAGAGTGCCAACTAAATATTTCCCATCACCAAAAGAAGCTTCAAGCACTAGCAATGAGGTACGTCTAATTGAGTTGCTGGCCAAGGGGGTCCCAAGGGAACCCCCAAACAACCCAAGCTATTGCCACGATTATAGGTTGCTCTTCCCACACCAATAGCTAGGACCCATCACTGAAGGTAATACCTACAAATGTCATGGAACATGAAGAAGTGGAGCTGTTGCTTACATAGAGCCATCACTCCTATGTTCTAGTGTCTTTGATACTGATAGCTATTCTGCATACTGCCGAAAGGAGAACATTAATTCCAATCCAGCCATAAACTCTTGGATTAATGATGGTGTCCTGCCTGCTGGATGCTAGTGCAGTGGTAGCTAGCACAAAGTTTGTGGGAGTAACTAACCAATGTCTGATTTGACTTAAGGGTCACTCCATGAAATGGAACCCAATCTTGGCACTGCTTGTGTGACCAAAAACCTGAGACTAGATGATGCAGAGACCTAGAGTAAAACCAATTTCACAGTTCTAAAAACAAACAAACATAGCAATAAAAGGACTCCTTGATATTATGCTATATTCAGAACAGTACCTTGCTCAGCCATCATCAGAGAAGCTTCCTCCTGCAGCAGATGGAAACAAACACAGAGACCCATAATCAGACATTATGCAGAGAGTGAGAGACCTTAGAACACTCAGACCTAAACTGACTGTCTCCATCAAATCCATCCCTTCAGGGATCAAGGAACCCTGCAGAAGAAGCATAAAGAGTATCAGAGCCAGAAGGGATGAAGGACACCAAGAAAGCAAGGCTCATTAAATAAACACACCCAAAGCTCATATGAATTCAGAGACTGTTGCAGCAAGCACAGGGTCTGCACCAGGTCCTTTGGGAATAGATCATGCTTCCAGTTTAGTGTTTTTAGGGAATCCCTGAGTATGCAAATGAGTGTGTCTCTGGATCTCTATTACTTGTGCCTTTCTTGGGCTCATTTCATTCTGTTTGTTTTGTCTAATTCTAATGTGTTTTATATTATATCTTATTATTAACCATTAGAAGCCTGTTTGTTTTCTAATGAGAGACAGAAAGGGAGTGGATCCACATGGGAGGGGAGGAGGGGAGGAACTGGGGGGAGTAGAGGGAGGGGAAACTGTAATCAGGATGTATTATGTGAGAAAAAAACTCCATTTTCAATAAAAGGGAGAAAAGAAGAAAAGGAGAAATCTTTTACTTTTCAAAATGTCTTTATCTTCTCTCCCCCTTCAAAAACTAAAAACAAAATTTAACCTAACATAGCACTGTTATTGAATAAAGTATTAGTGAATAGAAATAAAAATTTTAATGACTAAATTTCATTTATTTTTTGTCTTATATGGTTCAATAATTATTAGAAAGAAATCCACAAGCATACCCTATATTAATAATTTTAGTAAAAGAATCACATGATTATATCTATAAATGTTACAAAGGGAGTTGATAAATTCATCATAAATTTCTAATTGAATCTAAAAAAACAAATTGAATGGGCTCTTTTCTATCAAATGAAAATGCATTATTTATCAATATTTCTTGTAAGGAGTTTACTCTCAAGAAAAGAAGGAGGAGGAAAGAGAGGAAGAGGAGGAAGAAAAGAGCTAAAATGTCTGTTATCTCCAATACTTATTTGAGAATTTTTCAAGTGTCTTAATATTAAAAACATGAAAGTAAAATTTTAAAATTACATTTTCTGCAGAAACTACAAGTGTAACCAGAAGACCAATGGAATCATTAAAAAATCAAATCAGAGGATGAAGTGGAGCCCTAATCCGGTAAAAAGGGGGTATGACAAGTCTTATGGAAACCTATTGTCTACAGCTCAACTTAGAAACATGAAGAATTACAGAGCACATAGACAGAAGAGAACAGAACACTGAGGATTAAAGGATTGAGCAGGAATGGGGCAGGAGGGCTGAGCATAGTAGGTGGCTTAGCCAAACTAATGGTGGATAAAAGTCCTATGCAAACTCACCAATTAGTAAGCTAATTTCAACAAGCATCTTTAGGGGAAAGGCTTAAATGGAATTATTCTGCATGGGTGGACAATGTGTTTCCCAGAAGACATAGGTCATTAGCAAAAATTCCAATACAAGGCATGAGATACCTCCCTATTTGTTACTGGTCAAAGGGACCCCAGATGTCTACAAAAATGCAACCTATTGCCACTTCATTTGACTCTCCAAAAATAACTAATAACTACTACTAAAGATGCCACATGCTTTGTTTATAAAACCGGGAAATCAGTCTCAAACAAACAGGACATTTTTCCTCCCTGGTTGTTAGCTTTTATAGAGCTGGAAGGGGTTGTGAAGGCTGAAGGGGGAGAAAAGACATCCACAATCTAACCCAGCACTGAACCCTGCATGCTTCAATGCTAACCTGTCAGTCAAGATGTATCTTCTGGTATAATAGTGGCATGACTCTTTCAGAGTAACTAACTACTTTCTGATTGGACTTGAAGTCCGCTCCACAGGAATGAATTTTAGGACTAGTCCTGTAATCCTTGTCAAAAACCCAGAGCTGTGGAGGTCATAGACCCTAGCATAGAACATGCTATTGTTATTTTGCTACATGACCATGATGTCAAATTGCCTTTTAAATATTTGTGTTTATACCTACAAATATGGATTTTCTTAAGCTTGTTCAGGGAGGTTTCTTGTTGCATTAGGCAACAGTCAATGGAGACATCAATAACTGGTCAAAATCCTGAGAATAAAGACTGGGGGCTCAGCTCTAATGGCAACATCTATATTTACCTCACCACCACCAAAGCTCCAGGAGCATTGCAGAAGGATAAGGTAAGAGCTAGGGGACATAGATGCGTACTGTGTAGTCTTCCGGACATAATACAACTACTGACGCCATGATCCCATAGGATCTCTGCTTTCCTAAAGAAAACCTACACAGAATTAAGAAAGCCAAAAGTCCAGCATGGATAGTGTTGATGATCTCTAGGCCTTTCAACCTACTGAGGATAAATTGGCAGTAGATAGTTGCTAAAGGAGGGAGCATCATTCTTTTCGAGGACGTGGCTACTGATAGGTTTCCCATGCTCCAGAGGATGGCCTCAGAGGAATAAGCTTAAGGTCAGCACTAATTGGACTTAGAAGGTTATTTAAAAAATAGAATTAAATAAATAAAAGAGAAGAAAAAATCAAACACATAAGACATGAAGTTGTGAAGGAGAGTCTTGAGAGGTACATTCCTAGAATCAGAAGAGAGGAAATAGATATGATCATATTTTATAGTATACATGTACAAAATTCTCAAAAATGAACTTTTTAATTTAAAATATAAATCAAATCATGGCATTTTGTATATTATTACAAAATTGGGTATGGAATAAATTTGTTAAACTCATTTACTTGATATGTCCTAGAAAAAGCCAATAGGAAGAAATAATGAAAAGTAGATCCAGCCTTTTCAAAATGACAATAAATACAACAGAAGGAATGTACTGAAGAGACAGTGTATAAATCTCATTGAAGCATAAAAAGCAGCCCTGGAAACCATCAAAGTATTTGTGGGCAATTGGAAAAACACTTCATGCCGTTGCTTAGAGAGATGGAACATTTTAAGATGTCAGCTCATCCTATGATAATTTATAAGTATTTTCCTTAAAATCAATACAATAAACAGGCCTTCCCCCTTGAATTTAGCCAATTAATATGAACGTATGTAGGGGTGAAATTGACTTTTCTTTTTGAAAAACACTGAAACCAAAACTATAGATTTGGCAAACGAAGCAATGACATCATTCGGAACTCAAACAAAGTATGGATATTAAAATAACAAATGTCCAAGAGATACGTAGATAACGATACGATCGAACCTTTCTTAGACTGCACTGCATCTGACCTCTCCACCCAGCCAGACTTCTGACCTCCTTCTCCAGGTCTAACCCTGTGAGTTTCCCTGACCTCTCCTCAATCCACCACCAGATCTAGCCTGGGTCCCACAGCCACAGCCTAGTGTGGCCTTCCCTACAGATACCATATCTGATCTCTAGGCTTCTGCTCTGACCTTCCCTACATATTCCCCAACCACAAGGCCCTGCTTTGCCACATCCAATCTTTCCACCCAGCCAGATCTACCCCCACACACACACACAAAGCTTGCCCTGGAGGCACATGTGTACGTTAGTCCAGTCCCCTCTGTCTGCCTGACTTCATTCCACCCAAGACATCTCCAAGCTCTCGGCACAATGTGCTTGCGTATCTTCCTTGCCTCCCACAATTGCTCTAAATCAGAATTTGGACTAAGAACAAAGTCCACATGCCCACATCTCTTTGCAAAAATACAGTGTAAACAATCAAGCCATTTTCTTGTCTCTAAAATCTATCAACCCTATTGAAATGTTTGCCAAGGAGTCTTACAGAAATGAACCCCAGAATATAGAATTAGAAAAATCCTCATAAACTTCATCAAAGAATTCAAGAAGTTTAAAGATATAAAGAAACAGCTCAGTGAAATTAAGGAGAAGGAACTGAAGGGCAATAAATACCTGAGCAACGCCCAAGAAAACACAAGCATAAGACTGATGGAAATGACAAAGTCAGTTTAGGACTTGAGGACAGAATTCAATACAGAGATAGAAACACCGAAGAGAAGTCAAACTGAAATTAAGATGAAACTGAAACAATAACAACTAAAAAAAAACTCACACAAAAATCTTACAAGTAGCTTGAATCAAGCATAAGATAGAATATTAGAATTGGAAGATAAAGTAGATATAGACCAAATGAGCAAGGAACATTAAAGACACACAAATTCTACTAGACTCTCAAAGATGTACAGTCTTTGATATTTTGAAAAATAGAAACTTCTTAAGATATTTTGAAAAATAGAAACATGAAGAGCACACAAAATTGCCTCCCACAAAGCCAGTATCGCTCTAATAGCAAACCAGATAAAGGCACCACAAAAAACAAAACTATAGGCCAATATCCCTGATGAACATAGACTCAAAGATGCTCAATAAAATATATTTTACAAACATACATCAAAAGAATTATACACCATAAGTTAGTTGATTTTATCCATAAAATGCAGTGATGGTTCAAGATGTAAAAGTCAATAAAGATAAAACACAACATAAATAGACCTTTTAAAAACAAAGTAACGTATAATTAAGATAAACAAAAAAACTATAACATTGTAGTTAGACAAGGCAAGCCTACAGAAGGAAAAGAGCCCCAAGAGAAAGCACAACAGAGACTCACTCATTCACACATTCAAGAGTCCCATAAAAATACTAAACTGAAAGCTGAATCTATAAGCAGAGGGCCTGAGGCAGACCATTGCAGGCCCTGTACATGCTACGTTAGCATCTATGGGTTCATATGAGCTTTGCTCCGTTGATTTAGAGGGCCTCATTCTTTTGCTGTCCTCCATTCCCTCTGGCTCCCACCTCCTTTTCTGTGTGTTCCCTGAGCCCTGAGGGGAGGAATTTAACGGAGACGTCCCATTTAGAGCTGTGTGTTCCCGGCTATCTATTCTCTCTCTCTCTCTCTCTCTCTCTCTCTCTCTCTCTCTCTCTCTCT